>LPNX010337062.1:15178-99787 GCA_001517045.1 Pseudotsuga menziesii | reverse complement strand
TTTCCTATTTGTACTTTTATAATCAAACTGTCTGCAAGGTCTAGTATGTTGGTAACCCCCAGACCTAGGTTATTAGGTGAATTATCCATTACAACACCTCTTTGTCAAATTCAAATAGGAGTCTAAGCAAATACAATGAAATCTGAACTAGAAATGATATATTGTTGTTAAACAAGAAAACAAAGTCTAGTGTTGACACAAGATAACAATTTATCATTGTTGATGCTGAAAAGCACAAGGTTTAGTGAATTGATATCGTATATCTGCCTAAACCTGGCTTCTAGATCATTATTTCAAGCACAATTGTGACAGTAGCATGGATCAATTAGGTAGCAGAATATTTTAAGCACATAAAGAAGGCACTGGTACAAAACAAAACACAAGGATTTTGAGCAAAAGAACAAATTGTATATCAAACAAACCACTAGAAGATTACAACAAGAAGAGGAATTTGAGGGGAAAATTTTTTTGAAATAAAATTAGACTTTCCCAGATAAGATAAAAATGATGCATTTGAGCTAAATTGAGTATTAAATGAAAACAAGAAACGATGCCTTTAAAGCATATCAATAAATTCAAATCAATAGAGAACGAAGCATTAGACTAAAATAAGCGGTGGTTTTAGAGACATTAAAGAATACAAAATATCTTGAAAAGATACATTTAATTACCATATTGGACATTGTAATTGATTGTATGCCCTACCTATGGTATATTCCAGCCAAATGTAATCCAAATGCCTACAAATTTATCCAAAATATGGCCAAATTTAATCCAAATGCCTCGAATTTATCCATAGCACTGCCAAATTTATACGAAATTCCACCAAATTTATTCGGAGACCAGCCAAACTAAAACAAAATTCCTTAGAATTGTCAGCAACGAACTCGCATTATACAACAATTTGATTATTTGTTCAACTCAAATCGCCGATACCGCTCACCAACATACTGCGACTGCAAATCACCGACACAATTGATCGACTAGCTTCGAGAAATTTCTTTTCTATACAGTCATATCAGGGCTCATTCAGGAGATTATTGCTTGCCTTTTTGTGGCACATTCTGGTTGGATAATCTAACGTCTTATCCAATGGTCACTGCAACTAAATGTAGGGGTTTGGAAAACAATCGAGCAGGGGTATGAAGCTCCAGAACGTATTTTATCGCAACAGATCCGAAGGGATAATCTTCATGTTTTCTCTCTCCAGAAATTTTCAAACAGGCATAGAAGACATTTAAGGGTTAAATGTCTTCTATTCCTGCTGAAATAAAAGACATTTAACAGTCTGTTTCAGTAGGAATAGAGGACACTTTAAGACTCGCGCCAGCCCTTGACATCATGGTACCTTTTCACTTCATGGCATCTCTGGTCTGTCGATCAATGGTAATCCCTTCACCATATTCTTTGTGTGTAGTAGCTTTAGCCCACCAAAATTTAGATGTCCAAATCTGAAATGCCACAACCAGGATTCATCCTGAACTTCTGTCTGAAATGCAGCTTGCAAATTAGCGCTGCAATTTTCTCTCTTGTCGAGGATCTTGACTGTTTCTTCACTTTCTGCCTTGAATGCAGCTCCTGTATTTGTCTTCCATTTTATGTCAAGAACTATTCTCAATGGAAACAAGCGGTTGCTTGTCATTGGCACTTTTGCTATTAGCTGGTCGCTTGGACGCTTGTCTTTGATCACACAGTGTTCATCTTCCATGTAGACTCTGTAGCCTTTTTGTAACAACTATCCAATGCTTAAAAAATTATGTTTTAGACCTTAGACATGATATATGTCAGGAATATACTTACTCTCCCCCTGTTTGGTTAGAATATCAACAGTGCCTTTTCCTAAGACAGTAACTTGGACATTGTTTCCAAGTGTAACATCAGTTTTAACTGAAGTGTCTAAACTGGAAAATAGATTTAAATTACCAGTCATATGGTTGCTACATCCTGAGTCTAAGTACCATATGTCATGTGGACTTTCTTGAACAACATTGCATTCAAGTGGAGAGGTCGATGCCATTAACATTGCACCTGTCGAAGTGCTGGTGTTGGTCGACTGACTTGGGCTTTGTCTTCCTTGGTCATATTGCTTCTTCATGCATTCATATGCATAATGACCAAACTTCTTACAGTAATGACGTTGAATTTTTTATTTATCAAACCTCTGGCCACTTGGCTGACTTGGGTTCTGGTTATCTCCTCTGCCACTGACATTTACAGGACTTCTGCCTCATCCTCCTCTTGAAGAAATTCTTCCTCTGTCTCTGAAGTTGTTTCTCCCCCTGTCTCTACCACGGCTTATGGATGACTGTGCTGCAAATGCACCTTCCAATGATGTCTGTGATCTGTTGATTCTGTGTTCATGATTGATGAGTGAAGCTTGCAGCTCATCAATGGAGAATGTTGACATGTCTGTGTGTTCCTCTAAGGTCACAACCAAATTTTCAAATCTTGGGGGAAGACTTTTGAGAATTTTTTCAACAACGCTTTGGTCTGATACGGGTTCTCCATGAGATTTCAGTCGGTTTATCAAACCAACAAATCTGGTGTAGAATGTGTCTACATTCTCTGAATCTTTCATGCACAGAGATTCAAAATCTTTTCTCAGAATCTGCAGCTTGGATGTCTTTACCTTATTCAAACCTTGATAGGAAGTCTCCAATGTATCCCATGCTTCCTTGGCATTAGTCGATGCTACTATTATTGGGAGTATGCTCTCATGCATAGCTTGATGAATGAAAAATAGAGCTTTTCCATCTCTCTTCCTCTGTTCTCTCAGGGCATCTTTCTGAGCCTGTGTGAGATTGTTATATGCTACCATGTCTGCTGGTTCTGCATAACCATGCTCAACTAACTCCGAGACATCTTGACCTCTGAATAAAGCCTTCATTGTTAAAGACCAATATTCATAATTCTTTCCTGTAAAACTTGGAGGTTGCAATGAACCAGAAGTGGAAGCCATTTTTAATTTTTTAATTAACTTTCCTTAGAAAATTAATTTCCACTTTTTAGGACAAGATTTCTTTCCTAAAATCTTGGGCTGATATAAACATTGCTATATAACCAAGATCTGATATAACCTTGCTCTGATACCAGATAGCCAAAACCGAGCCGACTAAACTTGGGTTTAGGGCTCAGTCAAAATTCAAATTTTCACTTTTACTTTTCACGCCGACCACTTTACTTTTTCATCAGTCGGGTGAAACTTGTCTATGTGTAACTAGACAAGTTTACAAATTTTATTCGGTCCTTCACTCAACCAAAATTACTTCAACTTACTTGTCCGACTGATTTTTACCTCGACCACTTTTACTCTGACTAAGTCAGCTCTTCGACCAAGTCAGCTCTTCGACCAAGTCGGACCTTTGACCAAGTCGGATCTTCGACTAAGTCAGCTGACTCACCAACCACTCAAGTCGGCTCACTTTGGTCGAAATCTACAGAATATGTTGCTTAGTATAAAGACTTGATAAATTACAAATACTTTTCACCTGTCAGTAAGATGAAGTAAAATAAATACATTTACAAATCCAAATAACTTATGAAAAACATATGCCCAAATATGTAGGAAGACTTGAGTCGACCAATGTGCCGTAAAACCTGGAACTTTCACGCGGTAATATTTTTATGGGTTCTTGTTCTTTTACTTATCAGTAATTGTAAAAGACTTTTACAGAGGTAAATCTGGAAATATGTACAGCCAAATAATCATGCATTCAACCACAAACTATTTCATATATTAACTATGCCGAAATAACAAAGTACTACAAACTTGTCGGTTACAAAATGGTCGGTCCAGACTTGTCCATCCAGACTCGTCGGTCTACAGAGCTTCAGCTCATCAATTAAATCACATGCACAGAAGCTTGAGCTTCGACTTCTCTTTCTCACCCTGAGTTCATCTAGTGTCTATCTTATGTAAACTGATTTACAATTTGCTTCTTCTATTTATAGGCAATTTGAAAATTGCTACTACATGGGCCGACTGACTTGCCATTAAAGATTGTAATTACTATCTACCTAACAAATTAGCTTCTGAAATAAATTTGACTGGACTATGTTGTCTACTCATGGACTTTTCCTTCTTTTCAGAATGACAGACAAGATCTTGACTTGTACAAACTCTGACAGAGTCAGCTGGAAGTCATGTACAGATCTGCGAGTAATTACATTTTTCCAACAATTACACTGAATCTGGTAGTAAATCAGGTGTGAATATGGAAATTGTCCTGATGCATAGCTGGGATTTTTTCTTGATGAGTATGGGTATATCCTATGTTACCAGAAACGTGACGACATCATATGTTTCTCTCCAAAAACGATTCAGAAATGGAGACGGAACAAAAAAAACTCCATTTTTTTACGCTCGTTCCAGTTTTTTAAGATAAAAAACCATTTCTTCTTGTTTCCATTGATCGTTTCTGAATTTTCAGCCGCCCGTTGTTTTCAATTTATGCTATCCTATACAAATTTGGTGGGGTTGGGGATCGAACCACCTGGATTGTCCATCATCCATTAGCGGTGGGACTTTGCCATTTAATAGTTCTTACTAACTATGCCCTTTAATGTTTTTTACTTAGGGAAGGAGGATGTTGTTGATTGCTTTGAGGTTTTAAGGGAGAGAGGGGCCACCATCCCGCATATCCAACAGATCCCGATCAGGTGCCAAGTTTAGTTGGAACTTGATGTCAAAATATTTCTTGTCTCTTTAATTAACCTCAGCGCTCTGATTTTATGAAACTGATTTATGGTTTTGAAATGGAGAAAGATGATGATATGGCTTGGGAGGTGTCTACCAGGTGGAGATAATATTACATATACTATGGATGAAGTAGGGTGAAATAGGTTTCAGTTTAAAAAATGTTTGTGTTTGTAGGCTGTAGGAGGATGGATTTGTTTTTGGGATTAATTTTGTTCTTGATTTTTTTTTTCTTTTGCAACATTGCATGGTAGAGGGAACCATGTCCATTGATTACAAAATTTTTGATAAAAGAGTTTTCAGAGTGATTACTATTATTTTAGTGACAGTGAAAGTAAGTTAAATCTCATTTAACTAATTTGTTGTCATCTTTAAGCATTATAAATTAAATTATACAGTAAATTTACATCAATCCTTGAAAATTCAATTATACAATAAATTCACTTCAATCCTAGCTCTCTGCCATAACCCAATACAAATTGCAATTCCATATCAAAATCTTATTCTAATTTTTATTTTATTATCATGACATATGATTAATACCTTTGACAACCTCAATTGCATTTCAGTATATCTGATTATCTGATATCTTTGCTCCTCTTTAAATTCAATATCAATTGCATTTCATTATATTTGATTATGTGATCTCTATGCTACTTTTTAAATTCAATGTTCTTGTTTTTTCTCTCTCTCGTCGTTTCTTATATGTGAAACTTATGAACAACGTTTCTCGTATTGTTCTAGTTTCTGGTTCCCTTTCGAGTTTCTAGTTTCTGGTAACATAGGGTATATTTGATACAATTAAGATGATTCACTGTCTATTTGATACTGGATTAACTGTTGTGTGGAGAGGACCATATCTGCTCTCAATTTGCATTTAATATGTCTGGAGAATTTGTGTTTTTCAAAGGATCCTGAAACCATTATGAATAATTCTTGTTTAGGGTCAACATCATGGAAAACCATATACGCCCAAACCACTCTTCACTGTCATGTTTACTACTCAGGAAATTAGATAAATGGAGGAAAAATTGGGAGAGAGGAGAGAAGGATTCAAAATGCTTGTAAAACCCACAATTGCAGGATGTGGAATCCCAACTGGAAAGATTCAAATTGATACAACAGGGGACTAAGATTATAGGAGGCAAACACAAAATTCATCTTGAAGAAATGGAAGAGAAGTTGAAAGGGCTACTGGAGAGTCAGGAGAGTTGGCGAGTTGCAAGAAGGAAGGAAATTGGAAAAGGAAGTGGCACATTTGTATTATCCTCTGTCACATTCTGATATATTTTATAGGGCAAATAAATGGAAAGTAGAGGAGACAATAGTACAGCAGGAAGTGCATCGTGAATTGAACCAGTTAGAAGAGGCTCGGACTTCCAAGGTTGCTGGAAAGACACGTTATAGGAAAGCTCCTTTTTAAAATTTCTATGTTAGTACATGGTCTATAAGCATTTTTCTAGGAGGAAAATTTGTGAGGCATTTCACATGTTGTCTACAATGTAATCGATGTAGTACTATCGAGCGAGCCAAGGAAGTTAGCATAAAAAAACTTTTGGTGGTCTTTTTTCCAAAAAGTAAAGACCCGATCTGCAAATTTTGCATTATCTTGTGTTGTAGAAATGCTTAAAATAGATTATGTTATATTAATTAGGATACTTGTAGGATGAGATCTGTTAAAGATCCACTTTTCTAGCAGTTTGTTAACAGTTCTAGTAAATTTATATAATGTAACCCTATTTCAGAATAATCGATCAAGTTGAGTTCTATTTTACATTTGTCTTGTTTGTTAATTTGAATTTATATAATCTAACCGCATTTCAGAATAATCATTCAAGTTGAGTTATGTTTTACATTTGTGTTCTTTGTTAATTTGGTATCAAAGCCGAGGAGAATTCGTTGTGGTAAGTTCTAAACAGTGCTGATCACTACTAGTGAATTTGGAGAGCTCGTGAGTCGCAGAGTGCTGGGCTGTGAGAGTTGCTGCGTGGTGGAGTGGAGAGCCAGCTGATAGGAATTGCTGCCATCGAGCCTGTGTGAAGTGCTGGGCTGTGAGAGCTGCTTCGTGGTGGATTGGAGCAAGCTGAGAGCTGCAGATAATCGTTGTCTGATGCTGGAGGAAGAATCCCCGCATTGCTGGAGGAAGAGCTTCATATTTGTTTTCAATCATTGTCTGATGTTGGAGGAAGGGCCACCGCATTGCTAGAGGAAGAGCTGCAGATTCGTTTTCAATATTTTTTTTTCCCTTCAGAATTTCTAAGCCATCCCTGTCATAAATCCTTTCTCAATTAAGAAAAGGTATTTTTCAAAGTCGCCGGAGAATTCAGATATTTTTCAAAACAAAGGTATTTTTTTTATTTGAATTCATCTTTCAGAAGCTATGACCAATCCCTTTCCTGAAAATTATCTAAACGAAGCTTCTGAGCTTGATGGGGACAATTATCTTGACTAGAAATTCAAGATATTAACTATGCTTGAAGAACTAAATGTCTAGACTATAGTCAAAGCACATGAAGCCAAGCCCACAGGTGCTACTCTTGCAGACTGGGAGAAATGAAAAACGAAGGAAAAAGTACTGTTGTGGGTGTCTGTCAAAGAAAACATAATCCCGCACATCAGAGATTGTAAAACTTCCAAGGAGACATGGGACATCTTGAAAGGTTTGTATGAAACTACAAACTCCCATATAATTATGTTTCTAAAGACTAAGTTATTGTCCATAAAAATGGCTGCAAATGAGAATATCACTATCTGTGTTTCCCATATTAAGGATTTATGTGATCATTTAAGTGCAATTGGTGATACTGTTTCAAAGACTGACATGGTAACTATTACATTAAAAGGTTTAATTAGAGATTATCATGTCTTTATTTCAAGTCTAGGAGGTAGAGCAAGGCCACCTACATTTAATGAGTTAACAGGGATTCTTCTATAAGAAGAAGAGAGGATGAAAGTGTCTGAGATGGACTCTCAATATTTAGTAGTGGTTTTAATGGAAAAAGGGAAACAAGCATACAGGGGCAAGACACGGGATAGAAACAGAACAGGCAAGTTTCAGCCAAGAAACAGAGGTATGCCTCACTTAAAATCTGATTCTCATGATAAGAAAAATGATGGTTCTTTTTATTGTGGGAAACCTGGTCATCATGCTAAAGACTGTTATAAAAAGAAAGCTGATGAATCCAAACAGAAGTTTAGAAAACATAATGGAAATTATGTGACAACTGAAACATCCACCAATGAAAGTTTTCAGAATTTAAAGTTGTTTATTTCAGAAGCTGCATTGTCTGCAGAAACTGATGATGAAAATGCATGGTTCATAGATGCAGGTGCCCCTACCCATATATCTTGTGTGAAAGAGTGGTTTGATGAATATCATGAGAGTAAAGATGAAACACACATATATTTAGGAGATAATAGATCTCATAAGATTCAGGGATATGGAAAAATATGTGTGAAATTAACTAATGGCCAAAACAAACAGATTCATGATGTGTTGTATGTTCCAGGCATCAAAAAGAATTTGATTTCTGTTTCCGCAATAACTGATAAAAATATGAAAGTAGAATTTATGCAGTATCATTGTCTTGTGAAGGATATTCAGAATCATTACAAAATCATAGACACAAGGACAAGAATTGGAACACTTTATAAGCTTGATGTCACAAAGTCCAATCATCATGCATTGACATCTACTACAATGACAACTGAAGAGCTATGGCATCGTAGGTATGGACATCTTAATCAAAATGACTTAGTGCTACTTCAAAAGAAATTAATGTTTGAAGGGCTTCCTATTTTGAAACATCAGCATATAGAATGTGAAGCTTGTGCACTAGGTAAGCAACATAGGGAAGAATTTCGAGTGCATAAAGAGAAGAAACAGAGAGAGATAATTGAATGTCTATTGTCCCATGCAAACCTTATCACTTGGTGGTACGAGGTATTTTCTTATATTTGTTGACGATAAATCAAGGTTTACTTGGATTTATTTATAAGGAAAAATATTGATGTATTTGAATATCTTAAAGAATTCAAAAATATGGTGGACAAGCAAACAGGTAAATGCATCAAGATACTCACATCTGATCAAGGTGGAGAATTGATCCAGAGGATTATTCATCTTCAAGTTACACTAATCCAATATGGTACAATAGTTATTAGTCTATGGTTTTAACTCATATGCTGGACATTATATGCACAGCCCGTGCAGCTATAGCTTGGTGCGCAGTTGCACGCAAGCCGCGCAGTGCAGTCTGTGCATGCGTCATGCAGTTATCGCACGCCGCGCAGATGGTGCGTATCTCATCGCATGGGCACGCAGCTTATCGCATGGGTGTGCAGTTATGTACGGGCGGTGCAGCTTGCGAACCGTCAAGATGAACATCAAATGGTTTGTGGAAGTCCTCCCATGCTGCAACATTTATATGCTGCGACAGCGGATCGGGTATATGGTGAAGTCCTTACATGCTGCAACATTTATATGCTGTGAAGTTGATGGTGACATCAAATGGTTACGTTACATGTGGCATAGCCGAGTAGTGGTCATTGCAACATGTTGTAAGCTAGTGTATGAGCGCGGAGTTGGTTGCAACATTTCGGGTATCTGGAACGTCGTGGTAACATAAGGCTTGGGCCGTTACTTGGTAGGATGGAATGATTCAGTTTAGCATATGCTTGTAACAATAATAAATAAGATAACAATTGTGTTCCGTTACTCATCCTCTCGCTAAACGCTTAAATAGAGGATCGCTAGCCACATTGGAGGGGCATAGTTTTTTAGAGCACAGAGCTTCGATTTTCTGCTATGAGAAGCTTGGGGAGTTACTGTGAAGGTGCAAATGCTGTTGATTTTGAATTCGACATTCTTTGTTATATTTTAGCTTTCTTTTCTAATTGTAATTTCCAGAAGAGAGGTCTTAAATACTGTGTACAACATTCTGGTTATAGTTCCTGAAGTTGATTCCAGAACCATTTTTGTACCATCTTAAAGAGATTGGATCGGTACCCATTAGAGAGGGACCCGGAGATGTAGCCCAGTGGAGGGGTTGAACTCCATTATCAACTTTTATTTTGTGCCTCTCTGATTCTGTGTTTGTTTTTCCCATGTATGTTTATCACTTTTGCTTTTCATTTCTATTTTAAGCATTTAATTTCTGTTAATGTTGGTTCATGAATTAAGAAAACTGGAAAATGCATTCTTTACATAAACTTTTAATGCACTCAAGTTGAGGTCCGATGGATCATGTTATGGTATCAGAGCAGGTTAACTGCTTGTGCAAGTTTATGAATGCTTACCAGGTCCAGGTAAAAACTTGGTGAAGGAGAATTAATTGAAGTAGATCCTAATATTGGCTCAAGGAGAACATTCTCAAGAACCATGTATTCTTCACGAGGAGAAGAAGAAGGAAATACAGAATGGGAAAAACCTGTTATGTCAGAAATTGAGTTTCTGGAGGATTTTATGAGCATGAAAGCCATGATGGAAATTCTACTCGATGAGTGAGTAGAAAGGAAGAAGGAAGAAGAAGGATCTTCATCTAGAGATGCAGAAGTGAAGAAGGAAGAAAAGGGTAAAGGAGTAGGAGGTGATGGTGATCCTCCTGAAACTAATCAAACTTTCTCTTCTTCTCATACTTCTCATTCAAATAATGAAAGTCCTAATATGCCTTATTTCAAATTGGATGTTAAATTTGAATTGCCAATTTATAATGGAGATTTAGATGCTGAAAATTTAGACAATTGGATCAAGCAGCTTGAAGTATATTGCAGGGTGCAGGGCATTAATGATGACCCTTCCAAGATTCAATTGGCCACTTTGACGATGAGTTGTATGGCTCTTACTTGGTGGGAGAGCAATATTCAACAAGATCTTCAAAAGCATGGTAAAATAATTTTTAGTTTGGAATTAATTCATTGAAGTATTAAGGAAGCAATTTTATACTTTAGGTCACATGCAACAATTGATAATGAGCTGGAAAACTTTTCGACAAGCTAAAGGACAAAGCATTCAAGAATATACTCATGAATTTAAGAAAAGGGCTATTGCATTGAATGTTGCATTAGATACCCAGGAAACTCTTCTTAAGTACATTGGTGGTATGCATTCTTATCTGCGACATACCTTGTTGATGTTTAACCCCAGTACCTTGGATGATGTATGTGTTCAAGTTACACATTTAGAAGCTAGGGGTAAGCATGCTAATGATACTTTTGTGAAGAAATCCTTTAACATCAAATTGAAAGATAAAGATAAGGGGAAAAATAAGATGGATATCGTTAAGAAAGAGGGTGAAAAGCCTACATGTTCGCATTGTCAGAAGGGACATGATGTCTCTAAGTGTTGGAAACTAAATCCGTAGTTAAGGCCAAATAAGTACGGAGGAAAAAAAGATAACGGCAAAGCAAAAGCTACTGTAGCAGTTATTCAAGACTTAGGATCCGACTCAGGTGATGAAACAAAGGTTACAGCTATCGGAATCTAGGGGAAGAATAAAAGTATCTCACTTTCCATTGATGCAAAATCAAGTTCTAGTGCAAGTACAAATCTGCCATCTACTTCTAAACAAAATGATAAAAGTAGAAGTGCACTATTTCATGTTCGTGTCATTGCAAATCACACAAAGATTGATTCATTCTTTGATAGTGGTTCACAAGTAAATATGATATCAGAAGAATTGGTTAAGAAATTGCATTTAGTTACTATGCCTCATGAAGAACCCTATCCTCTTGTTTGGGTTACTAATGATACACGATTACAAGTTACAAATAAATGTTTATTAAAGTTTGCAATTACTGAAAATTTCATGGATGAGGTAGAACTAGATGTAGTACCACTTGATATTTGTGGAATAATACTTGGGAGTCCATATTTGTATGACCGAAAAGTAGTCTTTTATAGAGAGCAGAATAAGTATCATCTTTTTAAATATGGTGTATAATACATTGTATGAGCACATAAGATAAAAACCAATCTAACAATAGTTTCTGCAGGATAGATGAAGAGGTTGGTAAATGCTAGTAATAATTTTGTGCTAATGATGGTTAAGGTGAAAAATGATGAGATCTCCAAATCTTTTGAAGAATGTGACCCTAAGCATAAATCTGAACTAATTGAAATCATTTCTGAGTATGATGATTTGTTTCGAGATCCAAAGGGGTTACCACCAAAGAGAGAGATTCAGTATGAGATACATTTGCAGCAGGATGTGCCACTCCCGAACATAGCTATGTACCAGATGTATGTGATGCAGAACGAGGAAATCAAGAAGCAGGTTCAGGAGATGAATGAGAAGGGGGTCATCTAGCCAAGCACTTCTCCTGGTGGCTCTCCTATAGTCTTGGTTCCAAAGAAGGATGGGTCTTGGAGGATGTGCATCGACTATAGGGCCCTTAACAAAATCACCATTAAGAACATGTATCCTCTTCCTCGCATTGATGATTTTCTTGATTAGTTGAAACATGCAACTTATTTTACAAAATTGGATCTGTGTAGTGGGTATCATCAAATCCGTGTTGCTGAAAATGATTCCTGGAAAACAACGTTTAAAAAAAAACAGGGTTTGTATGAATGGCTTGTGATGCCTTTCGGACTCTATAACGCACCTGCTACTTTCATGCGGGTCATCAATGATGTCTTTCCTCCATTCATTGATGATTTTGTAATTGTATATTTGGATGATATCCTAGTGTTTAGAAAAACCTGGGAAGAGCATATTGTACATGTGAAAAAAGTTTTAGATGTACTGAGGAAGGAGAAGCTTTCTGTAAAAATGTCTAAATGTGAGTTTGCTAAAACTTCTTTAGTATATCTGGGCCATATTATTGGTGAAGGTCACCTACGAGTGGACCCAGCCAAGGTTGCTCTCATTGTAAACTGGCCACGGCCTAGCACCGTTACTGAAATTAGAAGTTTTCTGGGTGTGGTTCAGTATTGGAGGAAATTCATTTCTTGGTTTTCCTCCATTGCTATGCCATTACATGCGTCGAAAAGCGTCAAAGAAATTTTCCAGTTGGGAGGCAAGCATCAGAGAGCCTTCAACACTTTGAAGGAAAGGATTATCACAACACCAGTTCTGACGTTACCATATTTGCAACAGCTATTTGAGATCGAGACCGATGCCAGCGGGTTTTCCATGGGAGCCATTTTGATGCAAGGGAGGAAGCCAGTATGTTACCATTCAGAAATGTTCTCTACTGCAGTAAGTAACTATCCAACTTATGACAAAGAGTTGTATGCTTTAGTACAAAGTGTGAAGAAGTGGAAACATTATATCATGGGAAAAGAAACAGTCATACATACTGATCATCAACCACTTCAATATTTACAATCTCAAACTCAAGTACAACAAAGTAGCCATCTAAGATGGATGGGATTTTTACAACAGTTTCATTTCATAATTAAGTACAAAAAGGGAAATCATAATAAGGTAGCATACATGTTATCAAGGCCTCCTACAAATGCTTCAATCATTCTTCAAAATAGTTCATTAACGCATGAAATTTATATTGAACAGTATGCAGAAGATAAAGATTTTAAGAAAGTATATGCATCACTAATACATGGTAAACAGGAAGAGAACTATTATGTGCATAATCAGCTCTTGTATCATCTTCGTAAACTTTGTGTTCCAGAGAAAGAGAGAGTGGATGTGATTAGAGAAGCACATAGTTCATTGATTGCAGGACATTTTGGTGTAAGTAAAGCATTGTCATTATTGCAGAATCATTGTTATTGGCCTCAAATACAAGAAATTGTAGGTAAATACATAAGAGGTTGTGTTATGTGTGCAACAAGTAAGCCTAGCAAAAGGAAGTTGGGGTTGTACACACCTCTTCCAGTTTCTTCTCGTCCTTGGGAAAGTATTTCTATGGAATTTGTAGGAGGACTACCTATGTCTAGAAAAGGTCATGATTATCTATATGTTGTTGTGGATAGATTCAGCAAAATGTGTGTCTTAATACCATGTAACAAACAGATCACTGTTGAACAAACAACTCATCTATTCTTTTAGAATGTTTGGGTACATTTTGGGCTACCCATGTCTATTGTATATGATCAGGATTCCCGGTTCTTTGGAGAATTCTGGTCAACTTTATGGGAGCTTATGGATACCAAACTTAAGAAAAGTACAGCTTTTCATCCACAGACCGATGGGCAAACAGATGTAGTAAACAGAACCGTGATTCAGCTGCTCAGAGGCTATTGTAGTAAACATCCTAAACTTTGGGATGAGCAGTTGCAATATATACAGCATGCTTACAATCATGCAGTTCATTCTTCCACGAAAAGATCTCCTTTTGAAACTTGTTTTGGTTATCTTCCAAAAACAGCAATGGACTTCTCTTTTGGCAAAGATGCGGTGGATGGACATCATGATGCAGATAAAGCTCTAAGATTCATTCATAGAATCCAATCGGTGCAGCAGGCAGTTCGGGAACAGCTGGAGAAGAGCCAGGAAAAGTACAAAGCCAGGCATGACAAGCATCGAGTTGATCATCAATTTCAGGTTGGTGACAGAGTTTGGTTACATATCACCAAGGAAAGAATGAAAGGTGAAGGTAAAAAGCTTAAGCCTATCAGGTATGGTCCTTTTGAGATCTTGGAAAAGATTGGTACTAATGCTTTTCGCTTGAATTTACCTCCATACATGCAAATTTATTCAGTTGTCAATGTTGATAATCTTAAACTGTATGAGCCTCCTATGATCATGGATGAGGAAACTAACATACATATTCCTTCAGTTGATGATATGGCACCTGAATACATGAATGAGTTGCAGGATGATGTTATTCTTGATAGAAATGTGAGGACTTCATGAAGGGGGATTGCTAAGTACCTTCAAGTGGGGCTTAAAGGCATGCATCCTAGCAAAGCAAGATGGATGGAGATTGGGAAAGTGAGGGAGTTGTACCCTCACTTACTTACAGAATGATTCAAGCTTTTGGTGGTCCAAAAGCTCTTCAGTGGGGAGGAATGATCCAGAGGATTATTCATCTTCAAGTTACATTGATCCAATATGGTACAATACTTATTAATCTATGGTTTTAACTCATATGCTGAACATTATATGCATAGTCTGCGCAGCTATAGCTTGGTGCGCAGTTGCACGTGGGCCGCACAGTGCAGTCTGTGCATGTGTCGCGTAGTTATCATACGCCGTGCAGATGCTGCACAGCTCATCGCATGGGCACGCAGCTTATCGCATGGTTGCGTAGTTATGTATGGGCCGCACAGCTTGCAAACTATCAAGATTATTATCGAATGGTTCGTGGAAGTCCTCCCATGCCGTGACAGCGGATCGGGTATATGGTGAAGTCCTTACATGCTACAACATTTATATGCTGTGAAGTTGATGGTGACATCAAACGGTTACGTTACATGTGGCATAGCCTAGTAGCGGTCATTGCAACATGTTGTAAGGTAGTGTATGAGCGTGGAGTTGGTTGCAACATTTCGGGTATCTGGAACGTCGTGGTAACATAACACTTGGGCCGTGACTTGGTAGGATGGCATGATTCAGTTTACCATATGGTTGTAACAATAATAAAGAAGATAACAGCCGTGGTCCGTTACTCATCCTCTCACTAAACGCTTAAATAGAGGATCACTGGCCACATTGGAGGGGCAAAGTGTTTTAGAGCACAGGGCTTCGCTTTTCTGCTACGAGAAGCTTGGGGGGTTACTGTGAAGGTACAGATGCTGTTGCTTTTGAATTTGACATTCTCTGTTATATTTTAGCTTTCTTTGCTAATTGTAATTTCCAGAAGAGAGGTCTTAAAGACTTTGTACAGCATTCTAGTTACAATTGTTGAAGTTGATTCTAGAACCATTTTTGTACCATCTTAAAGAGATTAATTGGATTGGTACCCATTGGAGAGGGACCCGGATACATAGCCCAGTGGAGGGGGTGAACTCCGTTATCAACTTCTGTTTTGTGGCTCTCTATTTCTGTGTTTTTTCTTCCCACGTCTATTTATCAGTTTTGCTTTTCATTTCTGTTTTAAGCATTTAATTTCTGTTAATGTTGGTTCATGAATTAAGCAAACTAGAAAACACATTCTTTACATAAACTTTTAATGCACTCAATTTGAGGTCCGACGGATCAAGAATACACCTCAGGAGTGTTTGAAAGCTACTGCAAGAGCAATAGGATCATTCAGCAATTCATAGTGCCTTCTACACCATAGCAATATGATGTAGCAAAAAGGAAGAATAGGATATTAGTGGAATGTGCTCACAGCATGTTAAAAGGTAAAAATATCTCTAATGGCTTTTGGGAAGAAGCCATTAACACTGCTGTTTACTTAAAGAATATAAGTCCAACTAAGATTCTAGATTCAAAAATGCCTTTTGAAGTTCTTTATGGTTATAAACCTGAAGTTGCTCATTTAAAAATATTTGGTTCAAAGGCATTTGCTCATATTCCCAAAGATGAGAGAAGAAAACTGGATGCAAAATCTGTAAAGTGTACTTTTCTTGGTTATTATCATGATCATAAGGCATACAAACTGTTTGATCTTAATTCACATAAGCTCATAGCAAGTAGAGATGTGATTTTCCATGAGACTAGAGATGAAGAAGTAAGTAAGTATGATGTCTGGCATACTCCTTATGACAATGATGTTCATGTGAAAATTAATATAGATGATGGACAGGAACATGAAATGGAACAAGTACAACAACAAGGTGAAAGCAGTGTAGATACTTCAAACACTCCTACACCTCAAAAAAGAAGAAGTGAAAGTGAAGATAGTGATTTACCACTGAGGAATCCTACAAGAACAATTCAGATACCCACGAGGTATAAAGACTATGCTTTGATGACACAAGTAATGAATGTTGCAGAACCTACTTCTTATCAACAAGCCAAATCTCAAAAGGACTCGAATACTACAATGAATGAAGAATATGAATCAATAATGAAGAATGAGACTTGGGAATTAATAGAACTGCCTAAACACAAAGTTCCCATAGGATGCAAATGGCTGTATAAAACCAAATTTAATGCAAATGGAAATGTTGACAAATATAAGGCCAAATTAGTTGCAAAAGGGTATTCACAAAAGGAAGCAATTGATTATGAAGATACTTTTGCACCTGTAGCTAAGTTAAATACAATTAGACTTATGATTGCATTAGCTACACAACACAAATGGAAAGTTCATTATTAGATGTTAAATCTGCATTTTTGAATGGTGATTTAAAAGAAGAAGTCTATTTGGTTCAGCCGGAAGGATTTATCAAGAAAGGACAATAGGATCTTGTTTTTAAGCTTAAGAAATCTTTATATGGTTTTAATCAAGCAACTAGATCTTGGTATATCAAAATTGATTCATTCTTTGCTCAGAAAGGTTTTGAGAAAAGCAAAAATGATCTGAACTTGTATGTCAAAAAAGATGAAAATGGGAATGTTGGGTTGGTATCCTTATATGTAGATGATTTGATTATCATAGGTAGTGCTTCTCATTTGATTGAAGATATTAAAATTCAGTTACCTCAGTCATTTGAAATGAAGGATGTTGGTTAAGTACATTACTATTTGGGTCTAGAAATATGGAGAGAAGGAAGCAAAACAATGGTCACTCAAAGTAAGTACACAAGGGAGATTATAGAAAGATTCAATATGAGAGAAAGTAAGGCAGTGTCAACATTTTTAGATTAGAATGCTAAGTTATCGAGTCTTGATGAAACTAGAGCAGCAGATGGTATTCTGTATCGCTGGTTGGTGGGAAGTTTAAACTATCTTACCACTACCAGACCAAACATAGAATACTATGTTAGCATCCTTAGTCACTTCATGGATAAACCACTGGAAAGCCACTAGATAGATGCTAAGAGAGTCCTTTCGATATCTGAAAGGAACTGTTAATTTTGGTATAATGTATAAGAATAATTGTGATGTTGAGTTGACAGGTTACTCTGATTCAAATAGGGATAGAAATCTTGATGACAGAAAATCAACTTCAGGATAAGCATTCAACATAGGTACAGGGGTCGTATCATGGAGGAGTAATAAATAGCCAATTGTTTCTTTATCATCAAGAGAAGCTGAATACAAAGCTCTATGTAATGCTACTTATGAAGCTGTTTGGTTAAGGAGAATTCTTGAAGACATTGGCCACAAGAAAATGAAGCCAACTATTCTCAAATGTGACAATCAAAGCTCTACTAAATTGGCATACAATCCAATTTATCATGCTAGAACCAAGCATATTGAAATTCAACATCATTTTGTAAGAGAAAAGATACAAGAGAAGGAAATTGTCATGACCTACTATAATACCACTGAAAATGTGGCTGACATCTTTACCAACCCTCTTGGAAACGTGAGTTTTGAAGTATGTAGGAAACAATCAGGTGTGGTAGAAAACCCATTTCTCCATTAAGGGGGAGTGTTGGAATAATGTCGAGAATCCATTTCTCCATTAAGGGGAAGTGTTAGATAATAATGTAGAAATGCTTAAAATAGATTTTGTTCTATTAATTAGGATACATGTAGGATGAGATCTGTTAAGATCCACTTTTCTAGTAGTCTATTAACAGCTCTCGTGAACTTATATAATGTAACCGCATTTCAAAATAATCGATCAAGTTAAGTTCTATTTTACATTTGTGTTGTTTGTTAATTTCTTGTTGAACGGTTCAGTTGTAGCTTCATTTTAATACAAATATATGTTTGTTTATGTTTTTAAAAAAGCATAAAAATTGTAAGAGAATGACCATAAGCTGCAGTTTTGCACTAATGGTAGGAAATTTTGAACATGTCCCCTATCACAAGGAGGGGTACTTACATACAAACCATGGAGCTTCTGTGCATTCTCCTTCGGAAAAAAATGGCATAATAAAATACTTGGGTGTTCGTATGGATTCCAACCAATTCAAGTTCAAGACCAACTTCAATTCTAGATAAAACCTTGTGGTCTTTGAACAGTTGGCCTGCTAAATTTCTAAATCTTGCAAGGAAGGAAGTCATGCTAAAATCCACCATGAATCAAATGCCCAATTACATATATTCCATTCTTGAGGGCCCTAGAACTAAATCTTGCAAGGAGGGAAGTCGCGCTAAAATCCACCTTGAATGAAATGCCCAATTACATATATTCCATTCTTGAGGGCCGTAAAATTGTTAGAAAAAAAAATAGTTGAGACCTATCCATTCTGACTTCTTATTCTCTTTTCTTCAATCTAGTAATTACACCATTAAACCAAAAATATAATCCACAGTATTTCCATGCACCCATCTAGTCATGTGGGATAGGAATTAGAGATTCATGGCGATTCACAACTCAAGGGAAGGAAAAAGGTTGTGGGACTTAGCTTCTGAAGATCATTTGTGGAAGCAGGGCATCTTGGGCATTTGTGGGACTTAGCACTAGTGTTGAGCGAGGAGCTCTGGAATTGCACTGAATTCTAACTCCCTATTAAAACGTTGAGTATGGGCTCTCGTAAGCTCTAGGTTTTACTAAAAGTAATTTAATAAACTTTCGAGTGAAAATGACTTGAGAAAAATATTGATCTCATCATACCTATTTATAAGTGATTAAATGAAATTTTGAATGTATGTATTCTCATCAAAGTACTAAGGAACTACCATGTTATACAACGGAAATACAACATGCAAGGATGTTTAGAGTTGCCTACCCTATTAGACCTAAACCATCTACCTACTTGACCTTAATGAAGAAGTATCATTAAGTCTAGGGATCATGGTATATGATGCCCAAAGACAAATGTTAACAGGTGTTATATTATTATGTACTTTATAAATGGTATGTATAAAGAGTTGAATAAAATTATAATATTAATGATGAAAGAGAAAGAAAAGCTCCATCCAATTATTATTTATTATATAAAGATAATAAATAGTCCAAAACCTGAAAAAGTCTAATTAGGAACTAGCAGAAAGTTCCTAAGTTAAAATATTAATAAATTACCCAAAGTAATTGAAAAGGGTTAAATCAAGAAATGAAGGTTCCTTGATTTAATTGTCCCTTTGACTGAAAAGTATGTCTATAAAGACTCAAGCCAAGGAAATTCTTGGGGTGCTGATCTATAATTGGAGGAGTCATTTTTTACCTATTTTTATCTCAAGAAATTCTTGGAGAAGATTTTCGTGGAAGGAAAAAGGAGAACTAATCTAGATCTGATTTACTAGATAGGAAACCCTACCTTAGGAGCTCCAAGCTACTTGCATGTTGGAGTCCAGCTCGAGCAGATCCCGATTTAAACCAGGAATGGTACCCGCGTCATGGTTGGGTGGAACAGGGTTGTTCCCAAGTGATTTGGTCATCAAAAATAGAGGTGAGATCTGTCTTCAATTGTTAATGTTGGTTATTTAAGTGTGCAGGTTCAGCCATTAACAGAGCTTCAATTTACAAGTATAAATCCCTAGACTGTCCATTCTACTTTCCTAGAATAAAGGCTACCTATGTCATGTAAATTATTACTTTGTATTTCCTAACCCAATGTATATGTTTCTATGTTTAAAATTGTTAGGGTTTGCATCTTAAAGTATTAACCCTAGGATGTAAGTGATTTCCTATACCATGTTATCCAGGGTTTATTTATTGGTTTTTTTATGCAAGTTCAATTTATTTACTAATGTTCATCAAGGTTTCTACACTGCAGTTAATTTTTGTAGTAGTATTATTGATAAAAATGGGTTATGTACAAACTAGTTTATTTGATACATGCTATTAATGTTCACTTAGTCATTATATACTCTACTGATATATTCCATTTGTTAGTAGAGACATGTTATAGATTTAAATAGATTAATCTTAGAAGTAGGTTCTAAATACTTCTAGGTATAACTTACAATCTATATAACCTAAGGTATTATCTACAAACTGAACTACTATGTATATATATAAACATATATAGACATCAAACATAAACAAATCAAAATACTATCTATAAATTATTCTACATTTAAATCAAAGATAATAAACCATTAAATTCCTTTCAAGGTCTGTCTCATTGATACAAAACATTGTATTTAAAAGTACATCATCATAAATAAACGAACAAAGTAAGCATTATGACTATCCATTTGGTCCAAGATAAAATATCTGTTCACATATGTATAAAATCCAGAGTCATAACTAAACCATATCATAATCACATGTATAATTCTTTAAAGGACCCTCACGACTATTTCTTATAATTTACTCCAAGTAAAACATTAAAAAAAAATTATAAAGAACTCTATAATTATAAACAGAGGTCACGACTTCGACTCATGTGGGTATTCAAACCCCAAGTCGCAGGCCTAAATCAAACAGCCATATCATATATGCTTAACATTAACCAAGTACATAACTCAATAGACATTTCATATAACAAATTAAACATTATATCATACACAGGAATCGATTCATGTATTAAAAATATTGAAATCACATTATAAACCAAAGCAATTACAATGGGAACAACAATTGAATCCTGTGGGAATACAAGCCTAAATCTCATCTATAAAGTAAAAATACAACTCATACATCACCCAAGAAAAGGATTCAAACCCTATGGGTATTGTTTACCAAGGCCATGCTATACATACAACATATGCGGGCTTCAATAATAAACTCAATAATTATTACAATAACAACCCAATACTTTTTCTACATCAATTCATGAGGCTTATGCTTCATCCCTTGCTCTGTAAGCACGACCTCGGCCTTAACATCTAAACTACACAGAGTCTCCTTTAAAATTCTAACTACAGCAATGAAGGCCATCAAGGTCTTGCACCCTGGGCTCACATATAATCCACGTTATTTTTCCAAAACAACAAAATCTTAAATAGTAAAACAAACATCTGAAGCTATGTGCATCATTCACCCTAGCCAAGTCTTACCAAATAAACTACATAGTTGGATATAAACAACAAACTAACTCTGTGAACGATTTCACCCCACATGCTAATCAACGAAGTATAAACAGTAATGAAATCCATTTGGAGCTATCACAATCACTAAGGGAAATGCTCATGCCACCTACGACATGGCCTTTACCCACGTTGTCAAGTATTTATAATAAATATCCAAATAACATTATTCTTCACAGACCTGCAACTAAGGTGAAATGCCACTTACAAACCCACCATAACAAACAAATACCACAGTATAAATTCATCAACAACCACAACAATTGTAATAACCCTTGCAAATATATAAAACAATATATATATCTATCTGCCCATTATTTCCAAAGAGTCCTACTTACACAGTCGCCATTAAAGACCAAAAATGAAGCTTATACTGTCGCGCCATGGGCTTGGCACCATTGCAAGCAATGGTGCTGCCTAGAATGGAAACCCCTAAACCAAAGTTTCAAACTTACATAAACTTATGCACATAGCTCGTAAGGGCATAATATTCAACCACTGCTTAAAATCCTAAAAATATTTACAAAAACAAATATGTTCATCACAAGCCCAAAGACAAAACCAAAATCCCACAAAGAATCCCCAAACCAAAACAATGAAACAAAATACAGAGAGGCCAAGAGACAACAAGCGCAGGTTTTTTTGTCAAGGCTTACCTTTCATTTTGCACAGCATTCAAACCAACGACAAATATCGAGCCACACTACTCTTCCCCATACCTCGGCACCTGCAAACACCAATAGAAAACAGGAATGAGAAGTATGGAAATGATGAGAGCAATGCAACAATGAATTGCAGACATGAAAACCTAGAATGAAGCTTACCTTGAATTCTGGAGGTTGCCTCCAACTTCTCTATGTGGAGCCAAGACAAAACCCCAAAATACAAAACAAAAACACAAATCCATCATGAGCCAAGCCTAAGTTTGGGCTTCCACAAAAACCAAGTTACATTAAAGGCACGAGTTGGTTTCCAACATCACAACCAAAAACCCACTTTTCCATAGTTTGATATCATTTACCAACGATAGTCTTCACTACCATACAAAGCGTTAAACCCCAACGTATGTTGTTTGACCATATGTTATATTTTCCACCCCAAATCATATCACAGTTTTAATACATTGCAATGTTAGGTTTAATGCATAGTCCATGCTTAGTCTGCGCTAGTCATAAAGTCAAGCTACAAGGCTTATGTATTAAATATAACATGTAAGCCCTAGGCTTAAAGCCTTGAACATAATAAGGTTGAGCTAATCTTAAATTCTTAGTAAACATGGCATTTGAAATATGCCATGTTAATATTTAGCCTTTATAAAAATCAAGGTCTGGTTTTTAGACCAAGATCATACTGTGCAATAAGAAACAATAGGATATGTTAATAGTTTTAATAAAATCAACGTAGAATGTAAAATATACTAAGATGTGAACGACGAGATTTAAAACATAATGAAGTATAAGCAGTACATATGAAATTTAGCTGTGCTAGCTAAATTGACGACAACATCATTTACCGGTGAGGAGCCGTAGTAAAAAACAATAAGCCTAGTAGGATCAAGATATTCAATGCTCTTTAAATATGACTCTGTCACAAAGTATAATCTTCATATGAAATAAAAGAGGTTCCTTATTTCGAAGAACTAAGTAAACCTACAAATAAGTAAACGCCTTTACCTTTTAGACTGTCATGGAAGAACGAGTCCTGTCACTCCACCCATTTTGTTTCCACAAACAAAGTTAAGTTAGGACTTTATAAATAACAAGTAATACTATGTATAAAGGGCGAAGCATTTAAATCAAGTAACGACACATACGCGATAGATGTATAAACATAATACTAAGTAGTAAACAGCAGTATGACTTCGTAACTAAAATACATTAATAATAATGAATGAAAGTAAATGACAGTAGGTAAGAACAACTTATGAGTAAACAATGGTACATGAAGTGTACAATATAGTTCTACAAGCCAATAATGTTTCGTCTAGGTAGTTTTTACTAGCCTATAAATTTTTTTTTCGATTTTTGGGACATTACAAATTTATTTTTAGTTTAATAAATTTAAAATATTAGAAATTAATTATTTACTTAACTTTCCAAACACTAATTTCACTTGTTTCAGATGTTCCAATCACTTTCTAATGAGTAATGTCATTCATTTATGAATAATATTGTTACATGCCCTTTATGTTATGTTATGTGTTATGTTGTGGATGGGAAATCAAGAGTTGTGCATTGTTACAGTCCTGCTATGTTATTTTACAGATGGGAAATAAAATGTTCTGCATTGCATGAATATTTTATTTACCATTTCTCTCGGTGCTCCCCAGCTCAGTATGGGAGAGATGTTGTCATGTTTATACATGACACTCTAATAAAATAATAATAAATTTTATACCCAACATGTCGGATTACACAAAATTAAAACTAATAATAAAAAATAAAAAAGTTATAAAGTTATAATTTTAATAGTTATAATGTTTTAATAATTTAAATAATAAAAAGTTTTTAAATCACATTTTTTCCAAATATGTTTCAAATAATTTTTTTTTAATTATAATTGCAAATATAATCAAATTGAAAAGTGTCATATTTGAAAATATATTGAATTACAGTAACAGAATTTCATTAGCATTTCATTAACTTGCACAGTGAGTTTTTTCGAGTGAGATTTTTCTTTGCATAGGTTTCAGTGTATGGTGTATTAATATTACTGCATAAATTAGTAGCTACATTGATTGGTTCTAATGGTGTATCAATACATGGAGAGGTTTGTTGTAATGTCCCCAAAATTTGAAAAAAACAAATTATAGGTTAGTGAAACCTACCCAAAAGGAATCATTATTACTCATGTGGAAACACAGGTGCTACTTATACTTTTGATCTCTTCGAAATCTACCCACTGTCTTGTTAATCTCTCATCCATTCAGTGACTATTAGTTTGTTTACTTCTTATGTCTTGATTTTGTTATTTAAACTATTGATATATCTTAACTGTCGGCGAATTAAGGAGTTGTATAGATCATTTCTTTTCTCCTGCACATGTGTACTTTGTTTATTTAATAAAAACTAACTTAACTTTGTTGATGGAAACAAGCTAATGGAGTGGCGAGACTTGTTCTCCCATGACGACCTGAGAGGTAAGGTCCTTCTTCGTTATGCAATATTACTTAGTCCGTATGAACTATGGCACCATATTTATTGATTCATAGGTTACTCTTGTGACATCGATATTATTGGTTACTTGACGCAATTCATCTCTTAGTTATACTTCCCATTCCGCCTTGCACTTTTGTTACTGTTCCATTTTACAACTCAGGTACACCTTATGCTGTTAATTATCTTTATTCATTAAATTACTAGATGCTATGAATTATCTTATTGTCCCTACCATTATTATTATCTATCTCTTGGTTAATTTGCTTACACTTCTCGTGTTTCCATTTTGTAGGTGGAATTTTATGCTTGTTTTTCCTCGCGAGGCCATCATGGCATACTACATTTGCCATGATTCCTAAGTACTACAAAACCTAGACTATGACCTATGCATGAATGCTTCTTATATGAGCTAGCATAAAGGGCATGTGACAACTTAAACTTTGATGCTAAGGGTAAACATTGTAAACACTATATGATAGTGTTAAGGACTGCACATACCATAGGGTTGGGAGACTTATGGTATAAATACCATAGTCCTAAGTATTAAGTCTGCCCTGATATTGAAAGGGTGTTGAAACCATATTATATAGGGTTTAACATATAACTTGGTTGGTATAAGGTATAACGTTGATTCCATAAACTATGGTGAGGGTTTATGGATGCGTTAATGGCAACCAGGTGGTGCCATTAATGTCATCAAGGTTGGTGAAAACACTTGGAAAAGGGTTTGGAATTGTGGTTTAGTGTGGCCTCTGTGCATTTGGAGAAGGGATATGACCCCATCGATTAGTAGGTAAGCTAAAATAGCTCTGTGTAAAAAAATGTATTTCTTCGTTGTCTTCCCCATGGCATGGTCATGCTTCGCATGCCATCATTGGTTGTCTATAGGTGAACATGAAGGAGCTCCAAGGTTTGCACAGGCTACACTATCAATTTGGTATTTATTATTCCCGACCATGGTATGCTTGCTAGCAAGATTTACTTGCCTCCTTTCGTTTTGGGCATTCCTAAGTTGGGATTCTTTACTGGGTTGGGGTTTTGTATGGCACTTGTTGACTCTGCCTTCAGAGTGTATAATGTATCTCATTCTGGGATTCTGGCTCTTGTTGGGAGGTTTGGAATTTGTTTGGGCCGTGGCTGCACCATTACTTGTAATGGTTCCATAGCTCATGGCTTTGCCATTTATCATTTTTAATAGTTGACTGGAGTAAACGAGGATTCGTGCCTCACTGTGTAGATACACTGCGCGTTTGGATTTTATGTAAAGACTGTAATGATTTGGGTATGAAATGCATACGATTTCGTTCAGTGTTTTTAATGGATTATACTATGTAAAATAATATGGGACTGTGTAGTTATTTTAAATGTTGTGTTTTACAACGTTGACTTAGTGGGTTCAATTCATGGCTTTCAACCTATGGAAATTACTTTGTGTATAAATAATGTCTTTGGTTTTAGGATTATGCATAGAAATCCATTTGTTTTGTTTGTAATTTAAGTTGGGAAAGCTTCTAGAGCTTGGGGTGTTATGCAATGGGTTGCGCCATTGTAGCAATGGTGTCGCAGCCCATTGGCTTGCCACCATATGCTCTGTGTTAGTGTTAGAATGGAGACTATGTTTTAAATAGAGTATTTAAATTTTAGTTTTGTATTGGCTCAACGTAGGTGCAGGCCATGCCATGAATGGCATGTGCATCTCCCAATGACTGTGATAGCTTTATTTGGAATTTAATATGTAATTTGTTTACTCAAAAAGGATAGGGCTGTGACAGCCAGGGTTATGACGACCCACGATATTTTTTTTGTTATTAGCATGAATATGTGATTAGATTGGAACTTGGCCAAGATCGTAGCTAGGGTATTTACGACTTCACTGCTACCATATGCATTTTTGTTTATGGAATTGTGGGGTAGCTTAAAAACGTAGCCTGCATATATTAGATGTATAACATGGAGTGTATAGAGATGGTTATGTGATTTACTTAATGTTTGGGTGTAAAATACTTATGGTTTGATATTAATGTTTTTTCCTTGAGTCTAGACATCTATCGGATTCAATGTCGCGACCTCTGTTGGAAAATCGGGTTTTAGTTATTAAATTTTTAATGTGATGCGACAGTTTTGTGTAGATTTAAATGGGACCTTTAAAACACTTTATATTTTTATAAAGGATGACTATAATAATAGGACTGTGGATTATAACATTTGAGTTATGTAAATGGATGCGATTATTGGCTTAGCAATTTGGACTGTGGAATTTATATAATAAGACAAAGTTTTGATATTGGACCACATGGATGGTCACAAAGCCTTCTTTGTTTGGTTAATTGGTTAATTATGATTATGTTTATTTAATTTGTTTTTAAATGATTACGTGGAGCATACCTTAGAAGGTATTTAATAATTTGCTTATCTTTTTTATTATATGAACTCTCTTCCTAGTAGATCTAGTTTAAAATATAAACTTGTATTAGTTAACATAATTAATATTTTAATTAAATACTACTCAACTAGTTTAGTTTAAAATTAGGGCAGGCCTCTGCTCACAAATGGAATATGTGAACTGAGTATTAAATACAGAGAAGAAGGTATAATCATAATACTAAGATCAAAACCTAGTTAATACAGGAACATTTATGAAAGATACCACCGTGAACGTAAACAACATATGGTAAAAAAATTCTCCACCCTATGATTAGTAAATTGAAAATACAAACCCTAGAAGATTGCTAACCATAAAACTTAACCATTAGGGTTTAGAAATCACATTGCAGCCATTACTTAACATAAACAGTAATGAATCTTTAGGAAAGAAATGGAATAGTCCTTCAAGGGTTTCATACGTGAATGTGAATTTTTGTCAATGGTTGCACCTGCACACTTAAATAACCAGCATTAACAATTAAATGCAGATCTAACCGATGTTTGATGACCAAATCACTTGGGAAATACAACATTCCTCCCGACCATGACCTAGAACCTTTCCTGGTTCTAATCCAAATCCCCCCGAGGTAGAATCCAAGATGCAAGTAGCTTAGAGCTCCTAAGGTAGGGTTTCCTAATTGGGATTCAGTTCTGAATCAGTCCTCTTTTCCTATAGGAGAACGTTCTCCAGGAAAAAACACTTAAGAGCCAAAAACAGGCAGAATAATAATTCTCCAAGATAAAATCAGAATCCCGAGCCTTTGCTTGGCTTGAGTCTTTATAGATAGAATTTTCAGTCAAAGGGGCAGTTAAATCAAGAAATCCTTGATTTCTTGATTTAACCCTTTTTAATTTGCTCGAGTAATTTTCAATTCTTAACCTAGGAACTTTTAACTAGTTCCTAGTTAGTCTTTCATAGATATTTCACTATTTGTTAATCCTTTAATAATAAATAATAATTGGTGGAGCTTCTCTTCTTTCTTTATTCAATTATATAATTAATCATAATTAATTCTTTATACATACTATCTATAAAATAGATAGTATTAAAATACTTGTTAACATTTGTCTTCGGGCATCATGTGTCATGATCCCTAGACTTAACGACACTTCTTTATGAAGGTCAAGTAGATAGATGGCTCAGGTCTACTAGGCTAGGCAACTCTAAAAATCCTTGCATGTTAGATTTCCCTTGTATAATGTGGTAGCTCTTCAGTACTTGATGAGAATACAGAAATTCGAAGTTTCATTTAATCACTTATAAATAAGTATGATGAGATCAATATTTTTCTCAAGTCATTTTCACTCAGAAGTTATTAAATTCTTTTCAGTAATCCCTAGCGCTTAGTAGATCCCATACTCAACGCTTATAAAAGGGAGTTACAAACATAGTGCAATTCCAAAGCTCTCGCTCAACACTAAATGCTAGGATGTACTTGTATGATACACCTAGGGATACAATGGCCAAAGATCCAATGCTCCAGAGCTTATGCTTACCATCAATAGGGAATGCTCCAGAGCTTATGCCCAACATTTCTAATTATATTTTCATGTGTTCCACAGATTTATACTCAACACAAATGTAAGTATTCACGTTCTCCAGAGTCTTTTGCTCAACACAAAACATCTCATCGATCATGTGCTTCAGGGTCCATGCCCAACACAAAACATATATATATCATCAACAATTGGCTTACGCCCAATATACAAAACAAATCATCATGTTCATATGCAGTGGGGTCTTTGACCCAAAAATAAAAGATCAATATAATCATCATGATCAATAGGCTCATGCCTATAAATGGTAGGTCCAAAATTTGGTACATTACATTTGCACCTAGAGAGTTTGATCCCTCTCGGTGCTTGTTAGAGCCTAAGATTTGGATCTACGTTGGTTAAATTATCAATTAATTTTGAGTTTTTTAAAAGAATTTTCTTTGTATTTATATAGAGATTATTTCAAATTGTATATCATATATTTAAATACATATTAATTTGTTTAGATAATAAAATTGAATCAACAACTTAACTTATGGATGGGAAATCAAATGATGTAAAAATAAATACAAAAGCATTTATTTATAATGAGTTTTTAATAGGTATGAATAATCCACTTAACATTTATTATCAATTAATTCTATATTTCTTAAAAGAAATTCATTTATATTTACGTGGAGCTTTATTTCAAAGTATACATAACATACATTTAAATGTATAGTAATGTGTATAGGTAAATAAAAGTCAATACACAACTTTGTGCTTTATTCGTTAATACGATATTATTGTAATTACGTTGAAATATAGAAACTACTAATGCATTTTAATGTGTAACAAAGAGCTTGGAAACTAAAAGCATGAGTTTGGAATCTAAGATAATGAATTCTAATGTGAATTCATGTTTGGATAGTGTTTCGGAATATTTGCACCACAAATCTGCATGTTGATTTAAAATGCAAAAAGACAAGGCCACAAAGCACCAAAGAAGAATTGATTTTTTAAATATTTGTTTGAGTTGAGTTTAGCATACATTTAGTTGATTTTCCATAGATTCTTATTGGTTATAGATATAACTCTTTGCAAATTCCTGGTTGTATATGTACAAACCACGGCCTCCAAGTTTTCCATATTGGAGAAGATTACAAAGTTAAACAAGTTGAACTTCGGGCTTGACAAATTTATTAAATAAGTGAAGATATGATAGAACTTTTTTTTTGTAAATAAAACATTGTATTACTTTACAGTGGCAAATTTACATACCAGATAATCATCCAAAATAGTCAAAAGGCCTGAGTGTCCGTGACCCAATCTAGTACCAGACTTGTTCCTTCTTCCCAAAAAAATATGTTGAGTCTTCCCATTCCTTTCATATACCCCCATTACATATTTTCCCATCAAAATTACATAACTTCCCTTCCCACATCAGAGCAGAGCTGATATAAAGCCTAGAAAGTTCTAGAATTTCCATAACCTATATGTTTATCAAGACTGCTACTACTAATTCTGTATAAGCAAATTCTAACTAAAAATGGATCCTGCAAAAAACCCAAACGAAAGGAGGATAAATCAAACCCAGTCTAGCGGAGAGACTCCCCAATGGGGAGAAACAGTCAGGTTCATTTCCGCAGAGGCATTCTAGGGACCAGCTTCATTCTGAACTCCTGTCGGTGCTCCCACGTGCATTGGTCCACTCCGACTATCCTTCTCCCGTGGCCGGGCACACTCCAGCGCTCTTCGATCAACCAGGTGAAAAGGGCATCCCAGCTTGGCAGCGATAATGTCTATCTTATGGCGCATGGTATTGCATTCACTATTGTGTTCCTTCTAGAACTGCATCGGTTCCACATCCCCTTCACCCTTATCTTCTCTCACCACTGAGCAGTGACCCACCAGACGCATGGTCACCCAATAATTCATCAGCATATGATCATATGCAAAGGCTCTGCCTTCCATGGTGTCGAGGTCAAGGACCCAATCCACTACTTCCTTGTGCAAGCATTATTTTGGCATGTGTTTCACCTCTTCCCAAAGTTCTTCAACCACCTTCTCGACCTCCAAGCAAATTCTAAGCAGGACATGTTCTTTGACATGTTTCACCTCCTCCTAAGCTTGAAGTTGAGCCCTGGTTACTTGATGAGTTTGCCTCAAAATGCCCTTCCCCTTGTGGTCAGGGTGAGCGGATGCTTCCCCAGAGCGCAACTCCCTTCTAAACTATCGCTTGGGGGCCATAAGACAAAGGATAGGAATGCAGAAGTGAAGTAGGGTATAGAGATGAAACACACTGTCAATACCACACACCAAAGGGTACACTAGAGGGAGAACATGGTTCTAGAGCCTGAAACCTTTGCATCGACGAGGGGTGAAAGGTGGCCAGGAATTCGTAGCATAAGAAGAGGGGGGGCATGTGGGAGCCTTCCCATCCTAGTCCTTCACTCATGTCAGACTCATCATGAGAGCAAGAACCTTCATACCTGTATCTGCAACATGCCTCCTATGGCAATTACGAACCTGATCCTGCCAATGATCCCGCCTCATTTCACCCATCTTATCATTCTCTACAGCATTAACCATAATGATGGCAAAGGACATCCACCATCTGCGCCAATCATTTAAACCATATCTCCAGCACAACATTTAGGTTGTTCTAGTTTGGGCATGTTCATGCCTCCAGTCCCCATATGTGCTGCCATCTTCCGAACGTGCCACCTATGCCCCACTGTTCATGTCCCTCGAGGCCAGTTGTCTGCAGTGTTGGGCCCATTCGTCTACCCCAAAATCCTCTAGTCTATCACATTGAAATCCTATATCAACTTCCACGTCAGCGTTTGCCTGCAAGTATGCTGCTTTGTTGGCCTCTCGTCTGACATGGAAAAAGGAAACCGATGGGTGAGTGAGGAGGAGGGTGTAGAGGTGGTCCAACCTGCTGGAAACGCGCCAACTAGAGGAAACCTTTTCGAAGTCCTATCCATTCACCATTAATTTCTCCATCTGGATGAGAATGTTTGAGTCTCCCTCGATGATTGCAGGAAAGCAGCCACCTCTGATCAAAACTTCAAAGCTGCAAATCATTCCTTCTAATTCAGCTGAGTTATTAGTGTCCAAACTGATTTCTCCCAAAAAAATAGTCAAGATCCTTCCATCATGGTCGCGGAATAGACCACCAAATCCCGTAGGTCCAGGATTTCCCCTGGATGCTTCGTTAAAGTTCAGCTTGAAAACCTGAGGGGGAGGGGCGGTCTAGAAGTTCAAGCTATATGGTTGGCATATCTTGTCCCTTGTTCATAAGCCATCCATCATAGATCTGTCGAGTCCCCAATTCACAGTGATCTGAGCTTCTTCTCGAAGCATTACCTTATCCTGATAATGCCATTGTATGCACCTGATGGAAGACAACAAGTTTTCCTTCACTGTTTTCCACACCGTCTCCGCATCTCTATGTTGATCCCTTAAAATCCGAGCATTCTGTTCCTTCCACACACACCACATGTCCATTCCCAGGAAGGTGTCCCAGATAGATATGATAATAGGGTTCTTAAAATATTTTGGGTGCCACTCTTTCAGGGTTTGGGCTGGTTGGCCCCACCTTCTATGATTTCTTTGGAATCCCATCGCCTTTGTCCCATATGGCCACTGCAAATGTACATTTATCGAGGAGGTTACACGTGGATTATTCCTCTTGATAGCACAGGTAGCATTGAGATGGTCCCTGCACCCCACGTCATCTTAGGTTTTTGCTGGTCAGGATCCTTCCTCTGAAAACCAGCCACACGAAAAGAGCTACCTTGGGCCAGAGATTCACGGTCCATATATTCTTCCAGATGCCATTGACCTCCTCATGGTTGTCTGATGTTGTAGGCTTCCTTAATTCTAAAGGAGCCCCAATTTGTGTATCCCCATCTTAATACATCTAGACCTTCCTTAACCTTGATGAAACGTTTGATCATTTCTTCCTGGAAATCCCGCCAATCATCCATTCTTGTGAGTTCATGTTTTTCCTGAAAAATCCCATTGCCTGTGGTCCTTAGAATTTCTGATCATCCAAGATTGGTTCACCTGGATCTTTCCCGCCTCGACAACCTTTCCGTTAATATGAAGCCATCTCGGGTCTCTACCAAGGATGGGAAGCTGATTCCATGAATCATCCCATAATTTGGCACTGCTACCATTCGTGATCTCCTAGAAACTATGATATTGAACAATATTCCTCTCATTCAGTGTTTTCATCCATATAGGGGACCCACTCATGCTCTAGTTGAATCTAATCAATTGCTGAAGGGGCCGGTCACGAGCATATTTAATGTGCCAAAGCTTTTCCCATGGCTCAGATGAGTGATTTACTGATCGCCACTAGACTTTTTCTCCCTAGATTTCAGACATCGCTTCAGGATCTCTAAGGTCGAGCCCTCCCTGCTTCTTTGGGCGACATATATCTTCCTAGCATACCAAAGAAAATTTGGCTTTCACCTCACATCCACCCCATAAAAAATTTCATTGAAGACTTCGGATTTCCTTGAGGATCGAATTAGGAGCTGACAGTATATGGGAAATTTTAAGCGTCGCAAAAACCAACTTGAAAGTTTATGCTTCATTTTTTCCAGAAGTTCCTGCAAGGATGATTTCTGCATCCTCCCCACCCCCAGGGGGATTCCAAGGTATTTAGAAGGGAGTGAACCTTTCTAGAATCCAAGGATCCGTAAGATGTTCCTCTGAGTAGGAAGGGTAGTGTTCACAAAAAAAACCTGAGACTCGTTCAGGTTGACAACCAAGCATGAAGCCTTTGCAAAGAGATTCAGGCTGTTTTTGAATCTTTTTGCTTCTTGGACTGAAGGGTGCCCCATAATCATAGTATCATCTACAAATTGCTGGTGAGTCTGAGGTGCCATTCCATCATGGAATTTTAACCCTCTGATTTGTCCTCTCACTTTCTCGGACATGATAAGGCGACTGAGACCTTCAGCCATAAGGATGAAGAGGAAAGGAGAAACAGAGTCACCTTTTCTGATACCACGAGTAGGCTGAAAATTTCTAGTTGGTGATCCATTAAGGAGAATGTTGAAGAAGGGGTTTGTGACTAAGCCCATGACCCATTCCACCCATCCTTCGCAAAAACCATAGGCCTCTAGCATTTTCTCCATAAACTGCCAATTCAGTTTATCATAAGCCTTTGTTGTATTAATCTTGATCATCATACCTGGTTGCCTCGTGATTTTGACCGAGTGCAGCACCTCATGAACAAGAATGACCCCATCCAAAATATGTCTTCCTTCCACAAATCTCGACTGCTAAGTTTTGGAAGAAGAGGTTTGAGACGATTATCAATTACCTTGGAAAAGATTTTGTAGATAACATTACATAAAGCTATCGGTCAAAATTTCTCTGGATTGTCCGCCCCTATCTCTTTTGGGATTAAGGTTATGAAGGTCGCATTGAATGATTTGAGGACTCCCCTCTTGTTTCTGGATTCCTCCACGATGTCTAGGAATTCCTCCTTGATGAGATCCCAAAAGTGATGGAAGAAGTTGGATGTGAATCGATCCGGACCTGGGGCTTTTTCTAGGGCCATTTGATTGACAGCTTCCTGTTAGAATTTTAACATTAAGATAACATTACATAGGATATTTAACTAATAGAATAACAAGCACAACAATCAAACACAAGAGACAATGAACACAGTGTTTTTCCTCGGGGAAACCATAAAGGAGAAAACCCCGCAACTTCCTCGGAGATAGGATCAGCACCAAAAGTAAAACCCAAAATAGTAAAATGATTTCTTGATAGCACTAACCTTATTTATTCCTTGCCCCAGTGTCTTCCTCTTCCTCAGCTATGCACTACAACTGAGTATGAGTGAGTGTGTGATAAATAGAGAGGCTAGCTCTCTATTTATACTAATTCCCAACTTGAATAAACCCAACTAGGGCCAACTTCACTAGGTGATTCTAATAACCCTACTGCCCCAGAACTGTAGGGACTTTAACCCTTAGACAATAGGGGGGTTACCCACCTTGACTTGACATGACTTGTTTACATTATAGAAACTCTTGATAGAGGAACATCGGGGCATGACATGACTCAAGTACATTACAAATACATCCCGGAATAAACATCGAGTTACAATACATAAGAAATACAAGTGAATACATTCCTAAGTTACAATTACATTAATACTCTCTCTTAACTAGGAAGGTATTCTCTCAAGACAATTTATTAGCACAAGTCTTCTTCTCTGTATCATCTGGATCATCATCGAGTCCTCATCATCTTCAAGTCACCTACATCTTCAAGTCATATTCATCGGGATCTGGATCATAATCACTGGATCTGGATCATCACTGGATCTGGATCATCATCACCGGATCTAGATCAACAGTCAATCTGGATCATCATCACTAGAACACCATCACTAGATCGAGATCATCACTTGATCTAGATCATCACTACTAGATCATCATCACGGGTGCTATCTCATGATTATGCTTATCATAAGAAGTTCTACAGAGCCAACCCTTTTTGACGCTAGTTGTAGGATTAGCTTTCATGTAGGTCTTCTTCAGCACTTATATCTGACCCTAAGTCACAATGGCCCACCCAACACTTATATTTGATCATGTAGGAACCAATCCTATAATGCTATCAGAAAGGCATGCCCAACACTCACATCTAGCCATGTGGGAACACATCCCACAACCCTGTCAGAAAGGCCCAGCACTCACATCTGACCATGAGAGGAACCAATCCAACATTCATGTCAGAAAGGCTCTGCACTTACATTTGACCATGTGAGGAACCAATCCAACATACATGTAAAAAAGGATTTGCACTTACATTCGACCATGCAAGGAACCAATCCAACATAGATGTTCGAAATGGCTCTGCACTTACATCTACCCATGCGAGGAACCAATCCAGCATGCATGTTATAAGGGCTCTGCACTTACATCTACCCATGTGAGGAACCAATCCAGCATGCATGTCAAAAGGGCTCTACACTCACATATGATCATGCAGGAACCAATCCTATAGTCACATCATAATGGCCCTCAGTCCTAGACTGAGCTTTCCTAGTAACTGACTAGGTGCCTCCATTCCAAGAATGGAATTTAGCACTTCCTTCTGATCATGTAGGAACCAATCCTACAGTCATATCAAAATGGATCAACACTCATATATAACATGGAAGGAACCAATCCTCTCACCATGACAGAATGGATCATCCCTTACATCTAACCATGGAAGGAACCAATCCTCTCACCATGTCAGAATGGCTCTAGGTCTCATCATTTCCCCTTGGAGGAAACCTCGATCTGGAGAACACCAAGATTCTCCCTAAAGTACTCAAACTTCACCCTAGCCAATGGCTTTATCAACACAGCAGTTATCTGATCATCTGTCGCAACATACTAGAGCTTCACTACTCCCCTCTGCACCATATCCCTGATATAGTGATACTTGATCTTGATATGCTTCGACTTGTCATGGAACACCAGATTCTCTGACAACTTCATACAAGTATGGTTGTCACAATGTATACTAGTAGCATCCATCTGGAGATCAAATAATTCAGACAGTAGATTCCTCAACCATACTTCCTCACAACTAGCTGAACAAGCTACGAAATACTCTACTTTAGATGTACTCAGTGCCACACAGGATTGCTTCCTACTAAACCAAGAGAACAAACCTGATCCGATACTGAAGGAACACCCTGAATTACTCTTCCTATCGATGGCACTACCTGCCCAATCTGAACCAAAATAATCGTCCAGGTTAATCTTTTGATTTGACTCATACTTGAGCCCACCATCAATTGTACCCCTAAGGTACCTCAGAATATGCTTTGCGGCAATCAAGTGAACATGTCTCGAATTTTTCAAAAAATGGCTTAAGGTGTTAACAGCAAAGCAAATATATGGTCTTGTGTTCATCATGTACATCAAGGACCTAATCATCTGATGATACATCATGGCATCAACTACTTCTGATGAAGCATCACTCAATAGCTTTAGGTTCAATGCCATAAGCGTTGTCATGGCCTTGCAATCCATCATCCCGAACCTATTCAGGATATCTACTACATACTTTCCTTTTTCGAGGGAGATTCCATCTGCATTCTGCCACACCTCCATGCCTAGAAAATAGTGCATCATACCCAAGTCCTTCATTTCGAACTCGACAGCAATATTTCTCTTCATATTAGTAATCAACCCATCCATACATGTTACAAATGGATCATCTACTATAGTAGGAGCATCATTGGGTTTCCATATTTAACCTTGTGGTAAAGGTTGGCATCTGCTTTACTTTTGGTAAATTCCAAATTAGATAGAAGGCTGTCAATTCTACTGTACCATGTCCTGGGTGCTTGTTTCAAACCATATAGGGATTTCTTCAATCTACACACATGAGACTCCCTATCATGTGTCTCAAAACCCAGTGGCTGCTCTATGTACACTTCCTTTTCCACTACACCATTCAAGAAAGTAGTCTTGACATCCATTTGGTGTATCTTCCATTTCATCACTGCAACCAGAGAAAGTACTGATCTGATGGAAGTGTATCTATCTATCGGTGCAAAGGTTTCTTCATAATCTATTCCTTCTTTCTGTGAGAAGCCATTAACCATGAATCTTGCCTTATGTTTCTCTATGCTACCATCTGCAGCATGATTGATCTTGTAGATCCATTTGGAAGTTACAACCGACTTCCCTTCTAGTTTTGGGACAACATCCCAAACATCGTTCTTCATGGTTGATTGATACTCTTCAATCATAGCATCCTTCCATTCTTTTTGATCTACTGCTTCTTCATAATTGGAAGTTTCTTTATTGATAAATTCACATAGTAAATCTACATATCCAAAGCAAGATATGGTTCTCTTTCTTTCTCTGTGATTATCTTATGGAGCCCCATATCTTTCTCCACCTTGGATAGCTTCTCGTACCCAAGCAAGTTTCCTCTTGTGAGGATTCTTCTCTTGAGGTGGATCTACAGGTTCTTGTGGTTCTTCAAATTCTTGATCTTCTTCTTGAGTCTCTTCATTCATGGTTGTCTCATGAATTATGGGTGCTTTTGCTTCTTTAGGTTCTTCAGTAGGTCTCTTTCTGGATTTGTTGTAAGTTGTGTCCTTGTCAAATGTTACATCCCTACTGATGTCGATATTCTTGAATCCTGGGAAATATATTCTGTAATCCTTCGAGCTTTCAGAGTATCCCACAAATATACCCTTCTTTCTGGAAGGATCTAATTTTGTTCTCTTCTCTTTTGGAATGTGTATGTACACAGGACAGTCGAGTATTCTGATATGGCTAACTTCTGGTTTCCTACTGGAAAATACTTCATAATGTGTCTTATTCTTGAGTACTCTGTGTGGAGTATAGTTCTATACATACACCGTTGTTCTGGAAGCCTCTACCCATAGATGCATGGGAAGATCTTGATCATGAAGCTGTGCTCTTGCAGCTTCCATGATAGTTCTATTCTTCCTTTCTGCAACCCCATTCTATTCTGGATAACTCCCTCTTAATCCATGATTCTTTGCATAAGTATTTGAATTCATTTGATGTGAACTATCCACCATTATTTGATCGAAAGGTCTTAATATTCTTTTCTATGTGGTTGTCGATCAAGGATTTGAATTCCTTGAACTTGCTAAAAACTTCATCTTTGTTGTTCATGAAGTAAATCCATGTCTTCCTAGAAAAGTCATCAATGAAAGAAACATAGTATACATACCCTCTTAGTGAACTTGATGACATTGGAGTGGATGATTTCCAATGTTCCTTTTTCCTTTCTTTCACTACTTGTAAATGTCTTCTTTGTATTCTTTCCTTTTGCACATCCTTTGCAGACCCCTTCATGTTTTTCTTGAATTTCTTGAAGACCTTCAACAACTTTGCTTGCAAGTGGTAGTTCTATGTAGTACACATGTGCAAGCCTTCTATGCCAAAGTTCATTTGGATCTACTGTATCATGGACCAATGCTTTTTCTGGATGGCCCTTCAATTTGTATAATCCTCCTTCTTGTTCTCCAATCACTATTACATCATCAATAGTCTTTCCTCTTGACCACATGAGGACTTGGCCATCTACAAATGCAACCCTCATTCCTTTTGCATCCATTGTTGATATTGAGAGAATATTCTTCTTTAGTCCTGGTACAAACAAGACATCCTTCATTTTCATAGACTTTCCAGAGTCTAGATTGTAGGAGGATTCACCACTACCTTTTATGGGATATTGGTAGTCATCCCCAAGTTTCACCCTATGGGGTGAATTTTGTTCGAATAGTTTCTCAAAAGATTCCTTGAAACATGTCATGTGTTTGGAATCCCCACTGTCAATAAGCCAATCTTTGCTTCCATGAGTGAAAATTCTCGTGAGAGTAGAGATTAGAACATATTCTTCTTCACTTGAAGAGTCTTCACTTTCTTGTTTTACTCTTGTTCTTGGAGGATCATTATCCTCATCAGTGTGAGCATGATGTCTTCTTTTGGAGTTCCTATTTTTCTTGAATCCATTCTTATTCATGGGACAATTTCTAGAAAAGTGTCCTATTTCATCACATGTATAACATATGAGTTTGGATGAACCTTTCTGATGAGAATGCTTACCTTGGTGATGATGCTTTTCCCTTCTTCCTTTATTGGAGTGTACAATGAGAGCTTGGTCTTCACTTCCCATTTTTTCTTCTCGAGCTGCTATTCGAGCTTCTTCTTGTGAACATTCTTCCCACAGTCTACTGAACTTGACTAACTTCTTCCTAGCATAGATTCCTTGGATTAAAGAATCCCATGACCTAGGGAGACCATTCAAGGTTTTCATCACAATTTCCACATTCTCCACTTCTTCATCTACTTCTTCCACCTGTTCTTTGATCTGGGAGACCCTTGTGAAGTATGACTGGATGGTGTCCTCATTTTGGATCTTTACATTCTTCAACTAGTTCCATAGAGCCATCTTCCTATTGATGTTCTTTCCTTCAAATAGTTTGGTTAGGGCATCAAACATAGCTTTAGGTGTCTTGATGGAGGACACATGTGGTATGAGGTGATCCTTGATTGAATTAGCAATAATCCTCTTTTCCATTACCAACTCCTTCTTATGTAAGGCCTTAGCCTGATCTCCCTCTGGAAGTGGAACCTCCTCATGGATATCGAAGTCCAACTCATTTTCTTCAAGGACCAGAGAGAACCTATACTTTCAGGCTCGGAAGTTACCATCTCCCTCAAGCTTTTCATCAAGCTTGGCATGATGATACATATTAATTGAGAAAATAAAATGGAAATAGAAAAGATTTAGATATTACCAAGTCAAGATGTCGGATATGGATTTGGAGCTGAAATCCTGCAGTGCTGGTTGAGGAGCAGATTAGGGTTTTGCTTTTTCCAAGTTCTATCCAACCAAATGCTTTGATCTTGATCCCAAATTTTGATTTTGAGGAGGATATCAATCCAAACCTGGGATCACTGAAAATTTCCACTTTTGTGAAAAGACCTAATTTTCAGCAACATCGTCGGGTCCAAAACTGAAAAACCTCATAATTGGATTCTGCTTCGATAGAAATATGCACCCTCGGGAGGAGAGGTATTCCAACCTTTTTTTGCTGAAAAACAATGGAGAGAGATCCATAGAGTAGGAATCCCTAGTTCCCCCAGCTGTACATTGTCTTCTTCTCAGGTTAGCTCTAATAACATGTTAGATTTTTAACATTAAGCTAGCATTGCATTAGGATCTTTAACTAAGAGAATAACAAGCACAGCAATCAAACACAAGAGACAATGAAAACGGTGCTTTTCCTAGAGGAAACCATAAAGGAGAAAACCCGAAAAACTTCCTCAGAGATAGAATCAACACCAAAAGTAAAACCCAAAATAGTAAGATGATCTCCCGACAGCAGTAACCTTCTTTCTTCCTTGCCCCAGTGTCTTCCTCTTCCTCATCTATGTGCTACAATTGAGTGTGAGTGAGTGTGTGATAAATATATAGGCTAGCTCTCTATTTATACTAATTCCTGACTTGGCTAAACCCAACTAGGGCCAACTTCACTAAGTGAGTCTAATAACCATAGTTCCCCGGAAATGCGGGGACTTTAACCCTTATGCAATAGGAGGGTTACCCACCTTAACTTGACATGACTTGTTTACATTATAGAAAATCTGGATAGGAACATCGGGGCATGACATGACTCAAGTACATTACAAATACATCCCTAAATAAACATCGGGTTAAAATACATAAGAAATATAAGTGAATACACTCCGAAGTTACAATTACATTAACACTTCCTCTACCTCCTGCATCCCTACGGGCTTGGTCAACATCTCATTGTTTTCTCCAGTGACTACCCTAGGGATTAGGCTTGTAATTTGTTCTATATCCCTTCCTCTATCCCCTCCATCTTCGTTAAGAATCTCTGAGAAGTGTTGTGTGAGCTATGCCTCTATCTCCCATCTGGTTTCCACTCTACTACCATCCCTTTTCTTTAGTTTTTGGATTCTAGAACTGCTCCTATTCCGAATCACCAAGTTATGGAAGAATTTGGTATTTTTTCTCCCTCCTGCAGCCATTTAACCCTTCCCTTTTGTTGCCAGAAAATTCCTTCATTCCTTTCCCTAGCCTCAATTTGATTAATTAGGTCGTTTTATTTGGCCTTCATGTCCTCGTCCCAACCTACTTCCATGACTTTTCTATTTATGAGGTCCATCTCACTTAACGACCTTTTTTTGTCCTCAAATATGTTCCCAAATTCCTCCTTGTTCCACGTGCAAATTTTGGCCTTTAGAGCCTTGAGTTTCTGTTGAAAGCGGTACATAATTGTTCCTGCAGGGGGACCAACCTTTACCACCATTGATTGACATGGTCCTTGAAGTCTTTATATTCCACCCAGAATTGTTCAAAATGGAACGGTTTTCCCATGGAGGAACTTGACCAGTCCTAGGTAAGGCTAATGGGCCAATGGTTTGAGCCTGCTGCAGGGATTACATCAACCACAATTTCCCCTGTACTATGCATAATATTTTTTGATGCCAAGAAATGATCAAGGAGGGAGGCCACTAGGTGCTCGCCCCCCCTCTTATTATTCCAAGTGTACCATCCATTGCCCATTTATAGTTCCACGAGAGAGCTCTATGATAGAAATTCAAAGAATGCTTCCCAGCATTTATCCAAAATTCTTCTGCCCCCCTTGCTTTTCCCAAGGTTGGAAATAAGGTTGAGGTCTCCTCCAAGCACCCATTTCCCATCCTCAGTTTAATCCTTGAGCTAGCTGAAGAAGGCCATGAAGGTTTGCTTCTTGAGGAAGCTACTGGGGCCATAAACATTCCCAAATATCCCTTCACCCCTGAATCCATAATGTGAAAGTCTGCCATGAGAGAAAACTTGTTTTCTCGCCATTCTAAGAGCTCCATAGTCCTAGGCTTCCAAAAAATTTCCACTCCACCCGATGGTCCAACAGCATCTAGGGCCATTAGGTGACTCCCTTTCCAAATTTTATCCATTATTTTCTCCAAGCCCTCAAGGAAGCACTTCATTTCTTCAAGGAAAAGGATATCTAGTTTTTCCTGCTTGATTTCCCTGTTCACTATTTTCCACTTCCTGGGGTTGCCACACCCCCTTATGTTCCATGATATGATCTTCATTGACATCCCTTTTTGACTTCAGAGAAGGCCTCCTTGATCGTAGGATATTGGCTAGATTCAATTAGTCTAACTCCCGGCGCTGCTATGCGTTGCTTATTCATCTTCCTTCCTCTTATTAACTCTTCTTTCAGAGATTTCCTCTTACTTCCTTTTTGTGAATATGGATCAATCCCAAGACTCTCATGGGCATCGGTTCAAATGATTACCTCCTGCAGGAGTTCGATCTAGTGTTGAGAGACATAACCCTGGTTTTTCTTTACACATTCTTACTCGATCATGTCTAGGTCTAGCTCACTGAGTTCCATGTCGTCCCCTTCTTCCTCTTCCATCCCTTTCATTTGATGCACACCTTCCTCCTATGGGGATTTGCTTATACTTTCCTATTATTCTACTACAGGTTTCTCTGCAGTGATGTCCCTATCCTCATTCTATTTCCCAAAAACCTCGAAGGGGTTTCTGGAGCATTGCTCCTTTGTCACCTAATCTTTTCTTGCATTGGGTCTTACTCCTCCTCTGCTTCTTCTTCTATTTTTAACTTGTGTGAACCCATCTTTTTCTTAATCCTTCTCTTGTCGAAGATCAAACGATCCAGCCCCAGGGCTTAGTTCAGGGCAGTTCCTTCCAAGATAACCATAGTCATGACAATGACGGAACCTAAAGAGGAGTTTCTCACAGTCAATGGGCTGAATCCACTCTTTGTCTTTCCAATTTAAACTAATTCCTTCCAAGAGTTCTCTAGAGAGGTCCATATAGACACAGATCTGAGCAAAAGAGGTATACCTTTGGATCTTAGTTTGTTCTGCTAATTTTATGAATTTCCCCAGTGTGTTACCGATGTCCTTCAAAGTATCCAAATCCCAGTACTCACCTGGAAGTGAGAAGAGGTGGATCCAGACCGAGGAAACCCTCATATCCTATGTCTATGGGTTAAATCGTTCCTTCCATGGACGAAGGTATAATCCAGCCGAGAAGAAGAAATATGGGCCAGCTCCCTCCATGAATCTATCTCTCTCTTCCTGTTTGAAAAAGATAATGCTGAAGAAACCCTTTGATCACAGACAAAGGTCATAATGTCGTTTAGGGTTCCACACATTATTTATCCATTTAACCATGTCTTTCTCCTTTGGCCAAATCCCCATAAATTTCCTGATTAGGGCCTTTTCCTTCCATAGTTCGATTTTACCTCTAACCAGCTCAGATCTGATTTGAATCATTGGGATGGAAGTGGTATTTGGAAAAAAATCCCCCTAGGCCTACCTTCTTCCCTGACCTGGTTCATGCGTTCCTTCTACTTCTGTTCCCCCCTCATCTGGCTTCTCCCTTCCTAGCTCTGGTTCTCTTCCTAACGAGTCAGGGTCCCCCTGCCCCATTGCAACCATGGCTCTCCACAGGAGGCCCTGGGATGATTCCTACAAGCAGACCAGTGCATCCTAGCCACCCATCGACATGCCTCACCAAGGGTAAACCTAAAAATCGTTCCTTTCCTCCGAGCTCTCCTCTCGCTCCCGCATTCCCGCAAATACTCAAAAGTTGTGGATATGTGTATATGATATTGTAGAACTTGTTAACATATTATTAATTGTTAAATTTCTTGACCTTGGTGATAAAATCTAATGCTATAGAGAAATTTTGATCAAATTGGAGCTTAGTTATTGCAAAGAAGAAAACTCATAATATTGCAAAGTGAAATTTGAACTAATTTTTTAGTTAAATTAGTGAGAATTTTTTTAATCTCTAAAACTCAATTGATGATGGTTAACGGACGCTAAAACTAAATACGTGTTTTTCTAGAAATTACTAAATAATTTTCTTAGAAATCCAAGGATACCATGCTTGACAAACATTTTCCTAAGCATGTTTTGGTTTCCCCTTAAAGCCATTCATTCTTAGTTTCCAAAAATAGGCTTATATCTGTCTTCCATCGAATTTGCAGGAAGAGAATAAAAGGATCACTTTTACTTTGCATTCATTTATTCCACAAATATAACTTCACAGTTAGAAAATCATAAAACCTCCTCCTAGGTGGGCATTACCACAGGTAAAGAAGATGATGAAATCTCCTCCTAAGTGGGCATTTCTAGAAATAATGTGAAATGAATAATGGTCCATCATTGGAACTATTATAAGTTATTTTTTGAATCAAGTTCAAGTTGGTTACATTTTTCTTAGCTATTTTTAGATGTCTAGATCCACTATTCTAGGATCTAGAGAGTTCATCTATTTCTTATATTTGTAACATATTCTCAAGCAATAGATCAATAAATTGTGAGTGAGACATTTTGTCTCACACTGTGTGATAGTCTTGTGTATCTTTCTTTTTTGGTCAATTTTTTTTTTGTATTAGTGTTAGTATGGGATAATGTATTAACTCCCTTAAGGGAGATCTTGGGATCATGTGAAAGCCTTGAAAACTGATCTTTTTGTACAAATATAGGACTAGCCTAGTATATGTGAGAGCAGATTGTTTTGTGGGTGATTTTTTTTCTTGTTTGTTGTTGAGTGTTGTTGTGATTTTGCAAATTACCAGTTTGTGAAAGAAGCCACCCATCTTCCAAATAAAATTTAGATCCACGGGACAAAGGTTCGTCGCAATCACCACATGCTTGTTGGAGAATAATATGAGATTCGATCTAATGTATTCCTGTGGGAAAAAGTGCATTATTGAATGACAAGATGGAGCTTAAAACCAAACTTTCTCCACTAAATATCGTATGAGATTGTTGGAAGAGGAGGCATTGTGATCACCATTTTTTTGGGTCTAATACCGATTATAATAGGTTTTCAATTTGACTCATATATTTAAACACATTCACATATGACAATGACACACAAAAACATCAACACATTACACATAAATTACCCTGGAAACTTCTCTCCTCAAAGAACATGCTTTCACTCATTTATTAATCAAATACTCTGAAACATGTATTTACGACCGTGAATTGCTAGAACACAAATCACACTTCATTACATGATCATGCTACACGCTATTACTACCTCATAGTACACTATATCATGCATAGTCATTACATCTTATTTATAGATGCAATATAACCAACTCCTCATTAATGGTAATCCATAGCTTAGCCACATTCAATTATTATGTTACATTCAACTTGATTGGTTTAACTTTTATCGAGTTCACATTGAGATTCCAGTCATTCCATTCAACTCCCATCAACCAAACAACTATTCCAATCGGTCAACTGACTATAATTCCCTCGTATCTCACATTTGAATCCTATTCAATTTAAAGCATACGACTATTGAATTTTCCAGTAAATCCACATCCAAAGAATATAGCATTCCCAACAATCTACTGATTGTTGTCATCTTTGCATAATTAGGATATTCATAGCTTCATTTCAATTTAGTAGGGATGACAACACCATCATTTCCCTACACCAAAAACACTTTGTTATGCTTATTATCGTGTTTAATAAGCACATAACATTCTTTACTATGTCTACATTTTCTAGTAACACTTTTTGGTTCTCTACCATGTCCCTCATAAAATGGCATTGAACATCAATGTGTTACATATTTGAATGATATGTTGGATTATTTTCCATGAACATTGCACTGTGATTGTTAAAATCCAACCTAATAGTGTATTGTATGAACCAAACGTCTAAACACAACATCTAAAAACAAACAAATACCTTGTAGTCATGAGTAGCTACCATGTATTCAACCTCAATAGTCAATAGTATAACAACTAAATTCCTTCTACTCATCATACTGACTACTCTACCAAATATCTTAAACATATATCCACTAGTTTACCATCTGTGATCGATGTCTCCATCCCAGTCAAAATAGAAGAAACCATGTACATTTATTTCCTTGTTGTCTTTGGCCTCTTCTCCACAAAAAATTGCATAATTTGTCATGTCGTTCATATACCTAAATACTCTCTTAATTGTGGTCTAGTGCTCTTTTCCTGGTGTTGACATATACCTACTCAACACTCTGCAATATCCAATCATGTATTGAACATGGAATACATTAGACTACCAATAGCACTAGAATAGGGCACACAAAACATGTCCTCTATGTCAAAACCCCAAATTTTCACAAAAATTTAAAATTTTTAATGTAATATAAAATGTCTTATGTCATAGTTTGATAACTACTAGTGGCTAGTGGAAAAAAAATGAAACAGTTAACAAAGGTAGTGATTAACTTCAAACACATAAAAACTAATACCTCTTTAATTTTGAGATGTTATGTATATGACCTGCATTCAGTTACTTCTACCTGTACTGATGATTTTATTTTGTCAAGTAGGTGAGAAGTTATGTTCTAAACTAGGGCTTACTTAGCAATTGCTAACTCAGCTGGATTTCTGGATCTTACAGGTTCAACAGGTAAATTTTTTGAAAAAGTAGGAGTTTGTTAAATCGTTAAATCCAGATGTACTTCTTTAACATATATAAAATGCTAGAGTAAAATTTGCTTAATAGAGCTCAAGGATGCTACGAGGTAAAGTAACTTTTCTTTATTTGTTTTGCAACAATGGAAGTATTTTAAGTTTATGTCGTAAAGACAAAGATTCTTGTCATACTATATGTCTTTTACCAGCATGACTTCTACTTCAAAAATTCTTCTTTCCAGCTATAAGCTAAGTTACTTACAAGTTCTACATAGAGCTCATGATTCAATATAACGACAATTTTACTGAAAACAAGAGTTTACTGCCATTGTTATTTATAATATCTAAAGCACTGCTTATAAGCATGAAAATAAATATATAAGGCCTTCAAATAAAAGCTTACAATAGAACCCTTAGCTCTACTTTTGATTCTGCCCTAGTAGAGATGAATTATCAGCTACAGTTATAAATGTCTATTTTCATTAAAAGTCATTGATCTTTTAATTTCGACCTTCCAAGTTCATCATGTCATAAGTAAAGTAGTAAAATTTCATTATCATATCACTTATAATAATACCAAGTATTTTTGTCTTAAATTTAGATAGTCTTACCACCTTGTAAATACCAAGTGTGATTTAATTATTGGTTTGGTTTAAGAACAGTTGGGTCCTTTATGGAAACCAAAAAGATTACTAACTTCCAAGAAGCCTTCCCACCATAATGTTGTCTATATCACTGTTGACTTATTGCAATTGTAGAGTCATGCTTGTGTAGAAGGTACTCCCTATCTTTGACTTATTAAAAGTGAATCTAGGATATTGCCCTTATCATATTTGATTTTACATAACCCTAACTCAAACATAGCATTGTTTTTATTTAATAAAAAGTTTGTAAGAAGACTCATTAGAAGTGCTAGTGACAAAGTTCAAAAGCATAACTCCAATATTGATTTTCCACTTACATACTTTTACCAATAATGGATCTTAAAGTTATCAAATACAATTGATAATAGTTTGTATATGTTTCCACCATTGAAAGATTATAGTGATATTGAAAAGAAATGATAAGAATGATTTATTAAATACCATGCTAATAGTGATAATGAATAATTGATTTCACCGAGAGGTTGATTGCAATGTTAACATAATTGACAAAGATACGATGCCAAAACATTATCATTGTGGTCACCATATAAATTATTGGCAATAATTTAGTTTTCCCGACAGTGCAGGATAACTATACTATTCGACCCACTGCTGACTAAATATTTCGGTGGGAACATGGAGCATCCTCCACCATTCAATAGTCGATTTAAAAACCCACAAGAAAAACCTATCCTCGTCATTTCCTTCGAGGGTTCGGCTCTGCATTGCCTAGTTTTCTTCACCTCCATGAGAGGCTCGCTAGTGCAACATATGACAATCCTTAAATTTGTAGTATAGTGCTATATCATTGTCCAAAGTTAAAGATTTCACTACTTGTATTCATGGTTTCATTCTGGAAGCTTAGGAACACCGTGAGGGTGATTTTATTATCTCTGCCAGTTGTTTAGAGAGCTGGGCATAGTGTTACCCCTATCTTTACTCATGGATTTCTCCTTCATTGGTGTAAACTATAATAAGAACCTTGTTAGCTATGTCTCAGGTTTGAGACAAGGGTTCATTTCTCCAACGTGCAATCCTCGTACTAGTTTGGTTACCTCCTCGGCTCCGTATTTATTCGTCTTCAGGTAAAGGTTTTCACCCTACTAATGTTTTAAAATTCAAGTTACAGTTTAGTATTAGAAGTATAGTATCTAACTAAATGTAATCAATCATGTTAACTCAAGTTACAGTCGGCGTCGGGCTTGGAAGAAACCTCTCCAACGCTGGTTGACTCCATGGAAAAAATGGGTAAGCCCTAGTTTAACGTGGCATCTCCCTGCTTGCAATGGTTAAAGGATAAGGGTTACAATTGGAAAGGAAGCACAGCTTCAGTTCCTCCTTTGTTTAGATGCTTAGTTTTATTTATTACTTAGTTTTTATTATTAAAAACCTTGCATTTTGCAGGGTATCTCCATCTTATATGATGTGACTTGTATTTAGCTTTTCTTGACTTGTAAAAATGATTTACAACCTTATGGCTAAGTAATATCATACTCTATTTCTTAAAATGTGGAGATTGCTCCTGTACTCATGGTTTTTAATTAACTTCTGTTTCGAATATTATGTTAAATTATACTTTGTTTTATAAAAGATATTACTATAAATAAGGTTGTTCTTCTCCACTATCAATGAAGTAGATTTGATGTTAAAGATTTCTCTTGTAAATAAATTAAGTTATTGTGATGATTGTAGCTCAGTCGTAAAGTAAGTTTTTAAATTTATACTTATCACTTAGGATAGAATAGCTAGGGTTTACTCGAAGAGAACCCTTGTATAGATATGTTCCTCAATTTATTATATGTGCATTGGTCTCTGTTTACTTCTATTTCATTATTACAAGAGTAATGATGTCATTTAACCTGTTTATGAAGTATTTTTACAAATAAAAGAGTTTATATTTATACTATAAGTTCTTGAGATAAGACTGTAATCAGTCTAATGTATAACTTATAGTTTTTCTAGTTTAATTTGTTTACTCAGTTATCATAGTATACATTTAAAACTTTTATAAAGTAAGTTATAAAAATATTAAAGAAAAACTAGGGTTTTGACCCTCAGGTTTATCTTGCACACGTTATATAATTATCTGGTAATTATTATTATTTCCTATTTAAGTAATTTATTAATTTTGTTATATTTAAGGTTTACAGTTATATTTGAATTTGTTTACTATTCTGTAACTTAGAAACTATTCAGAACTTTGTAGAGATTAGAATAATAACTCTGTAACTCTATTTACTTTTTTAAAATAGATGGTTTGTAACATAACTCTATTCTGGTTTACATTAAATAATAGTTTATTATAATAGATTTAAAGGATACTCTGTGTGGTTAATACCTTGTTTATATACCTAACTGTATATTCTATAAACTTTATTTGTATCAGTATACTTTTTATTATAACTCTAGTGTAGTTTTACTGTCTCTTTTCTCACAATTTTATTTAGTTATACTCAGTAAAATAGTAAACATAATTAAACCATAACACTGTTCTTTTCATAATAATTTAAACATTGAATAAATTACTCTACTATCTACAGATATAGAATTCTATCTAATATTTCATGAACTTCTTTCATCTATTTAAAGCATGCTAACTATGCTAGAGTACGACCTGGTTTCCAGGTGTGGAAAAACACAGTCTAGAAATTTATTTTCATTCTAACACATTATTTTCTAAATCAATTTCATTTATTTAACAATATAATAGGAATACTAATTCTAACATTTCACAAACTAAGTTTTAACATTCATATACCAATCAAACTAATATTTCTTTAACTAACATAGTAAAACAAAATAACATAGAACCTGTTGAGGATAGATGACAACAGCTTTAGGAGGCCATTCCTCCCTGCAAATCTCCTAGAGAGCGCTCAAACAACGCTTCCTCAAGACCCTCGAGCCTATTCCTGGTCTTGTTGGCTGAGAACTAGTGAATAATGCAAACAGTAGAACCTTTTGTCAACTTGACTAGTTCAATAACTCAGTAAAATACTCTGCTCTCAGCAGTATGATCTTCATCTTAAAAGTTGCAACTAGATCAATCAGCAGTTATCCCCTCAAACACTTTCCAAATCTCCCTTCCATTGAATTTATCTGAAGTACATTCATTCAACCTGAATGATCACTTCTCTAGAATGAGCATCCCCCAGCTCTCTTCAATGGTAATTTTTATAAAAAATTGCCAAGGTCTTTTCGGTTAGTTTTCATTAGTTGAGCCACCTGCTCTGATTCCACTTTCTTGGGGAATCATGACACCAAATGTAGGGAGATTTCCACCTGCAACAGTTGGAAGTGGTTTGAGGATGCTACCACATGTTAGTTTTCTCTCCACCTAGTCTCCTCCACCAATTTCACTAGTAAACACTCTTTTAAAAGCTCTCCTAAGCTGTTGTCTCCTCCTTTATTTATTTATAAATAAAATATTCAGAATTTACATTAAATATCCTTTACCCCACTGGGTCATCAATTACAACTTAGCTTAAAATTTAACATATTGTCTTCAAATAATATTAAATTTTTTTTTGCAAAATTGGGGCATGTGACACTCTTTGTCTTCTTGTTTCTTAGGATTTTATTCAACAAATAGCTTAAATTCTATAGGAATAGGGACCTTGACTAGTCTACATAAATTGAATCCTCAAATGATTATACATACTTATTTATGTATTTGAAGGGAATAGGGATATTTTATTTTTAGTTTTTCAATTTGTGTAAACAATCGAAAGATTTAGCGCGCACACACACACATGTATCCAAAATATGTGACTAAAATATTCACTGGCGAGTTTCAAAAAATAATAATCAATATAATTTTGCAAGAAAAATTAAACAAAAAATATGCATGCACTAGTGCATCATGTCTAGATCATGTACAGATATTTCATTTTTTTTTAATTATTAATTTAATATTAAATTATTTTGCACACACACAAGCCACTTGTTAATTTCCCTTCAATTTTTTAAGGACACATGTTTCGTTTGGAAATTCAACACAATTCTCAACATTTCATCTTTTAAGCATATGTGGAAATTCATATGGAAAATATGAATTTCGAGTGCTTCAATTTAATACATGGGTAAAATTTCAATTTTCCATTGCCATATTTTGCCAAAAAGAGTTACCCATATTCATGCAATCACCTGAAAGTAAGGTGTACTATACGTTTCTGGTTGTTTTCTTACTCAAACAGACCTCATGACATTTGGAGTCTTTTGTTTCACCTCTTCCTCATATTCATTAGACTCACCTAAATCCATACTTTCATCGCTCATTTAAAACTCTTGATTTTCGAGTTTTTTTTAACCTCTTGATCCCTAGAAGTTCCTACGACTTCTCTAAATATCACATCTCAACTATAAAATTCCTTCCTTGTCACTGGGTTCCATAACTTATACCTTTTCACTCTGTCCTTATACCCTATGAAGATGCACTTCTCCAACTTGTTGTCAAGTTCCGTTATTTTCTCCTTTAGGATATGCACAAAGGAATCACATCCACACACTCTGAGATGTGTATGAGAAGGGATTTTACCATCCCATGCCTCATATGGATTTTTGTTAACCAGATATCTCAACAAATAAATATTCACCAGGTGACACGCTATGTTGACTACCTCTTACCAGAATTCCTATGTGACTCCTACACCATTGAGCATGCTCCTCACTTTTTCCATCAACATTCTATCCATTCTTTCATCAAATACATTTTTTTGATACATTTATGGGGTTTTGTTTTATCAATATATACCTTTCTATCTACATAATTGTTCAAATGATTTTCCACAGAATTCTCCTATGTAATCAATTCTCAACACCTTGATCTTTTTATTGGTCTAGTTCTCCACAAGAACCATGAACTCTTGAAACTTATCAAAAACCTCAAATTTATTCCTCAAAATATACAACCATGTCATTCTAGAGGAATCATATATGAAATAAATGCAATATTGAGATCCTCCTAGTGAAGGGACCAACATTGGACCAAACACTTCACTATGTATTTACTCTAGTATTTCCTAAGCCCTAGCAACACTAGATAAGATTCTTACAAGACACTATTTACCATAAAAAATATGTTCACAAAAGTTGAATTCTTCAAAGAAATCCGAGGAATATTTAACCATACCTTTACGGTGCATAGAACGAACACCTTTCTCACCTATATGTCCCAACAATTGATGCCACAACATGGTTGAGTCGGCTAGACAAGCATATGTTCCTTAGGAATCAAGACATTCCACATTAGCACTTTCATCAATGTTTGTTCTTCCCAATAGTTTGTACAAGGTTCTAGTCTGAGCACCTCTCATAGGCGCCATTGCTCATCATACCATCTTGCATGTATCTTTCACAAATACACATTGCACACCCGCATTCCATGTATTACTAACTGAGATAAGGTTTCTATCCAAACCTTAGATATGTAGTACTTTTGGAAGTGTTCCTATTCTTCTGTATTTTAGTTTCAGACAAAATTTACCTCGTTGGACCATCTTGGTTAGTGATTTATCTTCTTGTAGAACATCACCACTATTGATCTTATCATACTAAAAAAACTACTCTTTGTGAGTTGTCATATGATATGTTGTACCAAATTCAATCAACCAAGAGTTACGATTTGACTGTGTAATTGTGGAGTCCAAAAACACATCACCTTTCTCTTATTGTGAACGAATATCATCATTTTTTTTTACCTTAAATAGACCCTTTTCCTTTATAGACTTCCATCGACTTACATTTTGGTCGATAATGCCTTACTTTACCACAGCACCAACATTATTTTTTCGTTGGACCAGGGGATCTATTCTTAGCTTATCTCCTTGACTTCGATCTTCTACCAAAGGTTTTTCCATTTCCTCGATCTACTGGTCGACCTCTTACCGACAAGTATTTTTGGGTTTCTCCTTCCATGTTCTTTTGTCTCATCTCTTTGAAAAACATAGATGTGACCACATCATCGATATTCAATGCGGTGTTATTACTTCCAATAACCATGACCAGGTTATCCCATGAATCTAAAAAAGAACACTATATATGGATGCACCTTTAGTCATTTTCCATTATCTTATGCATATAAAATTGCTTCACTAAGATGATCACGCGTTGACCACTGATAGGAATTAGTATTAAATTCAAAGAGAGGGTTGTACTAAACAAGATCTAGTTCATAATGTTGATTCATTTAGTGTATTTCATCATGTTGGAATTATGATTGAGTCTAGAGGAGGTTCACTTTTCCTTGCAGATCTTGCAAACATCTTAGCACGAAGTGGAGAGTTACTTTGTTGATTATCATTATATTATCAACAGTAATGAATATTAAAGTGTTTAGTAACTCAAATATTTCTTCAATCCAAGCCATTTAAAAGATATACTAAGACCTCAGAGGGATTCTTGCAACCACTCCCTTTAATAGAAAGACTCAATAATTCAAAAATCCAACTCACAAAATGAAGGGTGTCAGTTTTTACAGAGAATTTGGTTGACACAATTCAACTTAGTTTTTATTTAATGATCACAAAAAACTATTGCAAGTACCAATATCCTAGAAAAACTACAAAATTAGTGTTTGCAAGTTACAAGTTGATATTGAATATGAAGTTGAATTGATCTCAAAAAATGAATTCTTTGCAATTCTATTAATCCTTTAATGATTGAAGATTATTTGTTGTACTTCCAGGTCCACTAGTTCAATGTGTTCTTGATAGGTCTTTGAATCCCTTATTGGGTGGCCATTCTATCATTGCAAACTCTAAATCTTGGTCCTTCATCCACGTCAACTGGAACCAAAACAATATAATATTTATGTGTTGAATGAATCAATCTCTTCAAGGGACTAATTCAACACCACTAAATTTACTACATGCAAAACAAGATCTCTAAGATTTAGGTAAAGAGATGAGGAGCATATCAGAAAAGGTTGAGAAAATACCATATCCAAACCATCAAAATGCTATGGATAACTACCATAACTTCATTCATGTCCTAAGAACCATAGGGATCTCATACCATTGTTAAGAACCTCTTAATAAAGATAACCATGGAGTGCATTTTCCATTAAGATGATACACATATAAATACAACAAGATATGAACCTCAGTTTCATCTTCCAAGAGATCTCTTGGACTTCATTTTGACTTTTCATATTCACTTATGGCGAATGCAAATAATAATAATAAACTTTTACCAACCCTAAAGGATTAGGTTTCCAACCAATTTTAGCCTTTAAATATTTTTCATTATCTATAGCTTGTCATTCCTCACTAGTTATGAGTGTTCAAGGTCATGATTTACTATTTAGGTGCCTGAAAATTACATTAGACGTGACCCTGAGTCATTCCTCATGTTTCATAAAATTTCCCTAGAATTTATTACAATTTCATAATTTTCTTAGTACTCAAATGTTGTCCATTAGATATACACCTCAAGGGATTCGTGTGAATTTTAATTGATTTCTCTAATCGTGACAATTCCATATTTTTTAATCCACTCATCAATTAAGAGAGATTTCCACTTGACAAAGTCAACCCTTTGTTACAAAAAAATTCCCTAGACTTTATTACAATTTCATAATCGCCAATTATAGGAAATTTTGACTTCAAAGCGACCCCTTAAGGAAAATTTAAGAAATTAATAAATTAATGCAATGCAGACAATATATTAATATATCTTTCTAAATTTTTACTTTTATCTAAGTTACACAATATATCTCACTTTTATCATAAATACTCCTTTTTATCTATTTTGTATTTAAATTAATTTATTAGCATGATATTTAATAAAAAAATTAACCTCATTTTTTATTTTTCTATTTTTTATTTAAATTAGTTTATTAACATAATATTTAATAAAATTTGTTAATCCAAATTATTTTTAAGTTTTAATATTTAATATAATATTTAGTCACTCCACTTAATACACGAGCAAAGAAATTAATTTTATTTTTAATATTTAATATAATTTTGGGTCATATGATCTTTATAGGGGCTAAAACATTAATTTTATTTTTACTGTTTAATATAATTTTGGGTGACTTTGTCAACCTTGATGTTTAGGGTAGGTAAATTATATCAATAAAAAATCCACCTATACTCAAATTAAATAATTAAAAATCACTATGTAATATTAAAATGCCTAGTCATACCGGCACCCATTTTAAATTTTAAAGGATTTTGATTGGATTACACATTATCACAAGGATTTCCTAAGTCCCATTTTAAGTCTAAATATCCTCTAATACGTTAGTACTCTGATGTTGTCCATTATATACACCCCAATGGATTTGTATGAATTTTAATTAATTTCTCTAATCATGATAATTCCATATTGTTTTTAATCAATTTGAACCCTCTTCTAAACTAATCTTTAACTAGCTAGGCTAATGTTACCTTTTATGCCAAGGTGCATGCCCATTTTTCATTGTGGAATTTTCACAACTTATAATTTGTGTTATGTAGGATCTATTTATTTCCTACCCCTTTAATTTAAGATCTCCGTGTCTTCCAAATTACTTATAACTATCTACATCCTCACACAAATCGTTTAAATTAGTTCAATTAAATGAAAACATTTTCTTTTGATAGGCATTGTCCTTATTTAGGATACATAATGACTCCTATGAGGATTACTATATAGTTGCACTTCTATGATTCGACAACAATTTTCCAAAGGTTACTTGTTTAGGGGATGCATTCTTGGTTACTTGTTTAAGGGATGCACTAAATAATGCATCGAAAGAAATAGCTAGGATAATTATATCATTAAAAAAATCCACCTATAGTCAAATTAAATAATAAAAAATCACCATATAATATTAAAATTTCTAGTCATATCAATACCCATTTTAAATTTTAAACGATTTTGATTGGCTTACACATTATCACAGGGATTTCCTAAGTCCCATTTTAAGTTGAAATATCCTCTAATACGTTAGTACTATGATTTTGTCCATTATATACAGCCCAAGGGATTTGTATGAATTTTAACTAATTTCCCTAATCATGAGAATTCGATATTATTTTTAATCAATCTAAGCCATCTTCTAAACTAATATTTAACTAGCTAGGATAATGCCACATTTGTGCTAAGGTGCATGCCCATTTTTCCTTATGGAATTTTCACAAGTTATAATTTTTGTTCTCTAGGATCTATTGATTTCCTACCCCTTTAATCTAAAATATCCCTGTCTTCCAAATTCCTCATAACTATCTACATCCTCATACAAATATTTTAACTTAGATCAATTAATTGACAACATTTTCTTCCAAAGGAATTCTCCTTATTTAGGATTTACAATGACTCCTATCAGAATTACTATACAGTTGCACTTCTATGATTCAACAAAAATTTTCCCAAGGGTTACTTGTTTAAGGGATGCATTTAAATAAGTTGGTTATCATTTCAACTTTATCATGATCAGTGACAATATTAGAATCTTACATCACATTTTAGGTTAGGCCACTACTCCTTGTCGATTATGTATATTACCTTATTACAAAGTGCATTTTTATCATTTGTTTGTCGAACTTCCAAAACACATCATATTCTTCTTCTGAAGTATATAACTATATCATCCTTATAATTTTTTCATAAGTTTTCTTCATTACAAAAATGACAAACTCACGGTTTTTCCTTTCTCCATGATGGTCTCCTCTTAATGCCCTCTAGTTTAGGCTCCTATATCCATAATGTATAGCTTAAGGGAAACGCTTAATATATATCTAGATTGCTACCTTACACACATATTTTCATGTCAACAAACTTCATTCAATACGCTTCTATAATGAGTGCATCAAAGTGTTCCATCATCCCACCTAAACCAAGTAAACGCTTCTTATTTTCCTATATTGGTACCTCTCTTAGTTACACATTTTTATAATTTTGCATCCCTAATGTATGACTATTTCTATCTATATCGTTGACAAGAGTTTCTTTGTAATCTCGTTCTTGGTCTAGTATATACACATGGTTCTATTATCCTTGTATATATCCCATGGCTAAGGAAACATGTGTGTTATATGTGCTTATATCATACTCGTCCTTTCATATGTTCGTAATCATTAATTTTGTTTTATGGGTTTTAACATTTCATAGTCTAGACATTGATCCTTGTAATATATGTTATAGGATTTACCTTTGTAGATTAGTGATCAACTAGGCATATGCATATGCATACTTTAATTTATTTCCTACCATCGGTATGAAAACAAAGAAGAGGGGAGAAAGGTCTACGAAGATAAGTTCCAAAGCTTCATTTCTCATGTTTCATTATTTCTAATGCACTCCACCTAGGATTTTCATACTTTTCATGTCTTGAATCAAGCGTATATTGGATCACATGTATTTCATGCAAAGTAGTTGTGAGGATGTCCTTAATGCTTTGGTAGCTCATTGAATCACACGCGAACAATAGTTGGTTTGAATATTGAAAAGATTTGTTAATATCTTATAACCCCAAACCGGACTCTAAATTCCTTATAATTACCACTAATCAAATCCCAAAACATACCGTATCCCTAGAATGGCTCAACAAATACTCTAAGAGAGTAGGGGTGTGTGATTCTCCACTCTAGACTGAATGATGGAATATACTCAGCTATGTCATTTCCCTTGACACTGATAGTGCATGCATATAATACAATACTACTCAAAATAGAAATGCATAAATACAAATATGCATTATTTTACTACATAAATTAACTCATGTAGTTAACATAGAAATATAGATAATCATTAGGATATATCACTCACACTAGTTAGCATAGAAAGTAAACATTAGTGCATATGATAACCTCTAGGTCAATGATCCACTATTTGTTTTAAATTGATCATTGTATTGTATCTTTTTATTTCTTTCTCTAAAAGGTGGCATCCTCGAATCAATGCCAAATAATTATTCATGAATCCATTTTACATATACGAGTTTCCAATTCTCTTTCCTAATTGCATAATGCATGTTAATGATAAGAGTGCAAAATCCTCTATGTTCTTGATTACAAGCAATCATTTTCCATTTTTACCATTAAGAAAATTACATTTGTAACACACAAGTTGTGAATACCACATATTCCACTATAGGGTTGGAGTTATGTTTTTTTTATGTGTCTAAAATTTCTTCAATATCTATTAACCAAGAAAATTTCTTTATGCGCATAAATTCACCATTAACTATATCTTCCCCTAACTAAAAAGATTAATAAAAAATAAGATATTAGTACAATCTATTAATGAAGTCAAAGTCACAAACTAGTTCTCAAATCAATCATAAATTTAGAACATAACAAATGAAAACACAAGAAGATATGAAGCAATAATGTCTAGACACAACCTAAATGGGTCAAACGGTTAAAAACATGTGTTTCCTCCTAAGAGGTCATAAGTTCAAAGTGTTTCATGTGTTTCCTCCTAAAACGAGATTATTGTAATTTGACTACCAAAAATTTCTTCTCTAGTCTAGATGGTTGGTAGTCAACCTAATTAATGCAACTAAATTTTTCTTTTAATTCTAGTGGCTCTAACATTCATTTTTTTTACTTTGAGAATGTATTTTTATACACTACTTCACTCCAACAAAACCCCGTGATTAGTGTCTCTTTTAGCTTCCTTTTTAGTGTCCACTATCACTTTTAGTGTATTTTTCATCATTTTTTGGACAAAGTGGACGCTTTTCCACGGGATGGCGCTTTTAATGGTGTTATTTGCATCTCTTTTTAAATTTTGGTGCTATTTTGGATGCTAATTAGCATCTCAATTAACATCCCAATTATCATCCTTATTAGCGCCCCAATTAGCATCCTAATTAGCGTCCTAGTCAGCATCCCAATTAGCGTCCTTTTTTAAAAGTTGGTGCTATTTTGGACTCTAATTAGCATCCTCATTAGAATCACAATTAGTGTTCCAATTAGCATCCCAATTAGCATCCTAATTAGCGTCCCTTTTTAAAATTTGGCTCTATTTTGGATGCTAATTAACATCCCAATTAACGTCCCAATTAGCATCCTAATTAGAATCCCAATTAGCATCCCAATTAGCATCCCAATTATTGTCCCTCTTTAAAAGTTAGCGTTATTTTGGATTATAATTAGCATCCCAATTAATGTCTCAATTAGAATCACAATTATCATCCCAATTACCATCCCAATTACCATCTCAATTAACATCCCAATTATCATCCACAAAAGCCTCCAATATAACGCCAATAATAGCCTCCAAAAAAATGTCCTGAATAACATAGCACCATATATTAATCGAGGGTTAGCAACAGGAATTGTGCCATGAATTTCAGCAAGAAAAATATTCAACATAGCACCAAGTATAGAGCTATGAATTGCACCTAGAAACAATTCAACACAGCGCAAGGTATAGATCTAGGTATAGCACTTGGAATAATGCCAGAAAATTCAAAATTGCACTAGGTTTAGAGGTAGGAATTGTGTTCAGAAAACATCTGACATAATGTCATATATATCAATGTCAATGTCAATGATCGTGATTCATGTGATAGTTATTTTGGATCTTGATTTATCATAGTGGCACCTAAATGATTGTAATGATGACACTTTTGGATCTTGATTAATCCTAATGAGGGGTAAATTACCTTAATGTCACCTAAATTGCTCTAATGGCATTTCAGTGTCCCCAAAAACATTTGATAGACCCTAATGGCATACGATTGGCCATAAAAACATGGTGATGATGCATTACAATAATTATGATGGAGCGTATGGATATGATTTGATAAGTATAAGACTATATCATCCATTCTTCCAAGGTAGTATGCTCCTTGGTCGTTATTATCGCAATTATATTGATGATGACTACGACGATGAAAATGATGTTTATTTATTGTATGATAATGATGACGATGTCGATGTGGATTTCAATGATGATTAAGCACGTGGTAGCACTTTTGGATCCTAATTGATCCTAATGGCACCTAAATATCTGTAATGACATCTAAACGACCATATTATCATCGAAATGACTGTAACGACATATAAATTACCTTAACAATTAAATGACATGAATCCTAATGACGGTGAGTGATTAAAAACACTAATGGAATATGAGTGACCATAATGACAATGATGGCGATGATTTTGTTGATGATGTACAATGCTGACGATGATGATGATAATGAGGATGATGATCAAGATGATGTTGATGTACCATATCACATTGATGATGATGATGATGACAACATTGATGTCCACGATGATGATGAATTTCATAATACTTATGGATGTTGACTGATCCTAATGGAACTTAAATGTTCATAATGCCAAATGAGAGACATATTAATATCACCTAAATGGCTCTAATGACATTTAGTTGTCATTGAAGACATTCCAGTGACCTTAATGGAATTTGAGTGATTGTAACAACATGACATGGATCCAAATGGTGAAGAATGATGATGCACCATAGTGGCATATGAGTGACCCTACCAATGATGATGACAATGATGTGGTTGATGATGTACTTGTTGACGAGGACGACGATGACCATGATGTTGTGGATGTTGATGTTGATGTTGATGTTTATGATGATGATGATGATGATGATGATGTAATGTATGATTCAATTTATGTTGACATTCACTTGTCCTTGACAACATTTGAGTTACCTTAATGGAATTTGAGTAACTCTAATGGCACTTGTCCTTGACAACATTTCAATGATAAGTTGGATGTGGTAAATTTATTGCAAAATTTTAGCTACTATATATAGATAACCAAATTAATTGGAAAAATGTTCTTGATAAAATAAGTTGTCTACCTTGATCAACATTGTTCATTGGTGCAAGATGGAACATTACTATAGTAAAGTTCATAGAATTATTCAATAATGTGCATAATATTAACTAAACAATCATTGACATTTCATTATTCAATGCATAATAAAAAAGGGGAACACATGTGGTAAAAAATAAATCGAAACAAAAATAACTTTTGCTAAGCCCATGATAAAATGCCTATTTTGAACAATGATTCCATTTCCATTTAAGTATAGGGTCATTAAGAAGCAAACTTTTGAAAAAATCTAAATCAAGAAACTAATTCAAAATTACTAAAGCCATGTGATAAAAAAACAATTTCAAAGCTTTGGACATAAGATCATAATTATCAAGTAATATGGATTAGAAATCGTGTAAAATAAGAAGTCTCCATTTACATTATTATCAGCATATATGTCATCCAATGCTTCCTTATTAATGTTGATATGTAGATTGTTCCTAATGACACGATGATGATGATGATGATGCATATCGACAATGATAAATATGACGATGATTTCTACAATATCTAATAGGGTGTTGTTGACAATGATGATGTCAATGTCAATAATAATGATGCATGTGAGTATAACACTATTTGATATTCATTGGTCCTAATGAAAACATAATTCACCCTAATGACATCAAATTGACAATAATAGCACCTATATGACCCTAGTGGCATATGATTATCCCTAACAACATTTTAGTGACCCTAATGGAACTTGAATCACCATAAAAGCATGAGGATGATCATGTTGATGATGGATGATGGCAAGGATATTGATGATAACAATGAGGTTCAGATGAATGACTATGATTATGATGATATATGATGATGACAATGATGATGATGACAACGTTGATGTACTCATACATGTTCCCAATGATCATGTTTATGATGGCAACGATATCAATGAAAATGATCATGATTCATGTGATAGAACTTCTGGATCTTGATTTATCATAGCAACACCTAAATGACCATAATCATGGCAATTTAGGTCTTGACTGATCCTAATGAGGGGTAAATTACCTTAATGTCGCCTAAATTTCTCTAATGGAATTTGAGTCTCCCGAAAAACACTTGATAGACCCTAATGGAATTTGATTGACCCAAAAAACATGATGATGATGCATGTTGTAGCACTTCTTGATCCTAGTTGATCCCAATTGACTTAAAGGCACCTAAATTTCTGTAATAACATATAAATGACCCTATTCTCATTGAAATGACTATAGTGACATCTAAATGACCCTAACAATTACACGTCATGCATCCTAAGGGCGATGAGTGATTATGAACACTAATTGCATATAAGTGACTGTAATGACAATGTTGATGATGATTTTGTTGATGATGTACTTGATGATGACAACGAGGATGATGATGAATATGATGTTAATGTACCTTATGACATTGACAATGATGGCAATGATGACAACGTTGATGTCTGCAATGATGATGCATGTTATAATGCTTCTATATACTGATTGATCCTAATGGAACTTAAATTTTTGTAATGACATATGAGAAACATATTAATATCACCTAAATGACTAATGACATTTAGTTGTTGTAGACAACGTTTGAGTGACCTTAATGGCATTTGAGTGACTATAACAACATGACATGGATCTAAATGGTGATGATTGATGATGGACCATGGTGGCATATGAGTGACCCTATCAAGGATGATGACAATGATGATGTCGATGATGTATTTGCTGATGAGGATGATGATCACCATGATTTTCTTGATGATGTACTTATTGATGTTGATGTTGATGATGATGACAATGAGAACGATGATGATGATGATGATGATGATGATGACGATGATGCAATGTATGATGTACTTTTCAATGACATTCACTTGTCCTTGACAACATTTGAATGACTTAATAGCATTAAGAAAAACCATTTTCAATGATTTGCAATATTTGTTAAAAAGAAGTTTTGTTTTGTTGGTTAATATTCTAAATTGAAATCCTTGTTTAGACCTCCATTCCACATAGACATAGTGTTTATTCTATTTGAGTTCAATATATGTAACATATTCAAGATTGGTCTCATTACTATATTGACTTATTTGAAATTAAAAAACTAATATATATTTATTTAAAGTTTGTTTTTATTAAATCTAAATAAAGAAATAAAGAAACCAATAATATTATCATTACATAAATTTATAAAACCTTACCAAATGCCTTTTCTTAAAAAAAGAAAAAGAAAACAAGAAGAGTTGCTAAGGAAACAAGTCCCTCACAAGCAACTTTGCAAATATAGATATAGTAAGATTTGGCTTATTAAAAAAGTACTGAAAATAAATGAAGGGAAAGAACTTTAGATCATTGTCCTTGTCTTGACACATTTGATATTTTATGGTTGTCTCTATGACTTGACCCAATTGATATTATAAGGTGAGGATGTGCAGTTAGTTATGACTATGAGGTGAGGACATGCACGCATAACAATCCTTAGTTATGACTATGAGGTGAGGACGTTCATGCATATTAATCCTTAGTTATGACTATGAGGTGAGGATTTAAAGAGAAGAAGATGTAAAGTCGTGTAATTTTTATACATATTTTGATGGCGAGTGTCAAGGACAAATGTTGTGAGAAACCACAAATGTTTGGAAGGATGAAACACGAAAAATAAAAAGAAAAGAAGTTAGGGTTTGAAATTAGTGTTTTTTGTGTTTTTTTTTTTCTGCATCTCATCTATAACCATGAAAGTGTAACCACCATTTCTGATTCTCTTGGGTTGTAAGCACCTCACTACTGTCGACACAACAATATTTTTTTGTAAAGCCCCAATGGTTATTTCGATTGATATATGCTCTTATGTGAAATTTCATGGAGGTCTCGGGATAAAATTTCATTGCTTTGCTTAGAGTTACTAGCCAATATTTCTATTGACGGTTACTAATGTCCTCCTTTTAGAAAGCCAAAGAACAAGAGAGAGATCGATGGGGTGTTGACAAAGTACCAACATCCTCACGTAGAATTCTTAATACAAACAAGTGAAGATTTCAATTCTCCAAAAAAGGAAAAAACTTTTATCTATACTTAAGTCATTATGTGCCTTGATGTGCTTGTCATTATGTGCCTTGATGTGCTTGTCTAAATGTAGTTAGATACCTAAAATATAAAAACTAATATAGGACATCTTAAAAAGAGTCCTTTTAGTTGAGTAATATTAACCATCTAAATTAATTATTTGTTAGTATAAGCTCTAATATTTTAGGAAAAAAAGCTAAAAGTATTTTATACTTCTCAACATTTTTATAAAAAAAAAATGCTAAGAACCCAAATTGTCAATTTTTTCCGGCCTCTACCTATAAAGTGGACAAATTTACCACTTGATCTAGAAAACAAATTGTTAAAAACTTTTATTTTTTTCCTCGCCTCTACCCACAAAGTGGACAATTTTTCCTACCTCTACCCAAAAAGCAGATGAATTTTCCCGCCTCTACCGAGAAAGAAAAAATTCAAAAGCTATGAATTACCTTCCTCGATAGAAAATGTAAACAGACAAAAGTGAATTACCTTCCTCCATTGCAAAATTGTATTTCCCACCTCTATCAAGGAAGAATATAGTCAAAAGCAATGAACAAGAGATCCATTACAAATGTATACTTGATGAACCAGAAATCCTTCTCACTACCAATCCACACAAGTTAGGGTTACGATCCATTGTTCAAAAAGCCACACAGATAAGGGTTTTGATCTATCTTTCAAAAAACCACAGAGGTCAGGGTTTTCATCTGCTGTGTCCTTTCGTGGCTTGAATTTTTATAGCTATGTATGTCAATTAGATTTGTATGCAAGGTTTGAAGTCCTACCACACAAGAATGGTGGTGCATAATTTTGATCAGTTTTTCAATGCCATAATAGGGATGACGGTTTTGACAAATTCAACATTTTGGATTCATATGTTTTTTTCAATAATAACCAATCTGTAGGAGGCGAGGGTGTGCGAGTGTCAAAATTGTAACAAGTGTTGGAGTATCAGGTACCTGCACATGGTATAACCGCTTGTCAAAACCCCAAAAATTTTGAAAAATTTAAAACTTTTAAAATAACATATAATCACCTTAATTGCAGTCATTAATTGTTTGATTAGTTTATGTTATCAAAATTTGTAAACTGAATGATCTTTTATTAAACTTAATTTTTAAGATGAGTTTCTTGTCAGTTACTGACTGTTTTCTGTTTGCTACCGCAAGGGGGATTGCTATGACAGACTGGGCTTACTTAGCTTTCAAGCTAATGCAGCAGTTTTTCTTTCTCTGACAGATATATAGGTAAAGTTTGGGTCGCTGTTAATAGATCTTTTTAAAGTATTAGATAACCAAATGCTGTACCAATTTATGCAGTAAAAGTATAAATACATGCTAGCCAGTTTATCAAGCTTTTACAGGTAAAGCTTTTCCTATAATTCTCCTGAAGATCTTACTAAAAGAAAGTTAGAATTTCCAGAGAAAAGATAGCTATTTTCCTTTATAATAACTGAATTAAGTATCCCTATGGAAAGCTGGATCATTATTGAGTTCATTGTATTGCAATCATAATATTTCTTATCTAGCACAGTAATGAATACTAGATTACCATGTTCATAACCAAATTATTTATCTGCATCATGCCAAGTTAGAATATGTTTTGATTTGCAAATACCAAGTTTATTGTTGGTATGTCTTCTATTTACACTTTTAAGAGTTTACATTAAATGGCAAAACTACCTCTATCTCCATTTATAATAATTGAATAAAACTAGATTATTATAATTTAACCTATTATGAGTTCCAAACTACACTATCAACAAGGATGGTGATAGTAATTTACATAAAATGCTAGCCATGCATTCACTACCAAACCTGGTAAATTTTTGAGCATGAAAGACAACAAAAGACTAAATGTTAATATAAAGAATCTAAGACTATTAGAGATTGTTATTGCATAGGTAATACCATGTGAACATGGATTAGAGTAAACTACTCCAAAATTTAGGGGTTATAACACTTAAATCCTACAAATTTAAGTTACCAAAAAAAAAATAACAAGTCTTATACTATCTATGCATAGCTATGGCAAAAGACACCAAAGTAATAGAATAGTAAATAATTATTCCTAGTATCACTTGAGACTAGGGTAAATCATGGGTAAATAGCGTTATAGAGGTAAATATAATGAATAATTTATGACCTAACATTATGCTCATATCATTATACTTTTATAATAAACATCAAGCTTTAAGGTCTAAAAATACCTCCATACTTAATCTTGATCGATTACTTATAATACAAGGTTTTTAATCTGTATAAAGCAAGGTTTTAATATATACATAGCAAGGTGTAAAAACATTGTTCTAACACTGTGGTTGTACAATGTATAAAAGCAAAGGTTGGTATTTACAATGCTTAGTCTTATGCACACTATGCTAATGATTAATACCTTGAATTATGTGGCACGTAACCATAGTATAGCGATCAAATGGAAGTTCATGCTACAATTTGTTTGGAATCCCGATCAATGGAAATTCGTTATGGAACATTAGGATTTGACCCACAGTATGAAAGATTATTAAAATACCTATGTGGTCGCTTCGGTGCCATGCGTTGGCATTTATATATTGTTTGACCAAACCCTAAATTATTATTTCACCCTCGCCCTCGGGCATGGTCGTCCGGTCAACTCTCCTGGTCATAGTTTCGTTGTTACACTTCTTATTAGTAGCTTCTACACTGCTTCCGTTCCTTTAATCCTATCTATTGCACTGTGTGGGAGCCATTAGTTTCCTGTTGGTGGCCATAAGGTCGTTGAGCAACCTAGGGTTCTTCCTGTCGGCACCATTATTATCTATTGCACTGTGTGGGAGCCATTAGTTTCCTGTTGGTGGCCATAAGGTCGTTGAGCAACCTAGGGTTCTTCCTGTCGGCACCATTATCAACTCTGTTACAACGTGAGTGTATCCTTCGATTTTAGTACTGTTAGTGCTTCCATGGTGGAAGTTCTCCTTTGCTTCTGCCAGCTATTTCTTCTCGATGTCAATGGAAGGGTTTATGCCTTCTTTGATCGTAGTTATCAAGCTGTTTACTGTGGATACGCTTCCTTCACTTGCGCCGGTGAGTTACAGGTTATTCTTTTATTTTTCCACTTTAGGAAATAGTTTTAAGGAAAAACAAATGAAAAAAGGTTTTAACCAATTATTTCTTTAATTGCAGGCTTCGGCTCCTTCTTCAGGCATGGATGGCACAAACCTTCGGTGAAAAGGCTTAACCTAGTAAGCCTCGTCTTACCAAGGCATTCCTCCTTGCTTTTTTATTAGGGTTGTTTAAGATTTTAACTATGGGTGATGTGACTCTATGGTCACCTCTGCGTTGTTCCATCTTTTTCCTGCAAGTTAAGGAAGTCCTTAACAGGTTTAACCCTGTGCGGTAACAGGATGTTACAGCTTCCGTTTATATTGTAAATGTTCGGCTTTCCTTTTGTATTTAAGATTATTATAAAAGATTACTGTGTAAAAAGGGCACTGGCTGTAAGCCTGCCCGAAGATGAGGTTCTGGGCTCTGTCTTTTTTTTCTGTACTGTACTCTTAAAATGCTCAAGGTTTCTGCCCAGAGTTTTGTAATAAGACTTAAAATATAGTTTTCTTATATCTTTGGGTTTTCTATTACATGCATTTTAATTTTTAAGCTCTGTACCAGAATAGGTAGCTATATGGGTTTTATAACTACTTGTATGGTGGATTTAAGATGCAAGAGTAAATGAAAATATTGTTTTACGCTTTAATAATTCTTTTATGGGATAAACTGAACTTATAGGGTTCAACCCTAATTTTTCTGTTTAGATTAAAACAGTTGCCCAAACTGCTTTTAAAATTATAATTCTATTGGTAAATCCTTTTAAAATAGGAAAACATTCTATACTCTTATAATGTTTTACTAATTATCTTTAATCATTATTTATTTATTTAAAATACACAAAGTAAAATTAGTTATACATACACTTTATTTATTTATACCTTGAGTATAAACAGTTTGGATTACGATAGTAGTACTATATTATTTCTTAAATGTTACTTTTATATTGTATATAATATAAATACATTATTTGTGATACAATAATGTTATTACTTCTTGTGAGTATTACTATGATTCTTATTTAATGTTATTTATCCAAAGTTTGGGTTGAGTTCTTTATTTAGTTGTAGATACAAGAAGATTCAGTAAATATATGACTACATTCTTATCCTACATGCAGACTATCAATACTAGGTTTTAACTGTAAAATCAAACCAATAGGTAAATTACATCCTACTGTCAACATTATCTCTTTACACAGTCAGATTCTTACAAACTAGAAGGTAACAGTTATAAGCTTTTAACAACAGCATTACCTAGTCTATCTTTTCTTTATTACAACTAGCATTTACTAGAAACAAGGATACAGTATCATGAAGTAGTTTTAAAGACTGTAAACAACATAACTTAGGAAATTTATGAAATGCTTGTAAATAATGAAAGTATTTAAATAGGTAACTCGATTCAGAAGTATTCTTCTTCACAATACCGAGATACTGTGCTGGAGTACTGTCTGGTGATACAAGATGTGGAAAAGCACAGTTACTACTAACAGATTTAACTACTAATATTCTTCAATACTAATTTCATTAACTAATCAACTCCTCAGACATATAAAATAAACATAACATGCATCCATTCATATTCAGTAATCATAAAGAAATAAGTGATAGAACCTGTTTAAGCTGTGGAAAACAACAGTGATGGGAGGCCATTCCTCCCTACCAACTCCTGGAGAGCGCTCAGACAGCGACTTCTCAGGACCCCCGAGCTTCCTCTAGTCTCCCTGGCTAGAGCTAGGTGCAGAAATTTCAGATACGAGTCCTCAAACTCAGTATGAATACAGAACTTATTAGCAAGTCCTCCCAGCTAAAAGCTATAAATAAATCAAGTTACTGCAGCAATCCACTCAGAACACTTCCTTACTATTTTTCCCTCTTTCCTCAATGAAATTTCTAAATCACATTCACCTGAATGAATTCTCTCTTTGGAATAAAATCTGAGCAGCCTCAGCTCTCTTCATTGAGTACTTTTAAAAGATTGCCTAGGTCTTTGTTGGGTTAACTGTCATTTAATGAGCCACCTGCTCTGATTCCACTTTCTTGGGGAATCATGCCCCCAAATATAGGGAAGTTGCCACCTGCAACTTAGGAAGTGTTTGAGGATGCTGCCACTTGTCTTTTACCTTTCCACCTAGTTCCATCCACTAGTTTGACCAGTAACCTCTTTTAACAGCTCTCCCATGTTGTTGTCTCCATAATTTATTTATTAATAATAAAATATTCTGAATTACACTCCATTACTGTTGACTCTGCTGAGTCATCAATCCCTAATTAGGATTAAATTTAACATAATGTCTCAGAAATATAATAAAACAAATTACATAATTTTACAAAATTGGGGTATGTGACATACACACCCCCTTAAAATGTAACATCATCCTCGATGTTACTTATTCTTCTTCCTCAGGAACCTCTTGGAACAAATTCGGGTATGCTTCCCACATCTTAGTTTCCAATTCCCAAGTAGCTTCTTCAGGACTAACGTGCTTCCATTGCACCTTCAGCTGTCCAATTGTGCGGTTCCACAGAGTAATTTCCCTCCTCCCGAGGATACAATCCGATTCCACCAGAACTTCCCCTTCCGGTTCTACCTGTACAACTTTCCAATCAATCACATGAGTAGCATCATGAACATACTTTTTCAGAACAGAAATATGAAAAACATTGTGTACTGTTAAATTAGGTGGTAACGCTAGCTGATATGCTACTTGACCAACTCTAGATAAAATTTCAAACGGACCACAGTAACGTGGTGCTAATTTTGCACAACTCCCCAATCTTAGGGAGCTCTTATTTGGTCTTACCTTTATGAACACGTGCTCACCCACCTAGAACTCTTTAGGAGTTCTTTTCAAATCTGCTTGGCTCTTTTGCCGATCCTGGGCAGCCTTCAAGTTCTCCTGCACTTGTTTTACAATCTGTTCCATTTCTTTTAATAATTTGGGTCCCAACAATAATCTATCTACTGGATTATTCTAGGATATAGGAGTGTTACAATTACGCCCATACAAAATTTCAAAAGGACCGAACTTAGCTGATGATTGATAGTTATTATTGTATGCAAATTCTGCTAAATGCAAGTAATCCTCCCACTTACCTGGCTGATCCTTGACGTACATTCTTAACAGATCCTCCAACACCTGATTAACTCTTTCAGTCTGTCCGTCTGTCTGAGGATGGAAAGAGGTGCTGAAATTCAGTGTGGGGTTTAATCCTTTAAACAAGGATTTCCAGAAATTCCCTGTGAATTTAGGATCCCTATCTGAAATAATAACCTTCAGTACACCATGTAGCCGAAAAAACTGTTTTAAGAAAATGTCTGCTATATTTGCAGCCTTAAAAGTGGTTTTAACAGGAATAAAATGTGCTGATTTACTTAATTTATCCAGTACCACCATAATTGAATCATTATGATTTTAATTTCTGGGTAATCCAGTAATGAAATCTAAGCTGATTATTTCCCATTTCCAGCTAGGAATAGGCAAGGGTTGCAATAACCCAGCTGGATGTTGATGTTCTGTCTTCGCTTGTTGACAGTCCAAACATCTAGCTATATACTCAGCTACTTCAAATTTCATATTAGGCCAGAAATAATCTTTTCTCAACATGGTGACAGTCTTCTAGTAGTCTGGATGCCCTGAATAGGGGGTTTTATGCACTTCATCCAGAATCAGTAATTTAACTTTAGACACATTTGGCACATACATTCTATCCTTAAACAATGAAAATCCATCTTTATTTAGACTATAACCCTTAATTAAACTTTCTGTGGGTTTTTCTTTAGCTGTAGCTTGTAATTTTTGGTAAATTTCATCCAAATTTATCCCTTCAGTTAGCTGTTCATTTAAATCAGAATTATAAGTACTGATTGTTGTTGTAAAATTTAGCTTTGCATTTCTGCTCAAAGCATCAGCTACTTTATTTTCTTTTCCTTTTATGTGTTGAATTTCGAAATCGTATTCACTTAGGAAGGCTAACCATCTTGCTTGCCTTGCATTTAAGTTGGGCTGATCTAAAAGGTATTTTAGACCCTTATTATCAGTCATTAGAGTAAAATTTCTGCCTATTAAGTGGTGTCGCCACATTTTTAAGGCATGAATAATAGCATCCAGCTCTAAATCATACGTGGCATAATTCTTTTCATGGATCTTTAGCTCCCTGGACTAATAGGCAATGACATGCCCATCCTGAGTTAGTACTCCGCCTAGACCATCATTACAAGCATCGGTGCAAACCACGAAATCCTTATTAGGATCCGCTATTCTTAGAATAGGCGCAGTTGTTAATAAAGTTTTTAGTTTCTTAAAGCTTTCTTCACATTTTACGTTCCAATTGAATTTATTGCCTTTCTTTTGCAAGGAAGTGATTGGGTTGGCTATTTTTGAAAAGCCTTCTATGAATCTCCGGTAATAACCGGTGATTCCCATGAAATACCTAACATCTGTTACGTCTTTAGGTACTGGCCATTCTTAATTTGATCTGATCTTCTCAGGATCAACTGAAATCCCTTCTTTAGTCACCACGTGACCTAAGTACTGGATTTCATCCTTGAAGAAATCACATTTACTGAACTTCGCAAAGAGCTGTTGCTCTCGCAGTTCTTGTAAGACTATCCATAAGTGTTCCTTATGTTCCTCTTCATTTTTAGAATAGATTAAGATGTCATCGATGAATACGACAAAAAATTGGTCCAAATATTTATGCATTATTTTGTTCATTAGACACATAAAGACGGCTCAGGCATTAGTAAGCCCGAATGGCATTACGACAAATTCGTAATGTCCATACCTAGTTCTGAAAGTTGTCTTGAATATATCCTCTTCTTTAATCCTCACCTGATGATAGCCTGATCTCAGGTCTATCTTAGAGAACACCGTAGCTCCACACAGCTGATCAAATAGATCATCTATGCGGGGCAATGGATATCTGTTTTTAATTGTCATTTTATTTAGTTGACGGTAATCTATGCATAGTCGCATAGTTCCGTCCTTCTTTTTGACAAAAATTACTGGTGCTCCCCAAGGGGACACACTAGGACGAATATATTTCTTATCGATTAATTCCTTTAACTGTGATTTTAATTCGTTCAATTCTAGAATATTCATATGGTAAGGAGCCTTCGAGCTAGGTACAGCACCTAGTACCAGCTCTATTGTGAAATCCAGTTCCCTCCTAGGAGGTAATCTTGGAATTTCCTCCGGAAAAACATCAATAAATTCATTTAACACAGGAATATCCTCTATTTTTATTTTATCTTTTTCAAATTTACTCGCCTCATCTGTAATAGTTACAGCATAGGCTTTACACCCTTTCCTGACTGCTCTTTTGAGTTGTAAGGCAAAAATCTGCCTGATTACAGTTTTCCTAGGAATACCTTTAACTATTACAGGTTGTTCATTATTATTTACACATATAAACATTTTATCAAAACAGTTTAAAACTACCCTGTGTTGTTCTAACCAATCCATACCTATAAGTATGTCATACGAGCCAAGTGGCAGAACATTTAATTTAACAGAAGTTTTAAAATCATTCATATCTAAAGCACATTCCTTAACATAACAGTTTACCTTCCTTTTTTCCCCTGTGGCTAGTTGAACTAGCCAAGAGTTATCAAAATTTTCAACAGTCAGATTACACTTTTCTACTATTTGTGGTGAAATATAACAAAGACTTGCACCTGGATCTATTAGAATAGTTACAGGGGTTTTGTTAACCATACCTTCTACTTCCATCATGGAAGTTTGGTAATCAGCTTGCCGATTCTCCAACGCTGCATTGATTCGGGGCATGGTCCTTGCAAAGTCTCCAACAGTCATTTCATCTTGTATTGTATGAATATTGTTGTTTGGCTTCTTCCGATTTGGGAAAACTGAAGCATAATGTGGGCCATTGCACTCCCAACATTTAACAGGTTCGTTCCTTTCGAAATTCTTAGTGAAATTTCCATGATTGTTAGAAACCTCCTTGCTTCCTTTGTAGTTATTGGAATTATTAGAAGCACCATTTTTGCTTCCCTAGAAATTCTTACCATTAGAATGGTTTCTGTTCTTGTTATTCCTAAAAATTTTCTGAGGTACAAACTCCTTTTTTCTTGAATTCAAACTGATTACCATTCTTTTTAGCCTTCCAATTGGCTATTCCTTCCTTCTTTTTGTTCTGTTCAAAACAGAAATTAGATTTTCTCATGGCTTCTTCCAGAGTTTTGGGGTTATCATATTCGATTCTATCCTTTATATGGTATGGCAAACATTTGAGAAACCACTGTACTTTAGGTTTATCATCAACTAAATACGGCACATATCTTAACATACTTAAGAACTTACTGTTTAAGTCCTTCATAGTCATGGACCCAAGCTTTAACTCATAAAATTCCTTGGCCCTTTCTTCATAGTATTGTTCAGATAGAAACTTGTTCTTCAAGTACCTCTTAAAGGTACTCCAATTGACCTCTTTCTCTTTGATTCCCTTGACCCTTTTCAAATCTTGCCACCATATATCTACCTTCCCTGAAAGGTTATATATGACCATTCTCGCCTTCAACTGATTTGAATAATTATAAATCTGAAAGTATTTTCTCATCCCGAATAACCAGGATTCTGCCTCTTCTCCTTTTTCAGTTTCTCCATTGAAAGTTGGGGGTTTTATTTTCTTGAACTCCCCAGAAATCTCTTCATAAGGCCTGTACTTTTTCTTCCTTTTATACAACTCGGCCTCACTACTGTCACTAGTAGTTTAATACCTCTGTTGTTCCTTACTTCCTTCTGATGATGAACTGCTATCAGGTTTAGCTAGTTTCATATTTTTGGACCCTTTTTGATGGCTAGTTCCTTCAGATTCAGACCTTCTTTTTTTCCCTTCAGTCTAAAATTTCTCTATCAGAATTTGATTTAACTCCTCTTGAGTCTTCAGAATTCTTTCATTATCCTTCTTGACTGATTCTATTTCAGTATTTAAACTTTTTATGGTCTGCATCAACTCTGAGGAGTGAGCAGTTACTTCCTCAATCTCAGGTTCTCTGGACATCTGTCTGGTCTCAGTGTTTGGAGATTCCTCCTCAGCATATTCTCCTAAGTTCTCCATACCTTCCTGTTAGATTCAGAAAAAGTAATTTTCTGCCTTACACATAAACAAAATATAGGTTAGTATATTATTTTTACTATTCTGTGGAAAGTAATTGGGCCACATCAAGGCCTAGTGTTTGAACCATGCTCTGATACCACATGTCAAAACCCCAAAAATTTTGAAAAATTTAAAACTTTTAAAATAACATATAATCACCTTAATTGCAGTCATTAATTGTTTGATTAGTTTATGTTATCAAAATTTGTAAACTGAATGATATTTTATTAAATTTAATTTTTAAGATGAGTTTCTTGTCAGTTACTGATTGTTTTCTGTTTGCAACCACAAGGGGGATTGCTATGACAGACTGGGCTTACTTAGCTTTCAAGCTAATGCAACAGTTTTTTTTCTCTGACAGATATACAAGTAAAGTTCGGGTCGCTGTTAACAGATCTTTTTAAAGTATTAGATAACCAAATGTTGTGCCAATTTATGCAGTAAAAGTATAAATACATGCTAGCCAGTTTATCAAGCCTTTACAGGTAAAGCTTTTCCTATAATTCTCCTGAAGATCTTACTGAAAGAAAGTTAGAATTTCCAGAGAAAAGATAGCTATTTTCCTTTATAATAACTGAATTAAGTATCCCTATGGAAAGCTGGATCATTATTGAGTTCATTGTATTGCAATCATAATATTTCTTATCTAGCACAGTAATGAATACTGGATTACCATGTTCATACCCAAATTATTTTTCTGTTGTTACTGCATCATGCCAAGTTAGAATATGTTTTGATTTGCAAATACCAAGTATATTGTTGGTATGTCTTCTATTTACACTTTTAAGAGTTTACATTAAATGGAAAACTACCTCTATCGCCATTTATAATAATTGAATAAAACTAGATTATTATAATTTAACCTATTATGAGTTCCAAACTACACTATCAACAAGGATTGTGATAGTAATTTACATAAACTGCTAGCCATGCATTCACTACCAAACCTGGTAAATTTTTGAGCATGAAAGACAACAAAAGACTAAATGTTAATATAAAGAATCTAGGACTATTAGAGATTGTTATTGCATAGGTAATACCATGTGAACATGGATTAGAGTAAACTTACTCCAAAATTTAGGGGTTATAACACTTAAATCCTACAAATTTAAGTTACCAAAAAAAAAATAACAAGTCTTATACTATCTATGCATAGCTATGGCAAAAGACACCAAAGTAATAGAATATTAAATAACTATTCCTAGTATCACTTGAGACTAGGGTAAATAGCATTATAGAGGTAAATCTAATGAATAATTTATGACCTAAAATTATGCTCATATCATTATACTTTTATAATAAACATCAAGCTTTAAGGTCTAAAAATACCTCCATACTTAATCTTGATCGATTACTTATAATACAAGGTTTTTAATCTGTATAAAGCAAGCTTTTAATATATACATAGCAAGGTGTAAAAACATTGTTCTAACACCATCGCTGTACAATGTATAAAATGAAAGGTTGATATTTACAATGCTTAGTCTTATGCACACTATGCTAATGATTTAGACCTTGAATTATGTGGCAGGTAACCATAGTATAGCGATCAAATGGAAGTTCATGCTACGATTTGTTTGGAATCCCGATCAATGGCAATTCGTTATGGAACATTAGGATTTGACCCACAGTATGCAAGATTATTAAAACACCTACGTGGTCGCTTCGGTGCCATGCATTGGCGTTTATATATTGTTTGACCAAACCCTAAATTATTATTTCACCCTCGCCTTCGGGCATGGTCGTCCGGTGAACTCTCCTGGTCATAGTTTCGCTGTTACACTGCTTATTAGTAGCTTCTACGTTGCTTCCGTTCCTTTAATCCTATCTATTACACTGTGTGGGAGCCATTAGTTTTCTGTTGGTGGCCATAAGGTCGTTGAGCAACCTAGGGTTCTTCCTGTCGGCGCCATTATCAACTCTGTTACAACATGAGTGTATCCTTCGATTTTAGTACTGTCAGTGCTTCCATGGTGGAAGTTCTCCTTTGCTTCTGCCAGCTGTTTCTTCTCGATGTCAATGGAAGGGTTTATGCCTTCTCTGTTCGTAGTTATCAAGTTGTTTACTGTGGATACGCTTCCTTCACTTGTGCCGGTGAGTTATAGGTTATTCTTTTATTTTTCCACTTTAGGAAATATTTTTAAGGAAAAACAAATGAAAAAAGGTTTTAACCAACTATTCCTTTAATTATAGGCTTCGGCTCCTTCTTCAGACGTGGATGGCACAAAGCTTCGGTGAAAAGGCTCAACCTGGTAAGCCTGGTCTTACCAAGGCGTTCCTCCTTGCTGTTTTATTAGGGTTGTTTAAGATTTTAACTATGAGTGATGTGACTCTGTGGTCACCTCTGCGTTGTTCCGTCTTTTGCCTGCAAGTTAAGGAAGTCCTTAACAGGTTTAACCCTATGCGGTAACAGGATGTTACATCTTCCATTGATATTGCAAATGTTCGCCTTTCCTTTTGTATTTAAGATTATTATAAAAGATTACTGTGTAAAAAGGGCACTGGCTGTAAGCCTTCCCGAAGATGAGGTTGTGGCCTCTATCTTTTTTTTCTGTACTGTACTCTTAAAATGCTCAAGGTTTCTGCCGAGAGTTTTGTAATACGACTTAAAATATAGTTTTCTTATATCTTTGGGTTTTCTATTACATGCATTTTAATTTTTAAGCTCTGTACCAGAATAGGTAGATATATGGGTTTTATAACTACTTATATGGTGGATTTAAGATGCAGCCGTAAATGAAAATATTGTTTTACCCTTTAATAATTCTTTTATGGGATAAACTGAACTTATAGGGTTCAACCCTAATTTTTCTATTTAGATTAAGACAGTTGCTCAAACTGCTTTTAAAATTATAATTCTATTGGTAAATCCTTTTAAAATAGGAAAACATTCTATACTCTTATAATGTTTTACTAATTATCTTTAATCATTATTTATTGATTTAAAATACACTAAGTAAAATTAGTTATACATACACTTTATTTATTTATACCTTGAGTATAAACAGTTTGGATTACGATAGTAGTACTATATTATTTCTTAAATGTTACTTTTATATTGTATATAATATAAATACATTATTTGTGATACAATAATGTTATTACTTCTTGTGAGTATTACTATGATTGTTATTTAATGTTATTTATCCAAAGTTTGGGTTGAGTTATTTATTTAGTTGTAAATACAAGAAGATTCAGTAAATATATGACTACATTCTTATCCTACATGCAGACTATCAATACTAGGTTTTAACTGTAAAATCAAACCAATAGGTAAATTACATCCTACTGTCAACATTATCTCTTTACATAGTCAGATTCTTACAAACTAGAAGGTAACAGTTATAAGCTTTTAACAGCAGCATTACCTAGTCTATCTTTTCTTTATTACAACTAGCATTTACTAGAAACAAGGATACAGTATCATGAAGTAGTTTTAAAGACTGTAAACAACATAACTTAGGAAATTTATGAAATGCTTGTAAATAATGAAAGTATTTAAATAGGTAACTCGGTTCAGAAGTATTCTTCTTCACAATACCGAGATACTATGCTGGAGTACGGTCTGGTGATACCAGATGTGGAAAAACATAGTTACTACTAACAGATTTAACTACTAATATTCTGCAATACTAATTTCATAAACTAATCAACTCCTCAGACATGAAAAATAAACATAACATGCATCCATTCATATTCAGTAATAAAAAAGAAATAAGTGACAGAACCTGTTTAAGCTGTGGACAACAACAGGAATGGGAGGCCGTTCGTCCCTACCAACTCCTGGAGAGTGCTCAGATAGCAACTTCTCAGGACCCCCGAGATTGCTCTGGTCTCCCTGGCTAGAACTAGGTGCAGCAATGTCAAATACCAGTCCTCAAACTCAGTATGAATACAGAACTTATCAGCAAGTCCTCCCAGCTAAAAGCTGTAAATAAATCAAGTTACTGTAGCAATCCACTCAGAACACTTCCTTACTGTTTTTCCCTCTTTCCTCAATGAAATTCCTGAATCACATTCACCTGAATGAATTCTCTCTCTGGAATAAAATCTGAGCAGCCTCAGCTCTCTTCATTGAGTACTTTTAAAAGATTGCCTAGGTCTTTGTTGGGTTAACTGTCATTTAATGAGCCACCTTCTCTGATTCCACTTTCTTGGGGAATCATGACCCCAAATATAGGGAATTTGCCACCTGCAACATAGGAAGTGTTTGAGGATGATGCCACTTGTCTTTTGCCTTTCCACCTAGTTCCATCCACCAGTTTGACCAGTAACCTCTTTTAACAGCTGTTAGTTTTTCAACATTTAAGCTAGCATTATGTTAAGATCTTTTCACTCAGAGAATAACAAGCACAGCAATCACATAAGCACATCACAAGAGACAAGAGACACAAAGATTTTAGGAGGGGAAACCATAAATGGAAAAAACCCCTCAACTTCCTCTAAGATAGTATCACCACAATATGTGATCCCAAAACAGTAAGATGACCTCCCAACACAACAGCAGCCTTCTGTCTTCTGTCAAACCCAAGGATTTCCTTCTCCAAAAGTGCGCCACACTTGAGAGAGCAAGAGAGCTAAGTCACAAGTGATAAATAGAGAGACTCTCACTCTCTATTTATATTCTTCTGTTGACTTGAAGTGCACTCAACCATGTAGGCTTAACTTATAATTAATTACTTGAGCCTACACCTTAATTAGTGTATAATAACCCAAGTGCCCCTTAAACTATGGGGACTTACCTAATGACTTGATATGACTTGTTTACATTATTAATCCTCCCGATCGGAACATCGGGGCATGACCACATGACTCAAATACATAATAGAAACATCCCGGAATAAACATCGGGTTACAATATATGAAATACATAGAAGAATACATTCCGAAGTTACATATACATAAACACTCCCTCTTAACTAGGAAGGTATTCTTTCGACACAATTTTCAGCACTGGTCTTCTTCTCTGTATCATTGGATCATGTTCGTCTTCAAGTCATCTTCATCTTCAAGTCATCTGGATCTGGATCATTTCTCGAGATGGATCATCATACAAAGGCATCACTGGATCTAGATCATCACTCGATTTGGATCAACATCACTGGACTGGATCTGGATCATCACTCGATCTGGATCATCTCTCTAGACTAGATCTGGATCATCACTCGATCTGGATCATCACTGCTGGATCTGGATCATCACTCGATCTGGATCTCTCGGAGTCATCATACCTAGATCTGGATCATCACTTGATATGGATCTCCGCTGGTCATCATAAAGTGTGTACTATCTCGTCATAGGAAGTTCTACAGAGCCAGCCCTTTTTCATGCTGGATGTAGGCCCACCACCTGCAGGTCTTCATCATCACTGGCCATACTGGAGAATCCTCAGGACTTATTACGTGCGTCACAAAACCTTGAAAGAGCATCCCAGGACTGATTACGGGCACAAATCCCAACCTATAGGATCTCCCAGGGCTCTGAATTACATGTGACCTTACCACAAAACCTCGCAAGAGCATCCCAGGACTGATTACAGGCACACAGCCCAACCTATAGGATCTCCTAGGGCTCCAAATTACATGTGGTCTCACCACAAAACCTCGCAAGAGCATCCCAGGACTGATTACGGGCACACAGCCCAACCTATAGGATCTCCCAGGGCTCCGAATTACATGTGGTCATGGAAAAACCTCGCAAGAGCATCCCAGGACTGATTACGGGCATACAGCCCAACCTATCAGATCTCCCAGGGACCGAATTACATGCCATCTGCACAACCTGACTGAGTGTTCCTGGTAACTGACCAGGTGCCTCCATTCCTAGAATGGCAGTTGCCCTTACATCTGTCCTACTCGATAGAATGGCCAACACTTATATCTGACATGGAAGGAACTAAATCCTTTAGCCATGACCAGAATGGCTCAGCCCTTACATCTGACCTACTCGTCAGAATGGCTCAATTCCATCCAATGATGGAAGACTCTCAACCATAATGAAGAGAGATTTCTGTTACATCTGACATGGAAGGAACTAAATCCTTTAGCCATGAACAGAATGGCATAGCCCTTACATCTGACCTACTCGTCAGAATGGCTCAATCCCATCCAATGATGGAAGACTCTCAACCACAATGAAGAGAGATTTCTGCACTTACATCTGACATGGAAGGAACTAAATCCTTTAGCCATGAACAGAATGGCACAGCCCTTACAACTGACCTACTCGTCAGAATGGCTTTGGATCTCAGTAATCATATCAGTCATGGAAGGAACCAATCCTCTCACCATGACGGAATATCTCAGCCCTTACATCTGACCATGGAAGGAACCAATCCTCTCACCATGTCAGAATGGATCTGGATCTCATCACTGTCTCTGGGAGGAAGCCTCGATCTGGAGAACACCAAGTCTCTCTCTGAAGTACTCGAACTTCAGCCTAGCCAATGGCTTCATCAATACATCAGCTATTTGTTCCTCCATCGCAACATACAGGAGCTTCACTGCTCCTCTCTGCACCATATCCCTGATATAGTGATATTTGATCTCGATATGCTTCGACCTGTCATGGAACACTGGATTCTCTGACAACTTCAAGCAACTCTGGTTGTCATAGTGTATACAAGTAGCATCCAACTGGAGATCAAATATATCAGACAGTAGCTTCCGCAGCCATACTGCCTCACAACTAGCTGAACAAGCTGCGACATACTCTGCTTCAGCTGTACTCAGTGCCACATAGGATTGCTTCCTGCTAAACCAAGAGATCACACCTGATCCCATACTGAAGCAACATCCCGAAGTACTCTTCCTGTCGATGGCACTGCCTGCCCAATTTGAATAAACATAACCCTCTAGGTTAATCTTTTGATTCGCATCATACTTGAGCCCATAATCAATTGTACCCCTGGATGCTTTGTAACCATCAAGTGAACATGTCTCAATGTGTTCACAGCAAAGAAAATATCTGGTCTCGTGTTCATCAGGTACATCAATGACCCAATCATCTAACGATATATAGTAGCATCAACCGACTCTGAAGAAGCATCACTCAATAGCTTCAGGTTTGATGCCATAGGTGTAGCCATAGCCATCATTCCAAATCTCTTCAGGATCTCTACTGCATACTTCCCTTGTCCAAGGAAGATTCCATCTGTATTCTGCCACACCACCATACCTAGAACAATAGTGCATCGACACATAACAGGAGCACACTGGTCTTCCACCTTCAACCTTGGAGCAAAGGTTGGAATCCACTTTACTCTCAGTAAAGCCTAGAGTCATCAGTAATCTGCTCATCCTGTTGTACCATGTCGAACCTCAAGATATTTTGTAGTCACTCCCTCTGAAGCGGAGCATCATACTCCCTCTGTCTTGTGTGCTCTATGCACTGAAAACATTTTGTACCAGAGTGACAAGTAGCTTTCTATGCTACTAGTATTCTATGCATCCATCTAGTGTATAGAATTTCATCTTCAAGTCTCAATAATACGCCCTGACATCATTCTTCTTGAACTGGAAGGTTCTGCATCAATGATGTCACTGCATTCATCATATTATTCTTTGTCTTGAAACTGTCGTCACTTGTTCTTCGGAACAAGTCTTCATTCTTCTTTGCTTGTAAGCGATTATGTATGCGATCTTTCCTACAAGTCAAATGCATTTGCATGGTTAGAAACATTTCATATGGAATATTCATACTGGCAAATTCTTATGCATAAATATATGATCATGCAACTACTTTAGCCAATACAACATTCATCCATATCTCACTGAAACTTTCTAGATGCCTTCCATCTCTACCAGGACAACATTGAGATTGTGCACTAATCCAATATGTCAGCAAAGAGGTTTCATTCTAGATAAGTAGAAGTGGAGAATTTGCATAGCCCCATGAGCTACTTACCCATCACATGCATATTAGTAGTATTTTGTCATTAATGCAAACATCCTATCATGCATAATACAATAACTGAATATAAACAAATGCATAACAAAATAATATAATGAAATGAAAATTGAATACTTATCTTTATTTGTTTCGAGGGTAGACTCCTTCTTGAGCCTTCAGCTTCATCATCTTCTTCATTCATAGTCGCATCGTTTCTTATCCAAATGCTGAGGTGGATAAGAAGTTCTTCAAGAGTTGATTTCTTCATATTCCTCATTGCTTGAGGGATCTTCTTTGGATGGAAAGAGCTTGATCTTCAGTTGCTCCCATCTTCTTTTCTCTTCTTATGATTCGAGCTTCTTCTTCTTCACGGAGTCTTCTGAAAGTAATCACTTCCTTCTGGAACACATTCCTTGAATGAATTCTACGATCCTGGGAGGCCATTCAAGGTGGTCATCACCACTTCTGCATTCTTCACCACTTCTTTTACCGCTTCAAGTTGTTCTTCCCTTCAAATAGCTTGAAATTCTGGAAGACCTTCAACAACTTTGCTTTGTAGTGCACATGTGCAAGTTTTCTATGCCAAAGCTCATTTGGTTCTACCGTATCATGGATCAAGGCTTGTTCTGGATGGCCCTTCAATTTGTACAAGCCTCCTTCTTGTTCTTCAATCACTACCGCATCATCAATAGTCTTTCCTTTTGGTCACATGATGACTTGACCATCTATGAATGCAGCCCTCATTCCTTTTGCATCAATGCTAAAATAGAGAGAAGGTTCTTCTTCAATCCTAGCACAAACAATACTTCTTTCATTGTTACAAAATTTCCAGAGTATAGCTTGTATGAAGATTCCCCAATACCTTTTATTGGACATTGGTAGTCATCTCCTAGTCATTCATGTTCTGATAGTCTCACAAAAATTCCTTGAATCCCATCATATGTTTGGAAGCCCCACAGTCTATAAGCCAATCATCACTTCCATGAGTAATGTTACCTATGCGAGCTGATATTAGAACATATTCATCCTCGATTGAAGAATCTTCACTTTCATATCTGGATATCTTTCTGGATGGTTCATCATCCTCTGCAGCATGAGCATGATGTCTTCTTTGGCCTCGTCTCCCTCTGAAACTGGAACCTCTATACTCATGTAGGTGTCCAATCCATTTTCTTCAGAGAGATCATATACTTCTAGTATTGGAATTTGTCAACTTCCCCAAGCTTGTCACCAAGCTGATGTGATATATCATATTGAAATGAGAACCTCAAATGGAAATAGCAAAGGCTTAGATCTTACCGATTTGAGGTGTCCGTCCTTATCGTGGAGTTTGTTGATCTAGGGTTTGTCACAGAAACCCTAATTTTCAAAACTTGGAATATTTCAGATCTTATTGGATAACCAGATAGATATCTTCAAATGGAGCTGTCCAATGTACTCCTTTTCTGAAAACAGTGGAGGGAAGCTTCCGGAACAGGAAGCCCTAATTTTCTGATTTCTTCTGCAGAAATGCCTGTTACTGTTTCTATGATATCTCTGAAATTACAGATCCTCTATGTCTGAAAGTTATCATTGAGGTAACCGCGCATGTCCCTAATCCAACACCATAGATTTCATCAGAATTGGTTTCACCATTTTTTATTTATGGTACATTGCCCAAGGTGACCTGTTACAGGACTGTTCAGCACAGCGAAGTTGTATGGAATACCACGTGTCACGGGTTCATCTTCTGAGTCTGACCTTCAGACCAAAGAAATTACAGTCCGTGCCCTTTCTGGAACATCTTCAGGAATTCCATTTGGACCTCTGTATCCCAAGATATTGCATATCTCCCCAGGTGTCCTGTTTAAGGATGATTTCTGGAAGAGGATGGAACCCTAATTTGGAGAGATCATATCTCCCGTAATATAGCGAATATGAGGATTCCCTTTGTACACAGTGTGCATCACGATTTTATCTTCGGCCCCTGAAATTTTCAGCTTCTGATAATTTGCCAATCTCGGAATATAGCGAATGTACCAAAACTTAGCCGTTTTAGCATTTAGGGTTTCTCTAGCTTGGGGTCAAACTAGGGTTTGACTTTCCTGGAGTTTTACCCAACCAAATTTCTTGATCCGGGTCTCTAAATTTCTGTTTTAATGAGGAGAACAATCCTATGCTGGTATCACTCAAAAATTCCTCTTCTGTAGAAAGCCCTAATTTCCACATCGAAACTGAAAATGCTTGAAATTGAATTCCGCATCGACAGAAAGATGCACCCTTCAATGGAGAGTCATCCTAGCATACTTTTGCTGAAAATATGTGGAGGAAGATCCACAAACTAGGAATCCCTAGTTCCTGTAGCTC
>LPNX010337062.1:0-14532 GCA_001517045.1 Pseudotsuga menziesii | reverse complement strand
CTGAGTCATCAATCCCTACTTAGGATTAAATTTAACATAATGTCTCAGAAATATAATAAAACAAATTACATAATTTTACAAAATTGGGGTATGTGACACCGCTGCACCTCTGGGAATATAAAACAAGTGGTTTAACCACCATTGCTAGTGATAGGGCCTTGTGCTAGGTTTGAAATGTCCATCAACATCTGCAGGTTTTGGTGTAATGAAAAACCTTACATGGTATCAGAGCAGAGGTCTCAGGTTCAATTCCCCTGAGCTACGCCGGAGGTGGGGTGTTGGAGTATTGGGTACCTCCACATGGTATAACCGTCGCACCTCTCGGAATATAAAACAAGTGGTTTAACCACCACTCCTAGTGATATGGCCTTGTGCTGGGTTTCAAATGTTCATCAACATCTTCAGGTTTTGGTGTAACAACAAACCTTACATGGTATCAGAGAAGAGGTCTCAGGTTCAATCCCCCTGAGCTACGCCAGAGGCGGGTTGTTGGAGTATCGGGTACCTCCACATGGTATAACTATCACACCTCTCGAAATATAAAACAAGTGGTTTAACCACAACTCCTGGTGAGAGGGCCTTGTGCTGGGTTTCAAATGTTCATCAACATCTGCAGGTTTTGGTGTAACGGCAAACCTTACAAGAAGTAGTGTTCAATCAGGGCCATTCCAGAATCACCAATGTTGCTATCTCCAGTTCCTTCTATTACTCCAACAGAAGCTACAGCCCCATCGGTGTGATCACCATCACAGGTATTTTCGCTTCTGTAAACCTAAAATTTCACTCTTTAACTAGTTTTTCCTGCAAGGGTTTTTCGAGGGCCTTTGAACAAAAGAATACTTAGTCAAATTTGTGGTTGTAAAATTATTTTTCATCTCAATATTTTGAAATCAAATTTCATGTGTTTCATGTTTATGAGAAAAAAAATATTTTTTACTTGCATGCATATGTGGGTTTGGGCATTAAACGAAATTTCTTAGTGAAACTTGAAACTGGGTTGAGTTTGAAAATTTCACACAAAAAACCAAGAATCATATATTATTTCATCCATATTTATGAGCAAGAAAAGGATATTCCTGAGTGAATGTTAGAGAACTTGGGTTGTACACTTGCTCAAATTGATGGTTGATAAGGTGTAAGAAAACAGGTTGCAACAGACCACTTGCCCTCAAATGTTCCATAGACAATTTTGATTTTGTTATTGGATATTTAGGCTCAACATTCCCCACTTCCAAAATCTTATCAACCATTGACTCAACCCTTTGCTTTGTCCATTCAAGTGGTTTCTTGAGCTCCCCTTCTACCAAAATGCACATTCTTGTTGTTGTGAGATGACTCTGAGAAGAAATCGAACATGCCACCAACACCTGCACCCACCACATAATCATAGGAATAGATGATGACACAATTCTCACCCCTTGCTTTCACAAGCAATCTCATATTATATACTTTTCCAATTAAAATAAGTCCAACTCATGGATTTAATAAACAAAACAATAAATTCAACCATCTGCATGAACAAGTGGTGGTATCCTCATTGCATGCATAGCACGGTTATTTTACATCCCAACTTTCGTTCCCCTTACTTATGTCCCACCACCCTAGCATAATGAAGCTTTAGTTGATGGGATGGTGTGTGTGGGCGTAACTCCCTGCCTCCACCTTGGTCTGGCTTTTGGTTTGTATCTTGCTCGAAGATCATTTCAAGGAGGATGAAAGCAATCCACGTGATGCAATTTGGCTACTCTAAGACTCAGGAGGTCTCTTTTTTTCACAATTTTGGTTTCGTGAGTTTTCTCCAGGAGAACAAAGGAGCTTGGTCCCTCTGCCCTTATCAAACATGCAGTGGTATTCTATTTGGTTTTTGGTTTAGTTTATCCTTGTTCTTATCCTCAGGAAGGTTAATTTACTTTGGGTGAACTGGATATTTAACACGGTCGGTACCAAAATGCCCATATACTCCTAATCATAATGAAAAAATTGACCTGAGTCAAGGATGGGGAATAGATGATATCATAGATATCGAACCCTATGAACTCTTCCAATGCGTTGCGCCAAACGAACTCGATGCCAAAACAAGACATGCCAAGGAGCTGTGCCCTTAAAACATCTCACCACCCTCTTTGCCGCACCAAAATAATTCCTTGTGATGCAACATCAATCATGCCGAAAGCAGTAGAAAAAATTAATTTATAAAAGGAGTTCTGGTCCTTCTAGTTGATGGGAAATACCATTTATTATTTTTAAATATTATACCAACAGTCGATCCCAGGAGGTACCTATTGATGGTTGCCAATAGATTGATTACCCATTTCCAATACCTGATAGACTCTCATTCCGGTCACTTTAATCCCACGAGTCAATCCCCACGAAGGAGGTACCAATTACCCATAGCTGATAGATAGTTGCAAACCGATACCCAACCAGGGCCCTCTCACCTCGCATAGCCAACATTTTCGGAACATGCACCAAGTTTGGTTGATAACAAATCTATAAAAAATTCTCTTTTTACTTTTAATTCAGTAATGGATGCGGGAAGGGGAAGCTTTGATCTGGAGTTCTAGTCCTTTTGGTCGATGGGAGATACAATTTATTATTTTTAAATATTATGGTGCAATAGCCAATTGATCATATATTTTTCTCTCGTTAGCTTTGAAAGTATTATTTTTCTTCTTGAGAATCTTGATGACACATCCAACATCTGCTCCTTCTTTGCAACTAGAACCATCAAAATACAAACTCCAGTATTAACTATAATTTATCTTGGAATTAGAATCTACTCGAATATAAGAAATGTTATCATTAGCTATGGTACAAGAAAATTCATAAACCTGTTTATTTAGGAGGGTTTCAGACTGAGTGTAAGATGAAGCCGATGTTTATGATTTGGCCTCAAAATCGCCAAAGTAAATGTAAAAAAAATAGTTCCCTAGAATAGAATGATTGAACATGTCTAGATCATTGGCGTCATTAGGCATTTACCAAGGGACTTCACCTTTTTCCTTTCAACCAAAGTCGAGTTCAACAAGTCCACCGGAAGGAGGAATTATCCTTTACAAAGGAACCTTCAGCCTTTAACCTCTTACCAAGGGTGTCTCATCTTTTTATTTAATCTAGAATTCAATCAATCATTGATCAAATTATAAAATCCCTTTGCTAAAGCATATCAATAGTTCATCTGTATTATATATATCCCTTTCCCTGTAATATACTCAGACACTTCTAGTTTCACTTTAACATGCCTCATAATCTGGAGAACTTTTCTAATTGTATAAAGAAGTAACGCAGACCCCAGACCTAATAATGCAACTGATGAAGAACAGTAAGATGCCACTACCAAAGTAAATGTTTGGCGATCATAGTTGCACTCTGCAGCTAAACAAGCCTATTACGGTTCCATCCGGTGAGATGATTAGATGGATTATCAACCATACCAACATTAACATGAAAAAAATGATAAATTACGAAGGTAGGTGCATAGACTCATTTGAATCCAGCAACCTAAAAACATACTACAAATTTCTATTTGTGGCATACAAACTATGCATTTGACAAATGCAATGCTATCGGAGTTTGGCAAAGGTGACTCTGACCTCACAGGGAGAGGGTGAATCATGGGAAGAGAAGTTCAGCTTTTAAACTATACTATGAAAAAATTCTTTTCAACGTTTCCATACTAGAAGCTCAGTTTTTAAACTATACTATGAACAAAGTCTTTTCAGTGTTTCCATAAAAGTATAAATACATGCTAAATTAATATTTCTTCTGCATATAAAACTTGTTTTTTGTAATTTCAAATCAAAATTATTTGAGCGAACATAGATTGTTTTTATTATTTTATTAAATCGGTAAGTTCTTACCTAAAATAAATCCAGTTTGAAGTAGATAAGAAATTTATATTTTAATTTTTTCAGAATGTAATTGAAATTTTGTTTCAAAGAAAAGATAAGTAATTACAGTTTTTTCAGCTTTTCCATACCAATATAAATCCATGATAAATTAAGATTTTTTCAACATATAGAACTTGCTTTTTATAATTCCATTTGAGATTTTTTTATTTACAGTCTTTTCATCTTTTCCATACCAATATAAATAAATGCTAAATTATTTCAACATATAAGATTTACAGATTTACAGTCTTTTATAATTCCATTTGAAATTGTTTTTATTTACAGTCTTTTCAGCTTTTCCATACCAATATAAATCCATGCTAAATTAAGATTTTTATTTATAGTCTTTTCAACTTTTCCATATCAATATAAATCCATGCTAATATAAGATTTTTTCAACATATAGAAATCGCTTTTTATAATTCCATTTGAGATTGTTTTTATTATTTTATTAAATTTATTGGTTTTTACCTAAAAGAAATTTTGTTTCAAGAAGAATCTCGACAATGAATTTATATTTTAATTTTTTCACGACTTATTGAAGTTTTGTTTCAAGAAAAAGATAATTGATTACAATCTTTTCATCTTTTCCATACGAGTATAAATCCATGATAAATTAAGATTTCTTCTGCATATAGAACTTGTTTTTTATATTTCCAAATAAAAATTATTTTAGCAAACATAGATTGCTTTTATCATTTTATTAAATCTGTTGGTTCTTGCCTAGAAGAAATTTTCTTGACCAAGAATTTATATTTTATTATTTTCATAACCTAATTCAAATTTTTTTTTTTTTTTTTTTTCAAGGATAATAATAAATGAGAGTTAAAAGCTTAAAGTATAATTGATGGTATTTGGATCTCCTTTATTTTATAAATGTATTTTTATAAATGAAAAAGAGTGAACCTAACAAAGTTATGATGGGATACTAGGGCTAACAATAATCCTTCATTATTTTCAATAGAAAGGGAAAACCACCCTTCATGTGCTGAGTCAAGTGTTATTGGGTTCAACATGTATGTTTTGTTCATGTAATTATGTCTGAAGAGAAAAGGAAAAAATAAATTTAATGGAATTGTGACGTCTATCAAAATTTGTGCCCCTTCACCTACAATATGTGGGTAGAAGGGGTTGGTTTATGCATTCCTTAGGTCATGAAAATTAAGCAACAAGCTACTAATGGACATCATGACTATATATTATCGATATTCAATACGAAGATTGACTTGGGATATTAAAAACTTGAAAAGAAATATTTACTTCACTTGTCAACCTTATTTGGCCATTTAATGATCTTCAATGCATGAGATTATAAGAGGACATATGTGGATGGTTGACAGGAAAAATGGTGTCGCTTGTGCAAATTATTATGTGCAGAAATTTTGATGTCTCGGATAGTCCAAGTTTCAGTTTCAAAGGTATAGTCTCTCCACATCTAGGCCAGGTCTCAGTTTCAAATGTAGTTGCTTGCAAATTTCACTAGGAATAATTCCATCAACCAACTAGAAACCTACACCTTCAAGAAGAACTAGAGATCGAAATACGTGGGGTGCCACTGTTAACTTTCAAATCCCTTGTCTTTGATTCCCATTGCAATGGAACTATTTTTAAATTATCTATGCAAATTATTTAAAATATTCCATGGGTTTGAACCTTATGTAATGAATTTTTAACTTGCCTCACTTTACACCTTGACACCTTCTTTATGCCTTAAGAATGACATGACTCTGTGCCTCACTTTACGCCAACTCTTCATGGAAATACTTGTTCAATGATGAATTTGCATTATAGAAATAGTATTTTCTATGCCAAAATGATAAGAGAAAATGGCCATGTTCCAAACCTTGCAACAAGGTCATCAACAATCACATGTATAAAATCAAGATCTCCTCACCCTTTGGAATTTTCTATCTCTGCTCTTGTAACAACGTCCATACCTTTTAAATATGATGGAAAGATGGGGCTCCTTGCTTTTAAATTTTTAACATGGATTCAATTTAGTATCAATAATAGTAAGTTTTTAACTTTAGTAGACTTCAAGAAATATAAATATGAGATTGTAGCAGTAGTAAAGTAGATAGTAGCTAATCAATAGTAGAAGCAAGAACACAAATATTTTTATAGGGAAACCTTTCAAGGATTAAAACCCTAAATAATGAATAATTCTTCTTCTAAATGATTTGACTAAGTTTGTACATGAGCAGATAATGAGTAGAATTTTACATGACAATCAAGTTGCCTCTAGGTCGTAACACATACAAAGAGAAAAAAACTGATAGAAGATGATTGTCGTGAACAAGTGAGCTACTTCCATTGTTCCAAACCCAAAACTCAAGGTTCCATTGACCAAGGAGAATCGTATTGTTGACTAGATTGAGTGGGTTGTTGATTGTTTGAAGCTTACAGTACTGTGTTGTTTGACTGCTTTACTTCCTAGCAGATTCAGTGGCTAAGTATTAGCCCTTACAAGGATGCAGCTCGATGGGACACACCATAAACAGAGCTAGACTTCTGTTAGAAGGCCCTAGATAGGGCTCGACAGTTGTAAAACTCTTGTTGCTTAAACGATCCAGGTTAAAGATGGATCTATGCTAGATTTTTTTGTTTTTTGTTTTTTCGGTGATTGTAATTAATAAATGGTCAACTCTTAGTATGATATTAGTTATCAATAAATGGTCAACTCTTAGTATGATATTAGTTATTAATAAATGGTCAACTCTTATTGTAATTAATCCATAATTTATTCTTTAGGGCCTTTCAGTGCCCACACCTACTTCTACAAGGAGACTAACTTGTTGCTTGATGAAGAAACCTATTCCTAAAGTGAGGACCTCCAAGATGGTCTTCTATAGGTTTTAAACTCTCCATTCCATTTGTTAATTCCAAGTACATAGTAATTTGATATCAAATCTGCTGAAAGGAAAGCCAATTGATACAAATCTATAAATGGTTGTTGACAACGTGAACATGATTTTTATCAAATTCCCTTAAGATCCATTATTCATACGTCTGAAGTATTGTTTTCATGATAAAATTGTTTAGAATACACCCAAAAATACTTTTACTACTTTTCAAATTACCCCAAATCTCTATTTTCAGGCATCCATTGTGCTTTGAGATACTCCAAGAAAGCACTATAAAATATCTCATCTAATATATTTGACACATTCAACGCACATGTGTGCTAGTGTTTGTTGCAAAAGGATGCCCTAGAATAGGGTTGCTTCACCCGTGCAACAACCTTTATTATACCTGTTGATGATGATCTCAGAATTTTCTTTGGCTTGCTTATGATTCTCAAAAGCATGCTTACAACTGCAATGATCTGAAAAAGTGCCTTGAACAACCTAGGACAGCTCTATGTGCTCAGAATGACTTTTAATGTTGTTTCCAATGCTTTCTATGTGGATGTTCCTTGCGAATAATTAGTACTTAGTGTTGTTGCTTCAAAGAAATACCACCCAATATACTTCTTAGTGACTGTTTGAAATGCCCAAAATCACTTTTTGATGGCCAAACACGCTATAGTGTAACACTCAAATTGTGTCTAGTATATTGTAACATATAGATAGTGTGTTAGTTAGCTTGTTTGTATCGATTTTCATATTGGTGAGGAAAGACAGCCTTGTCCAATACTCTATGGCCCCATGAATATGCTTATATCCAATGTTGTTTAGGATCATGTAGATGTCCCGATACAAGCAATGCAACATCACCCTAGGAAGTGAATAATCATTATGAATTAGAATCCCAAGATATCCTAACCATTTGTCCTTGTGAATACTCATTAGCTTGATGGAAGAATGAAATTTTCTCATCCCATGGTGGATAGTGTCCATGTGAAGCACCAACTATTGGGTTGTTCATCCTCTTTTGATTCTCCTTATTGCTCCACCACATGGCTCTAGGACGATCATGCGTATCCACTATATCATTTGCATCCACACTAATATAATTGTTGTCAATAGGTCGTATAATATAGTGGTACACTTACGGTTGCTAGGGAATAGTGATTTTTGCAATCCCATTAAGCCAATTTCTTGAGTTTTGTTCAAAATTCCAAGAAAAGGTTTATGGATTTCATAACGTGCTTGATCATATATTGTGAACTTATACAATATATTATCCTTTGTCGACCATTAGATACTCAAAGTTGTGTATTGATCATTTTTACCATTATAGAGGACTGTGTAAGTTAGGCTCTAAAATTCTTGAAGGGTGCTAGCTCAATGGAAGAGCATCTGCCTTACAAGCAGGAGGTTGGTGGTTCGATTCCTCTATGCCCTAATGATATTATAATATTGGTTAAAAACAACTAAATTAGTAAGCAAAAAAGAAGAGATAAGTGACCAAACAAAATGACCAAACTTTGTATATAAAACTACTAAAAACGACTAAATTAATGACCAAAAAATGAGAGATACAAAACTAGTCATTAAAAAGGATGCAAAACGTGGCGCTAATGATGAAGCCAAACATGGTGTTGATATGGTAGAAAAATAAGAGAGAAAACTAGGCATTAAAATGGATGCAACATGTGGCACTAATGATGAAGCCAAACGTGGCGTTGATATGGTAGAAAAATAAGACGTTACTTTGGATGCAAAACATGGCGCTAAATAGGAAGAAAAATATGATGCAACATTAGAAGAAAAATTTGGCGTCATTTTGGTAGCAAAACAAGATGCAAAAAAGGAAGCAAAAATTGGTGCAAATTTGTAAGCGAAAATTGTCACATATTTGGAAGTAAAACATGGTGCAAAATGGGATGCTAAAGTGGTAGCATAAATGGTTGCAATATTGGATGATAATTTGGATGCTAACATGGTGTTATTAAAGATGCAAATATGGCACTAAGAGGGATGTCATTTAAGAAGCAAAAGCACTCGGCTAGGAAGCAAAACATGACGTTATTTAGGAAGAAAACCTCGACGTTGGACACTATTTTGGAAGCAACAAAATAGATGCTATTTTGGACGTCATAAAGGATGCTATCTAGGAAGCACATAAATGATGCTATGTAAGAAGCAAAAGAAGACGTTTTTTTGAGAGGCTTTAAGTTTTGTCAATGAGCAGTCCCATTTAGCGTCGAGTTTGACCACTCATTGTAAAAAAAAATTACACTAAAAAGGGACGCTAAATGGGACGATGTAGTGCTTGTAGGCTATAGACATTCCTTAGTGGAGATTTCACAATGTGACATTCTTATGTTATTAATATTATGTCCATATTTTATGTTTTTGAGAGCTGGTATGTTTCTTAGTTGAGATACCACAACATGAAATTCTTATGTTATTTTGGGATTATGTTCATATTTTATGTTTTGGAATGTTTGTATGGTTCAGTTTTAAATCTCTTGTGAATTTTGTGATAGAAGAAGGCTAAGTGGTAAGTTGAAAGTAATAAATTTAATTTAATTTAAAATTATTAAATGAAATTAATATAAGTGCAAAGAACAATAAATGATGTAAAATATGTTTAACATCTCTTAATATAAAACATATTTAGGTTGTTTAGTCAGCCGACTTGTTCTATATAAATATTACACATTTTCATTTTTTTTACGAGTGCAAACAAAGCTTGATCCATTTGCTAGTGAAAGGGATTAATGATTCAGAAAAATAGAGAGCTAAGCTTTGAAGTAGAGTCTTTGAAAGCCAAGTTGTTCCCAGACGAGATGAAGCAAAGTCTGAGAGTTCTGCACAAATGTAGAACAGAAAAAAATGGTTTGCAATCCGAGTTGAATGAATCCAAGAAAATGATTCAGAATTTGCTAAGTATTATGGAACAAGATGGGCAGTTATGGAATGAGGAAAAGAGAAATTTGTAGAACACTGTTGCAGAGCTGCAAAAATACCTTGAGTTGATGACTAGTAAAAATGTATCAATAAACAAAAAGATTATGGAGTTAATCATTGAACTGGATCTCTTGAAAAGTCGAGAGAATGAGTAGAATGCTACACTGGTTTGTATGGAAGACGAAATGCAGGTTTTAAAGGACGAGTCTTCAAGCAATGAAGAGAGGGTACAATTTTTGCTTACAAAAATTGCAACAATGGAAATTGAAATGCAGAGGCTTGAGGAACAGTTGAATGAATAAGTTGAACAACGTTTATATTTAATTAGGCAGTACAAGGTAACACAATATTCTCTTCAACAACTAAATGAAATCTTACAAAAGGAGGTGGACAGAACTGGGCGTTTGCTAAAAGCAAAAAATCAGATAGTTGAAGGATTAGTTGAAGATTTGGAGACTGCTCTACATTCTGATGTTGAATCCAGAGAACATCAACCTTTGCAGGTGAGGTCACTGGTCCAAGAAAATGGGAAATCAAGATCGGATGGTTAGTTAGAAAATGGAAACCCAAAAACAATAGGTTCGCCGGAGGCAGAAAAGCCGAAGTCAGATCAGGTGCAAGAAAGTGAAAATGGAAAATTGTGTTCTTGAAAAGAAAAAACCAAAATCTAATGGTGTTCTTGAAAAGAAAAAACCAAAATCTATTGCTTGAAAGGGCAACACCAAGAAAGTCACTGGTGCTAGAAAATGGGAAACCAAGATCAAATGGCTCGTTAGAAAATGGGAAGCCAAAAGCAATTGGTTCGCTGGAGAAAGGAAAGCCAAATCCAAACCATGTGCATGATACTGAAAATGCAAAACCAAATGGTGTTACCGTAATGACAAACCATGTGCATGAAAGTGAAAATGGAAAACCTAATGGTGTTACTGTAATGAAAAAAACAAATGGTGTTACTGTAATGACAAAACCAAACGGTGACGGATTGCTCGAAACGAAAACACCACGACACTCGGTGCAGGAAAAACGAACATCAGAAGTGTGTGAAAACCGAACACCATCAAAGCTCGTGCCTGAAATACAAACACCAAACAAGGTGCCTGGAAAGCGAACAGCGAAGCAGATTTTGCAGAGAAATCCCCAACTAAAAAACCATGGCGGTGGTGAAGATGGCTTCATAGGCATATGCCTTTTTTTATTGTTTTGTGGTTTTGTTTTTTCATTATTGTGTAGGTTTGTTTCTTAATTTCAAACCTAGATTTATTAATTAGTATTTGATGGATATTTGATGGATCTTTAAATTAATTGATGGTTCTTGATATAGGTTTGAGATTAAAATAATATAGTTTGTTTTTTTGCAATGTTTCTTCTATATTGGGTTGTAAGCACTTTATTGTTCTTGGTGCAATGAATAGTATATAAAGTGCATAGATAATACATATGTCAAGTTTCTATTTGCTTTATTGAGTGGAGTCATTGTGCTTTAAGACTATTTATGTTTTTTTATTAAAACATTAACCACAAGTTAAGTGTGAGTAAGTGCTACTTAGTGTCAATTATCCATGCCTCAGCTACATGTAAACTAAGATATTATACCCATAAAATAAATCCTTATCATCTTACTTCCTACCCATTACAAATTGTAAAATATCAAGAGCTATACATGTAATTATATTGTTATATTGTTATATAATCATCCTTTGGTGTACTATTAAAAGATTTAATTATTATTTTGATAGGTTTTAATATCTCATATTTTGGGCTTAGTTGAGCAGATTAACAAGATTAACTATAACATGTGTAGAGTCAGGACTCATTGATAAATGTAAATTGTAATTCTTGATGAAGATCATTAATGCATGTAATGGACACTATTGAAGTATTGAAGATTTAAATAATGTAGTTGAAACAAAAGCCTTGATGTAGTGTGATGGAGACTTTTAAAGATTTAAACAATGTAGTTGAAACAAAGACAAAGAGATGCTTGTTTTCTAGTTTTATTTGTCTTATTTAGTGTTTTGAGCAAGACTATTTTTAGCAAACATCTCTCTTTCAACCATTAGGTTTTTGGTGTTTATTTTTTACACATATAAAATTGACATTGATAAATTCTCTTGAGAATTTACACATGACATTAAACACTACTTGAATATTCATGATCTAAAGATGCTCAATTAGTTTTGGAAATTCGTGTATTCAATTTGGGAGCCATGGCTTCAAGAGGGTTTGAAGCAGGTATTATTTGTTAGAGAGAAGCATGTGTTTAATAGTACAATAAGCTAGGCAGAGAAAGTTGGTCTAACGTTGTTAGCTTGGGTTAGGATTCAGAGAGACTGGATTCGTTCTTAAACATGCTTATGCTTCACCCTTATTTAGGGGTGGCTCTTTTTATTGAAAAAAAATTATTAAATAAGCTTTAAAAAAGTTAAAATATAAAATTTAATTTATATAACAAATCTTTTTGTCTAGACAATATATTATTAATATTTAGATTATATTTTAATTTTTATATAACCCTAACCTCATTTTTATTTTATTGTATTGTGAACATGAACATCTTTTTGGTTATTGTCTTATGAAGTTGAAGCAAATGTAGGTAGTGGGATTAGACATTGACAAGGGAACATTAATGTTTGGTAACAACAATATTGAAACATCAAGTAAAGAAAAAATTGGCATTGCTGTAGTTTTTGGAAAGCCACTAACAGTTTAAACTGCTACTTGTACTGGGTATGAGACTATCATTATTCAAAAATTCATCCTTTTCCCATAAAATTGTACCTTCACACCTACAAAATTTAAATTTGGATGGTCTCCTTACATCCATCAGTAGCTATATTTATTTTCTGTTTAGCATTACTCTAGATTATACTTAAGATCTCCCTTTTTGGTCAAGAAAAATTGAGAACTATGAGTCAAAGGCTAACACCCTTATTACATGGACAATCATAGTTTGAAAAAACTATGTAGCAACCTTAAAAACAAGTTGAAAACTAGACCCACAGCAATTCACTAATAGTGCCCACTTCTAATTTTTCCTTGAAAGAATTAAAATTTTCCCAATGACAGGGAAGGAAGCTCGAAATGGCAACTTAGTACAGACATGTCTTCCATACAGATAGAAGGGGAATGTTGTAATTTGACTAAAGGACATCTCTTCAATGGTCTGGATAGTTTGTAGTCAACGTAATTAATGCAACGAAATTTTACTTTTAATTCTTGTGCCTCTGACATTCATTTTTTGGCTTTGTGAATGTATTTTTCTACACTACTTGTAGGCTATAAGCGTTCCTTAGTCAGGATTTCACAACGTGACATTCTTATGTTATTGGGACTATGTTCATATTTTATGTTTTTGAGAGCTGGATTGTTCCTTCGTTGAGATTCCACAACATGAAATTCTTATGTTATTTTGGGATTATGTTCATATTTTATGCTTTTGAATGCTTGTATGGTTTACTTTTTAAACCTCTTGCGAATTTTGTGTATTAAGATGAAAGTAATAAATGCAATTAAATTTAAAAGTATTATGTAGAATTAATATAAGTGCAAAGAACAACAAATGATGCAAAATATATCTAACATCGGTTTCGTGGTCTAGTCAACGACTCGTTCTATATAAATATTACACATGATCAGGATGTGTACAAACAAAAGAAAAGTAAGAAATTATCGTTAGAAGAAAGGTGTGAAAGGAATGGAGACATTTTGGAAATTATCATACGGTATCTACTGCACTGGTATCTACAACCATTCATAAACTAATTTATTCCCTAGCCAGCTCGATCAGTATCAGCATCCGAGTCAATGTCTGTTGTCTCATACCCAGTACCTGTAGCAGTTTAAGCTATTTATTTAATTAATCAAATCTCAACAGCTCATTCACTTCGATTTTCCTATAGATCTCTAGCTTTGGTTTCTGAAGTCTCCTCTCTCAGAACCTTGCAAGAGTTATTTTTTAAAGGGAATCAAATCGCGTAATGGACTCTCCCACATTTTCTGAGTATTATTCATCCTTGGAATACATGCATGCACATTCAAAATTCCGCTGTTTGATGACCATTTAGTATCATAGATCAATGGTTCACACTTAAGATCTATTGCAAATGGCTAGCAAGTTTCTAAGTTGGAAACTTCTTTTTCCCTCGCTAGCTAGTTGTTTTTAGTTGTTGCTGGACATTTTCTAACTCCCTCAAAAACCAGGCCTTGTAACCCTAAACCTAGAAGTAAAAATGTAATGTCCCTCTTATACCTGGGTGCCAATATGTGCAGAGTAAAAGTTTTTGTTTACACTATTACTACAGAGGAGACCAATCTATTAGCAGCAACCTTTATAAGAAAATTTCATATCAAATATGTCAAAAACCATGCTCATTGTAAAACACTCATTTGAGAATTCTCTTTAATGTACTTCACAACATATCATCATCATAGCGCCCAAAACTACTTACTATGCATACCACAAATTAGTAAGATATCAGTAACATTTGTTAATTATCTTTTTACGGTATTAACTTCCTGTACAAAATAGAAATCTCGCTTTTCTCCCCTATTAGACTATCTATGGTCTTTATAAGGATTAAGGAGCAATCTTCTCTAAACAGTTCTTCTTAGATTCAATCGTACATAAAAAGACTTCCTACAACATCCTCACCATGAGAACAAATAAAAAGGTAATATACAAAAACTGGAATTCTTAGAAGGAATGCTAAACTGTTTTACTCTACATCAATAAGACTAAAAAGGTAATATGGGCTGATGCACAATCATGGACTCCTTTAAGGACACTTTAGATGCCACATAATACTGAAATAAACGGAAAACTCTGATTTTAGGTGACAATTAGG
>LPNX010337052.1:0-12508 GCA_001517045.1 Pseudotsuga menziesii | reverse complement strand
TCATTCTCCAAACAGTTATAATATAGAGGAAATTAAACCTCTAATACTAGCTTCATTTATTTGACTGCAATATGTATTGAGTTTGAAATCCCCTTAAACTTGGGATAATTGCAAGGAAGAATTCGATATATAAACTCTTTAGCACTAGGTAATATTCTTTTCAGACTTGTCATAGTTTAGTGAGATGGACAACTAAAAATAGACCTTGATCTTACTTTTCTACCTGTAAAGAATTAATTAAAGTATTTTATCATACATTTGACAACCATGGTAGACGTGAAACATTTCTTTAAGCTTTTGAGGACTATAGTATACTGTGGCTAGAAAGAAAACGGTTGCAACCATTACTGTTGAACTAAATTCTATCCCTCAAGAATTAAAAGAATAGGAACAGTGAAATAATTATACCTTGAATACTTTGAATTATGTTTAGTATCTATTTCTTTACTGAGTTCACTGTTTGTGACAATCCTATATTCAAATGTTCTAAAAATTTATTAAGCAGCGCCCAAAGCTTCTTACCAGTAGTCTGTAAGAATAGGAAAAACTCTCTGCATTAGCTCGGAAGCTAAGTAAGCCCAGTTTTTACATGACAGTCTCATTTTATGGTCGCAAAAGAACAAAATCGCTAAACTGAAAAGAACTATTCTACTGCTAAACATACCCAACAAATAATTAATTTCGATAATAGATAACTAATCAAACAATTAGTGACTGCATTTATTGAAATCATATGCATTTTAAAAATTTTAATTTTTTTGGAAATTTTGGGGTTTTGACATGTGGTATCAGAGCATGGTTCAAACACTAGGCCTTGATGTGGCCCAACTAGTTTCTATAGAACAGTAAAATAATGTACTAACCTATATTCTGTTTTATGTAAAGAACATAATTTTTGTTTTCTTCTGAATCTAACAGGCAGGTATGGAGAAGATAGGAGAATATGCTAAGGAGGAGTCTCCAAACACCGAGACAAGAAAAATGTCCAGAGAACCTATGTTAGAAGAGGTAACTGCTCACTCTTTAGAGCTGATGCAGACGATAAAGGAATTGAATACTAAAATGGAATCAGTCAAGAAGGATAATGAAAGGATTTTGAAAACTCAAGAAGAGTTGAATCAAATTCTGATGGAAAAATTTCAGACTGAAGGGAGGAGCAAAAGATCTGAATCTGAGGAAGTTAGCCATCGGAAAGGCTCTAAAAAGATGAAACTGGCAAAAACAGAAAGCGGTTCATCATCTGAAGGGTTCAAGGAACAACAAAGCTATTACACTACTAGTGATAGTAGTGAGGCTGAGTTGTATAACAGAAAGAAGAAGTACATGCCATATGAAGAGATTTCTGGGGATTTAAAAAAAATAAAGCCCCTAACTTTCAACGGAGAGACCGAAAAAGGGGAGGAAGCAGAGTCTTGGTTATCCGGGATGAGGAAGTATTTTCAGATATACAACTATTCAAATCAGCTGAAGGCAAGAATGGCCATTTATAATCTCTCTGGAAAAGCAGATATATGGTGGCAAGATCTGAAAAGAGTCAAGGGGATCAAAGAAAAAGAAGTCAATTGAAGTACCTTTAAAAGGTACTTCAAGCAGAAATTTATGTCCGAACAATATTATGAAGAAAGAGCTAAAGAATTTTACGAATTAAAGTTATGATCCATGACTATGAAGGATTTAAACAGTAAATTCTTAAGCTTGTTGAGGTATGTACCTTATTTAGTCGATGAGAAACCTAAAGTGCAGCGGTTTCTCAGCTATATACCATATCATATCAAGGACATAATCGAGTATGATAACCCTAAGACTCTGGAAGAAGCCATGCGAAAGGCAAATTTTTGTTTTGAACAGAACAAAAAGAAAGAAGGTATAGCCAACTGGAAGGCTAAAAAGAACAGTAATCAGCCTAAGTTCAAGAAAAAGGAATTTGTACCCCAGAAGAATTTCAAGAATAATAAGAATAGAAATCATTCTAACGGTAAGAACTTCTAAGGAAATAGAAATGTTGCTTCTAATAATTCCAACAATTCCAGTAACTTTAAAGGCAAGGAAGCTGCCAACAATCATGGGAATTTCAGTAAAAATTTTGAACGGAAGGAGCCTATTAAGTGCTAGGAATGCAATGGCCCGCACTATGCCTCGATCTACCCAAATCGAAAAAAGTAAAACAACAATATTCACATTGTGCGGGATGAAATGACTATTGGAGAACTTGCAAGGACTATGCCCAGAATAAATGCAGCCTTGGAGAACCGCCAAGCTGATTATCAGACTTACATGGTGGAAGTAGAAGGTATGGTTAACCAAACCCCTGTAACCATTTTAATTGATCCAGGGGCTAGTCTTAGTTACATTTCACCTCAGATAGTGGAAAAGTGTAAATTGACTGTTGAAAAGTTTGATAGTTCCTGGTTAGTTCAATTAGCCACTGGGGCAAAAAGGAAAGTAACATGTTATGTGAAAGAATGTGCTTTAGTTATGAATGATTTTAAAACTACAGTTAAGCTTAATGTTTTTCCACTTGGATCATATGACTTATTGATTGGGATGGATTGGTTAGAGCAGCATAAGGTAGTTTTAAACTATTTTGATAAAACCTTTACATGCGTAAATAATAATGGACCACCAGTAACAGTTAAGGGTATTCCTAGGAAAACTGTAATTAGGCAGATTTCTGCCTTACAACTTAAAAGAGTAGTTAGAAAAGGGTGCAAGGCCTATGCTGTAACTATTACAGATGAGGTAAGTAAATCTGAAAAAGATAAATTAAAAATAGACGATATTCCTGTTTTAAACGAATTTATTGATGTTTTTCCGGAGGAAATTCCAGGATTACCTCCTAGGAGGGAACTGGATTTCACTATTGAGCTGGTGCCAGGTGCTGTACCTAGCTCAAAAGCTCCATATCGTATGAATATTTTAGAACTTAATGAACTAAAATCACAGTTAAAGGAATTAATAGATAAGAAGTACATTCGACCCAGTGTGTCCCCTTGGGGAGCACCAGTAATCTTTGTCAAAAAGAAAGATGGTACTATGCAACTATGCATAGATTACCGTCAACTAAATAAGATGACTATTAAAAACAGATATCCGTTGCCCCGCATAGATGATCTATTTGATCAGCTACGTGGAGCCACGGTGTTCTCAAAAATAGACCTGAGATCAGGATATCATCAGGTAAGAACTAAAGATGAGGACATCTTCAAGACAACCTTCAGAACAAGGTAAGAACATTACGAATTTGTCGTAATGCCATTTGGACTTACCAACGCCCCAGCTGTCTTTATGTGACTAATGAATAATATAATGCATAAATATTTAGATAAATTTGTTGTCGTATTTATTGATGACATTTTAATTTATTCTAAAAATGAAGCAGAACATAAAGAACACTTAAGGATAGTTTTACAAGAGTTGCGAGAGCAACAGCTCTTCGCAAAGTTTAGCAAGTGTGACTTATTTAAGGATGAAATCCAGTACTTAGGTCACGTAGTGACTAAGGAAGGGATTTCAGTTGATCCTGAAAAGATTCGGGCTATCGAAGATTGGCCAGTTCCAAAAGACGTAACAGATGTTAGGTCATTTATGGGAATTACCGGTTATTACCGAAGATTCATTGAAGGATTTTCAAAAATAGCTAATCCAATCACTTCCTTGCAAAAGAAAGGAAAGAAATTCGATTGGAACTTAAAGTGTGAAGAAATTTTTAAGAAATTAAAAACCTTATTAACAACTGCGCCTATTCTAAGAATAGCAGATCCTAATAAGGATTTCGTGGTATGCACTAATTCCTGTAATGATGGCTTAGGTGGTGTACTGACTCAAGACAGGCATGTCATTGCCTATGAGTCTAGGAAGTTAAATATCCAGGAAAAGAATTATGCCACTTATGACATAGAACTTGCTGCTATTATACATGCCTTAAAAATGTGGCGACACCACTTAATAGGCAACAAGTTTATTTTAATGACTGATAATAAAGGTCTGAAATACCTTTTAGATCAGCCCAACTTAAATGCAATACAAGCAAGGTGGTTATCCTTCTTAAGTGAATATGATTTTGAAATCCAACACATAAAAGGAAAAGAAAATAAGGTGGCTGATGCTTTAAGCAGAAATGCAAAGCTGAATTTTATAGCAGCGATTAGCACTTATGCTTCTGATTTAAATGAACAGCTTACAGAAGGGGTAAAACAGGATGAAATTTATCACATTAGAGGAAATTTCAACTCAAAATGGGCCTCCTAAAATGAACTAGTAAAATAATAGTTAAAATAATAAAATAATATTTATTAATTTTGGAGGAGGAAAAGAAAAAAAATATTTTTTTGTTTCTATTTTTGACATATCTCCCTGTGTTTTTACTCAAATTTCGATCAAGAGAGCTCGTTGGATGTGAAATTAAATTCCGCATCGAACGAGTACCCACTCGGCATACTTTTGATGGACCCCGCTATCCCAAAAACAAGAAATACCTGAAAAAATGGAATGATTATGTCATCATTCCATTTTTTCAGGTATTTCTTGTTTTTGGGGTAGCGGGGTCCATCAAAAGTATGCCGAGTGGGTACTCGTTGGATGCAGAATTTAATTTCGCATCCAACAAGCTCTCTCGATCGAAATTTGAGTAAAAACATAGGGAGATATGTCAAAAATACAAACAAAAAAGTAATTTTTTTTATGATACCTATCCCCAAATTTATATTAAAAAAGTGTTTAAGACCAATATGGTATTTTAAATTTAAAGCAATTTCATTGGCTAACACATGATGACATGGAATTTGAATAAAATTTAAAAGGCCCATTTTGAGTTGAAATTTCCTCTAATGAAAATTACAAGCTACAGCTAAAGAAGAACCTACAAAAAGTCTAATAAGAGGTTATAGTTTAAATAAAGATGGATTTTTATTATTTAAGGACAAAATGTATGTGCCTAATCTGCCTAAGGTCAAGTTGCTGATTCTGGACAAAGTTCATAAAACACCTTACTCAGAACATCCAAGTTACCAAAAGACTGTAACCATGTTAAGGAAAGAATATTTCTGGCCTAATATGAAATCTGAAGTAGCTGAATACATAGCTAGATGTTTGGACTGTCAACAGGTAAAAACTGAACACCAACATCCAGCTGGTTTACTACAACCATTTCCTATTCCTATTTGGAAATGGGAAGTAATCAGCTTAGATTTTATTACTGGATTGCCCAGAAATTAGAATCAAAATGATTCTATTATGGTGGTGGTTGACAACTTAAGTAAAGCTGCACATTTCATTCCTATTAAAACTACTTACAAGGCTGCCAATATAGCTGATATATTTTTAAAGCAGATTTTTAGGTTACATGGAGTACCTAAGGTTATCATTTCAGACAGGGATCCTAAATTCACAGGGAATTTTTGGAGGTCCTTGTTTAAGGGATTAAACACAACATTGAATTTCAACACCTCTTTTCATCCTCAGACAGACGGACAGACTGAAAGATTAAATCAAGTGCTGGAAGATCTGTTAAGAATGTATGTTAAGGATCAGCCAGGTAAGTGGGAAGACTACTTGCATTTAGCAGAGTTTTCCTACAATAACAACTATCAGTCATCAGCTAAGTTCAGTCCATTTGAAATTATGTATGGGCGTAAATGCAACACTCCTATCTCCTCGAATAATCCAGTAGATAGATTAGTCTTAGGACCAGAATTATTGAAGGAAATGGAACAGATTGTGAAACAAGTGTAGGAAAATTTGAAGTAGCACAGGATCGGCAAAAGAGCCAAGCAGATTTGAAAATAACTCCCAAAGAGTTCCAGGTGGGTGAGCACGTGTTTATAAAGGTAATACCAAATAAAATCTCCCTAAGACTGGGGAGTTGTGCAAAACTAGCACCATGTTACTGTGGTCCATTTGAAATTTTATTCAGAATTGGTCAAGTTGCATATCAGCTAGCGTTTCCCCCTAACTTGAAAGTGCATAATGTTTTTCATATTTCTGTTTTGAAAAAGTATGTTCATGATGCTACTCATGTGATTGATTAGAATGTTGTACAGGTGGAGCCAGAAGGAGAAGTTCTGGTGGAACCAGACTTTATCCTCGGGAGGAGGGAAATTACTCTGCGGAACCGCACAATTGGACAGTTGAAGGTGCAATGGAAGCACCTTAGTCCTGAAGAAGCTACCTGGGAACTGGAAAGTAAGATGTGGGAAGCATACCTGAATCTGTTCCAGGAGGTTGCAGAGGATGAAGAATAAGTAACATCGAGGATGATGTTACATTTTAAGGGGGTGTGTATGTCACATACCCCAAATTTGTAAAATAATGTTAATTGTTTTAATTATATTCCTGATACATTATGTTAAATTTAATGCTAAGTAGGAATTGATGACTCAGCAGAGTCAACAAAGTGGAATGTAATTTAGAATATTTATTATTAATAAATAAATTGTGGAGACAACAGCATGGGAGAGCTGTTAAAAAGAGGTTACTGGTCAAACTGGTGGATGGAACTAAGTGGAGGGAAAAATACAAGTGGCAGCATCCTCAAACACTTCCTAAGTTGCAGGTGGCAACTTCCCTATATTTGGGGTCATGATCCCGCAAGAAAGTGAGATCAGATCAGGTGGCTCATTAAATGACAACTAACCCAAAAAGACCTAGGCAATCTTTTAAAAGTACCCAATGAATAGAGCTGAGGCTGCTCAGATATTTCCAGAGAGGATTCATTCAGGTGAATGATATCCAGAAATTTCATTGGGGAAAAATAGGAAAAACAGTAAGGAAGTTGTTTAAGAGGAATGCTGTAGTAACCTGGGTTATTACAGTTTGTTAGCTGGGAGAACTTACTGATAAGTTCAGATTCGATATTGAGTCTTGAAGACTGGTATTTGACTATTGCTGCACCTAGTTCCAGCCAGGGAGACCAAAGCAAGCTCGGGGGTCTTGAGGAGTCGCTGTTTGAGTGCACTCCAGGAGTTGGTAGGGAGGAACAGCCTCCCATTGCTGTTGTTGTCCAAAGCTTAGGCAGGTTCTATCACATAACTGTCTTGTATTAGTAACTGTGAATGGTTGGATGTTATGTAAGTAGTTATTAAATGGTTTAGTGATGAGAGTGTTTTAGTTATCAGTAATAGAATCTGTGGATGAAAAATAATGACTCACTGTGTTTTTCCACATCTGGGTTTACCAGACCGTACTCCAGCACAGGGGTAAAAATTATAATAAAGATAGCATGATGAGATTGTAGAATAGTAGATTGTTTCTTTACTTATCATCATAAGGAAGTATTTGTTTTACTAACAGCTGTTTAGGCTCATAGATAAACTTTTTCCTTGTACATTATATCATTCTCAGTAATTCTGTTATTTGTAAAGAATAGATAGAAGAATATAATAGTTGTACTAAAGAAAAGTCAGACTAGGTATACCTGCGGTTTTAAAACCTTACAATGTTTTTCTTCCTGTTTCTAAAGAATTTAACTTCTATATGCTGGAAAGACAGAATAGCTAGATTTTTGATCTATCCTACAGGTATTTCAGTTCTTAGCAGGATTCTCATACAAAAGAACATATATATATGTACATAGGTTATTCAATTAAATTTTGTTTTATCTAGTCATTTATAATCAATATGTGTAACTATAGTTTGTAATTCTTAAAATATTAACTAGGTAAAATACTAACTGTGCAGTAATTAGATTAGTTCTATTATGAATAAATCTTATATTTGTTAACTGGTTATTTTAAATGAGATATTATAGAATATAGAAAATGTAAGAACATAGAAGATAAATAATAATTTATCTTGTGTTTATAACTAATAAAGAATACAGTTGATAAATATAACATTTATAACACAGCTCTATTTTATATTTAATGAAAGAATGTATCAGGTTTTAATTTAAACAGTAACTGGAATTGAATTCTATACTAAAAGGCTGTTCATAACAGATATCTAATTTACTGCAATAAAACACAAACTTATTATAGTGCATGATAATAAATAAATGATAACATTTCCAACTCTCTCAGATAAAAGTAACTAAATATCAATAATCACAAGAATAATATTACTGATACATAAGGTATTATGCTTACAAGATATTCATTTTACTATATGTATGGTATGAACAAAGTATGTAAGTTGAAATTACTATGTACAGAAACAGTAATAATGGGTAATCTAGTCAATTTTAGTATTACAAGATCAAGAATAATTTTTCTACTTGAAAAGAGAGTAATTGTTAGTTACTCAAGTACTTCACCATAAATATAAATTAAACAAATAGAGCTACAGTATGCTCGTCAAGTCGATTTATTTAATACAATTTAACTAAAATAACTTACAGAGATATATTATTAACCCAGGATAAATTTCCAAGATCATGCAAATTTTCGTTTACAGCTGAGCTCACAGATTATTATTATTATAATACAAGTAAGCAAAGCAAGAAATAAATTGCAGCAAGGCATAGTAATCATAAGATAACTGAAAGGACCGTTTAACAACTTATGTATTAAGTTAGGGTTTAAACCCTGTAAGTACAAAAAAAAAACTAACAGAGATATAAAGTCGAGGGTTTCAAACCCCTTTTTCCAAGTTATTCTTTAACTTAACATTTACATAGTCAAGCCAAGCAAAGAGTCTAAAAGACTTCTTTAAGCCACGACTTCTCCAAGTTTCTAACAACAGAACTAAAATACAGTTACGGCCTGAACTAGAGCATCCTTACGCATCTCAAAGGCCTCATTAACTACTAGAAAAACAATGAAAGAAAGTAGCAAGTAAACTGAAACCCCAAGGGAGACAGACTTGACAACGCAACCATTTTGTTCTAGATGGACCAAGCAAATAGTAACGGCCATGCTTAAAAACTAGGCTTACCTGTAAACCTTGAACTGCTATTGTAATCTCGCACAGCCAAGCAGAGGAAGGAGTCGACCTGTAACGGGAAGATTTCAATTAAAATCTGTTTAGAAATGGTTTTTATTTACACTAAAAACAAATCAACGAATAAATTAAGGACTGACAGTCCTCTTACCAGAAAATTTTGGTAAAGCGTGACCACCATCGAACGGTGCAACAACCACGAATGCAAGCAGGAAAGCCGTTTGTAGAAGAGAGAAAAGAGTTAACACCGCAACATACATCGAGATGCTGTCCCGAGAAACAATACTTCAGCACTCACGAAGGAGGAAGGCGTTTACAGTTGAGGGGTTAGACATTGAAATGGCTAAGGAGTAAACCTTGAGAACTTTATCAATACCCTCCTAAGCACCAGATAGAGTAAAAAAAACACCTCTTTACAGGTAATGGACGCACATTCAGGGAGAAATAGCATTTGGGGAGGCTGCCATAGAGCAGGGTAATGACAGTGCTTGGGAGCATTCTCAGCAGAGAGAGGAAATCCCGAAGGTGACGGGAGAATGGTGAACTAGGGTTTGACCTCGGCCCTTTTAACAATCCAATGCATGGATAAGAAAAGGCCACGTTACCATGTAATTTTTATACAATGCGGGTATTTTTGTATAGTCCAGGCATTCCAAAAATGATTTCCAATCATTTTATTTTATACATAGTTTCGCTTAATTCGATATGCATGTAGTATGAAACCTACATTATTATGTCGCAAAAAAATCTTGTTAGTAATCATCAAGGGCATGAGTAACCATACGACCCTTATGATTATGTTTATGATTTATATTACAAAATATAATCTTCACCTTTGTTTTATAACTTATACCCTTTGCATATTTCCTTTCCATATTACGATGCTATCATCAAACGTTATATTCATAAAAATGACAAGGGTCTTATAGAGTATAACTTAAGAGACGAGGAATAATGATATTATCTTAATACAAGTATCTACCTTGATACCTTAGTAATTAAGCAACCAAAGTAGAATTATTATTTAAGCAAGTATATTTTTGTTCATGCAAAGGAGTTAAGGAAGCCATTATGGTAAAAGAGGATAGATTGTAAATTAGACTTGTTAAGTATAAAGACATATACTATGACTCAGTTTATTATGGACTTGGCTATTGTTCTTTAAGCCAATCTGATAATAATCAAAGCTAGCATATTATTAAGTCATGAAAAGGAAGTTCTATATTTACATAATCTAACTATGATAAGTAAATCTATATTTATGGTAGTCACTTATCTTGAATGATTTAGTATGGAACTAGCAGGTTGTATGAAAGTATGATAGGTCTCTAAAAGCTTAAATACTTTCTTGAGAATTTTGAATAATATTACTTACTTTAAATAGATTATCATTCTCCAAACAGTTATAATATAGAGGAAATTAAACCTCTAATACTAGCTTCATTTATTTGATTGCAGTATGTATTGAGTTTGAAATCCCCTTAAACTTGGGAGAATTGGAAGGAAGAATTTGATATATAAACTCTTTAGCACTAGGTAATATTCTTTTCAGACTTGTCATAGTTTAGTGAGATGGACAACTAAAAATAGACCTTGATCTTACTTTTCTACCTGTAAAGAATTAATTAAAGTATTTTATCATACATTTGACAACCATGGTAGACGTGAAACATTTCTTTAAGCTTTTGAGGACTATAGTATACTGTGGCTAGAAAGAAAACGGTTGCAACCATTACTGTTGAACTAAATTCTATCCCTCAAGAATTAAAAAATAGGAATAGTGAAATAATTATACCTTGAATACTTTGAATTATGTTTAGTATCTATTTCTTTACCGAGTTCACTGTTTGCGACAATCCTATATTCAAATGCTTTAAAAATTTATTAAGCAGCACCCAAATCTTCTTACCTATAGTCTGTAAGAACAGGAAAAACTCTCTGCATTAGCTCGGAAGCTAAGTAAGCCCAGTTTTTTCATGACAGTCTCATTTTATGGTCGCAAAAGAAAAAAATCAGTAAACTGAAAAGAACTGTTCTACTGCTAAACATAACCAACAAATAATTAATTTCGATAACAGATAACTAATCAAACAATTAGTGACTGCATTTATTGAAATTATATGCATTTTAAAAATTTTAATTTTTTTTGGAAATTTTGGGTTTTTGACATCTCTGACACATGACATATTCATAAAGGTATGCCAGTATAACTTTGAAATATATGGACCTAAATATGTAGAGGTGTCAAAGCTTTATCCAGAGATTTCTTACACTTCCGTAGAAGACTTTTTGGACGAGTACCTCCCTCTCCCACTTGAACTTGAAGAACAAGAAAAGGAAGGATCACTTCTTTCAAACTTGAAGATGAAGGAAGAAAAGGACGGATAACTTCTGTCAAACTTGAAGATGATGGAAGAAAAGGAAGGATCACTTCTTTCAAACCTAGAGATGATAGGAAGAAAATCCAGGATCACTTCTGTCAAAATTGAAGATGATGGAAGAAAAGGAAGGATCACTTCTTTCAAACTTGAAGATGATTGAAGAAAAGCAAGGATCACTTCTTTCCAACTTGAAGATGATGGAAGAAAAGGAAGGATCACTTCTTTCACACTTGAAGATGAAGATGAAGGAAGAAAAGGAAATATCACTTCTTTCAAACTAAAGATGAAGGAAGAGAAGGACCAGAAGTAGAAGAAATGACTCCACATATTAGTTTTAGTTTTATTTTTAGAAATGTTTCCCAAAGAAAACATAATTTCTTGATAGAGCACTCCAGTAGTATTCATTGAGTCAAGATAACTTCAGTGGAGTATAAGTTTTGGTTTTGCTATTTATGTTGACAACTAATAATATGATCAAGATGAATTATTTACAGTATCCCTTTCAATGTAGAATGAACCATGACGACTGTTGGCCATGACGAATGAATCAGATATGTTATGTTGGCAATCAATATACATATACTGCATATGTGAAAAGGATGACTGCGATCTAAATATGGATTAAACTTGAAGGGTAAGGGCATAAACATGGATTAAATTTGAAGTGTAAGGGCATATTTTAATTGGAACGATTATTAATGGTTTAACTTTTATGTATGGAATGAGCTAAACTCTATATTAATTGCATATTTTTTAGTGAAATTTGTTGGAATTTGGTCTGAGATATTTTTGCCGAAATTGTTATTTTGATTGTTGAAATTGTAATTTTGTTTGCAAAAATGGATTCAGTATCCTGGACAATTTCAACAACCTGAAACTGTAATATCAACAATTCTCATCCGATTTTAGTAAAACATTTCGCCAGCAAATTGGTGCAAATGATCTAAAATTTAGCTCACTTCACCAGAAAATTGATGCAAATGCAAAGGGTCTAGAGTTTAGCTCACTTAAAGTATTGATATGTTAAAATAAGTTTTTTCATTTTATTACAACAACAACAACAAAAAATCTATTTTATTCAAATAAAATAAATATTTAATATTTATATTAAAAAACAATAATTTTATACTGTTTTATCATTTTTGAAAACTTTATATATATATATATATATCTAAAATTTGAAAGAGTTTGAGTTGAAGGAACCTAGAAAATTCTATAACTAAAATATATCGATGTTATATTGAGACATTCTC
>LPNX010336996.1:524960-544993 GCA_001517045.1 Pseudotsuga menziesii | reverse complement strand
ATTCAAGGTAGTCATGACAATCTCTGCATTTTCCACTTCTTCATCAACAGCTTCTAATTGTTCCTTGATTTGAGAAACCCTTGTGAAGTATGACTGGATAGGTTCCGCATTCTGAATCTTCACATTCTTCAGTTGGTTCCTCAGGGTCATCTTCCAATTGATGTTCTTCCCTTCAAACAATTTGGTTAGGGCATCAAACATAGATTTAGGTGTCTTGAGAGAGGACACCTGTGGGATGAGATGATCCTTAATAGAATCAGCAATGATCCTCTTTGCCATAACCATATTCTTCTTATGTAGGGCCTTTGCCTCATCTCCCTCTGGAATTGGAACCTCCTCATGAATGTAGGAGTCTAATTCATTCTCTTCCAGGACCAGGGAGATCCTATACTTCCAAGCTCGGAAGTTATCAGCCCCCTCAAGCTTTTCATCAATCTTGGTATGATGAGACATCTCTAAATACGAACCTCAAATGGAAATACAAAAGATTTTAGATCTTACCAGGTTCAAGATGTCAAATATGAAGCTTGAGCTGAAATCCTGCAGAGCTGGTTCAGGAGCAACAAGGGTTTTGCTTTCCCGGAGTTTTGTCCACCCAAATGCCTTCAAATTTGTTCCTAACTTCAATTTTGGGGAGGAGATCAATCCAGGCCTGGGGTCACTGAAAAATTCCTCTTTTGCAAAAAGCCCTAATTTCCAACCCTAGTGACAGGTCCAAAACTGAAAAACCTCAGAATTGAATTCTGTTTCGACAGAAAGATGCGCCCTAGGGAGGAGAGTAATTCCACCTTACTTTTGCTGAAAATCTGTGGAGAAAGATCCACAAACAAGGAATCCCTAGCCTCCGTAGCTGCACAGTGTCTTCTTCTCAGGTTAGCTCTGATACCATGTTAGTTTTTCAACATTTAAGCTAGCATTATGTTAGGATCTTTTCACTGAGAGAATAACAAGCACAACAATAACATAAGCACATCACATGAGACAAAAGACACAAAGAGTTTTGATCGGGGAAACCATAAATGGAGAAAACCCCGCAACTTCCTCTAAGATAGTATCACCACAAGATGTGAAACCCAAAACAGAGAGATGACCTCCCAACACAGCAATAGCCTTCTGTCTTCTGTCAAGCCAAAGTATTTCCTTCTCCAATAGTGCGCCACACTTGAGAGAGCAAGTGATGTAATTCACAAGTGACAAATAGAGAGACTCTCACTCTCTATTTATATTCATCTGTTCACTTGAATTACATTTTCACACGTAGGCTCGACCTAATATTACTTACCTGAGCCTACACCTTAATTAGTGTATAATAACTCAAGTTCCCCAAAACTGTGGGGACTTACCTAATGACTTGATATGACTTGATTACATTATTAATCCTCCCGATCGGAACATCGGGGCATGACCACATGACTCAAATACATAATAGAAACATCCCGGAATAAACATCGGGTTACAATACATCGAAGAATACATTCCGAAGTTACATATACATCAACAGTTGCAGGAAGTGTAGGTACTATAGCATGAGTGAATGCATTATCATCCTCTCTTGAGTTCACCGTGAGTTCACCTTATCCATGGTCTCTTGTCCATCTTCCACCACCATGCCAAGTGTTGGGTGGTATGTGGACAATGGGGCATCAAGGAATATGGCATATGATAAGAAACTATTCACCATGATTTAGGATAAGTAGAGAGGAATGAATGTGGCTTTGGGTGATGATATTACATAACCTATGAAAGGTTTGGCATAACTTTCCTTCCAAATTCCATCAGGTGATGTTTTTTATTTGAATGATGTTTCAATTGTTCTTAGGTTGAAGAAAAATATTTCTTAAGTTTCTTCTATGTTATATGATGAATGTAGAGAAGCATTTGAAGGACAATAATGTATTATAGGTGGTTGTAGTATAGCAAGTATGAGGAATTTATCTAGAGTTGTGCCAGATGATGGTATTTATAGGTTGATTGTTAATCATGTGGAAACTACACACGTTAGTTGGAAGTTGGCAAGATTTATATTTTTGAGGATGCACAAGTATGATACGATTCCATGGAGTTAGGTTTAAAACCTTTTTTGAAACTAGTGATTGATTCCAAGCTTACAATTGGTGGGAGTATTGAAGAGTATTATAAAAAAAAAAATTGATTCTCTTAGAAAGAGGGAGTTGACCTTAATGACTTTCTTGCGCTAGTTAGCATAGGAATCTATTGAAAAGAGGGACTTGACTCAATTATGGTGTTTTCTTTAGTTGGTAGAGGCTTTGAGGTGCATGGGTGAGAGACCAATGATTATAGTTTGTATTGAGAAAATTCATAATTACAAGGTAATAAAAAAAGGAAAGTATGTAGGGGAGTGTCTATACACTTTAAACATAGAAAAAAACCAACTTCTTCAATTTTTCATAGACATGCGAGTGTATTTGCCTTATCCTATATATGAATATTTTTCCTTTCAAACTATCACTTGAGACTATGGATTTTTATCTTTGTATGTATACAATATCTAAAGTGTTGTACATAGTGTAGAATGCAGAAAATAGTGTAGTATGTAGATCTAGGACCCCAAAATTCCATTTATTAAGCACTCAAGTGAAGGATTTGCCATTTTGGTCCATTGGTGTAGTTTCTAGGTTCTAACTCAAACTAATCTCAAACGTCATATTTCCTTCCCTAAAACGTAAATGAAATCATATGATAACTATGCAAATCCAATTTAAATTAAGATACTATGTAATATAATAAAAAATATTAACAAAAATATTATTTAATAAATCATATGATAACTATGCAAATCCATTTGAAATTAAGAAACTATGTAATATATTAAAAAAATAAGTACATCTTCTAAATCTATTTTCTCCTTTTCCCTTGTAGCGTAATGATGCCATACTCAATATTGATGCAAGACTTACTTAATGGGAATATATTGTCAACGTGGTCGAACGAGACATTGAAAGGCTATAAAACCCATAGAAAATCAAACCTAGTCTTTCAACACATCAACAACTAATCCCCACCACTAGCTTCTATACCTCATCCTTGATTTTCAGTTTGTGTTCTTATGATGATTGAGTTGTTTCTAATGATGATTGAGTTGTTTCTAGTGATAGTTATGCATGTTTATTTGAATGGACATTAATCATATTTTGTTAATTGAATTAACAAACATATATAAGCTAAGGGGAAAATTTAGGGTTTCATAATTTTTGTGTAATATTTATTTTCAAATCTATTATATGTTAGGAAGTGTGCCCTAAAGGATGAAACATTATTTCATTGTAGTATACTTATTCGATGTGATGTATTTAATAAACAAGAGTAACATAATATAAACAATATCAAGAGAAATTAAGGGTCATGAGATTAAACCTACATAATATATCTCTTGTATTAAAAATCTCGAATAGAATGAGCAATATTTATGAGCCTCTTCAATGAGGAAACCTCATATTAGTAGAGCTCCAATTACAATAACCACATTTCACACAACATACATTTTTTTCTAACTCTATAAATAACTTCTTGTGAGAGAAAACCCTAACTACTTGTGATCCTATCATTAATGAGTACCAACTACATAGTGGGCCTTAATTAATCAAGAGGATATTTTTTACATTTAGTAATTACCCACTAAGTATCTGATGCACCTTACTCAAATAAGATGGTCTCGTACATTGATTCACTAACTAACCAATAAGTACTCAAATTAGGGATGTTAGAGTAGGACACTAACATTTGGTATTTATTTTCTTGGGATTCTTTTTTAATTGGGTTGAAAACAAGTGAAGTATATGTTGCTATAATTTATAGTTTAGATTCATTCCTAAGGTCGAAAGTTATAGGGAATAGATTAAGGAAACATCAAGGTTGAGGTGAGATTTCAAGATTTGCATTACTTTCCCTACAATGAAATTTGAGCATTGTTCTAAAGTTGATATGATGGAAACCACTCTCTTCGTGAAGCCTCGAGTTGGGTGTTTTAGTTGTTCCATATCTAGAAGTTGGGTGTTTTAATTGTTCTATACCAAGGACAAGTTGGAAGGTGCTTCCAATTTTACATATTGAAGTATAGGTTGCAAATGTTTTTGGATGGGATGGAGCTTTGGGAGCATATTGGGAAAGAGATTGTTGCACCTAGCAATTCAAAAACTATTTACCTTTCATGTTAAGAAAGGGGCCAAGGAAAAAGGAATTTTTTTTTATTCGGTGAAGGACCACTTAATCACTCACATTACAAAGAAAAAAACTGGCAAGGAGATGTATGATGATTTGTTTAAGCTCTAACATAGTTCCAATGTCTTTAGAAAAATGCTCTTGATAAACAAGCTTTTAGTCATCTACATGAATAACAAAGATATAGTAGTGAGATATCTAGTCAAAATCATAGAGTTGAGAGGTTAATTGGTTTCCATAGGGATAGAAGTGGAGGATAAAGATTTTGTATCCATTTCCTTAGATGGGTTTACTATCATCTTGGAAACCTTATGTCCAAGGTGTTTGTGGTCATGAGCATTTACCTACTTAAGATAAGTTTTGGGATGACTATGTGCAAGGAAAAATAAGACCTAGTCCTCATTTATAGTATGGGGAAGGGAAACAAGAAAGGATAAAAAATGGTAAGAAGGAAGAATCAAGTCCAGGTAAGAAATACTTTAGTAAGCATAAGTTGTTTTATGTGTCACTAGAAGGGATATTATTCCAACCAATGTCTATAGAAGTAGAAGGGAATGACCATGCAACAAAAACAAGTTGTAGGGAGTGTAGGGACTATGGCATGAGTGAACACGTTATCATCCTCGCTTGAGTTCACCTTATCCATGGTCTCTTGTATATCTTCGAGCACCATGCCAAGTGTTGGGCGGTTTGTGGACAATGGGGCATCAAGGCATATGACCTATAATAAGAAACTCTTCACCATGATTTAGGAGAAGTAGAGAGGAATGAATGTGGTTTTGGGTGATGATGTTACATAACCTATGAAATGGTTGGGATGACTTTCCTTCTAGATTCATCAGGTGATGTTTCTGATTTGAATGTTGTTTTGATTGTTCTTGGGTTGAAGAAACATATTTCTTTAGTTTCTTCTATGTTATATCATCAATGTATGTTGAAATATTGCAACTTCGAAGAAAATTCTAAACGTATTTTACTGATGTAACCCAAGGGAGTTGTCGTATTCCTCCGTCGAGATGTTACTATTGTGTTTGGTCATCATAGAGTCATGAGGTATAACCTCCATTATAAGTTGGGTCAATAGTACCCTATTGAATATAATATAATATTTTTTGTGTCTTCCTAGGTGAAGTCGGCCCAGTAAGTTTGTTGGGGCCGACTTGTTAGGGTAAAATTCAAGTAACAGAAAGAGTATAAATAGAGGATCTATGTTCCTCATTTGAACACACACTCTCACTTATGTATAACACATAGGAGAGAGAGAGAGAGAGAGAGAGAGAGAGAGAGAGATATCAACAAGGAGAAGGAGAACCTATTTAGGGGTTTTATCTTATACATCTATATAGTGGAAGTTTTGTTGGGTTTTCTTCCCCTTGAGGGTTTCTCGAGACAAATAAGTGTCTATCTTGTGATTGTGTTTCTTTCAGTGATTCTGCATATGCTATTGATGTGAAATTGGATTAAACACTAATGATAACTAGCTAAGCATATGCAATCTTAACAATGTAGAGATGCATTTGAAGGGAAATAATGTATTATAGGTGGTTGTAGTCTAGAAAGTACGAGGACTTTAGTTAGAGTTGTGCTGGATGATGGTATTTATACGTTGATTGTTAATCATGTGGAAACTACACACGCTAGTTGGAAGTCGGCAAGCTTTGTAGTTTTGAGGATGCACAAGTATTGTACAATTCCATGGAGTCAAGTTTAAACCTATTTTGAAACTAGTGACTGATTCCAAGCTTACAGTTGGTGGGAGTATTGAAGAGTATTAACAAAAAAAAAAATTAATTCTCTTAAAAAGAGGGAGTTGACCTTAATGACTTTCTTGCTCTAGTCACCATAGGAAGCTATTGGAAAAAGGGACTTGACTCAATTATAGTGTTTTCTTTAGTTGGTAGAGGTTTTGAGGTGCATGGGTGAGAGACCAATGATTGATTGATGGGGTGGAGCACCGAACGAGGGTTTCCATGGCGGTCACTGTGCGTATTGCTGGTTAACTTGGCGCTCAAGCATCGGGTTCTGGCATATGATATTGAGGTATTCTGGGGATGGTCGTTACTCTGATTGGCTGGTTTCATATTGAGCGCCTTTTGGTGGTTACTTTCTAGATTTGTGTCATGGGTTTGGTTTATTGTGCCTTTCTGTTTGGTTTCCTTCGTCTGCCATGCTTCCTTGCCACCCTTGCATGTGTGATGGTTATCATTTGGTCTGTTTCGGATATTTGAGCCGACCCGCACCACGCTGTCCAATTGCCAGTTGGAGTCCATCCTCCTTGCTGAGGACTAGTACCAACCAGCATAAACAAGTGGGAAGTTATTTTCTTGTGTCATTGGCAATTGGCAGTGGACTTACCTTCGGTATCTGTCTCTTGTGGGGTTGACTCTGCTGTTTTTTGTCGTTCTTGCTGTATCCTTACCCCAAGACCCTAGAAGCTTCTGCTGATTATGTATTTGGAAGGCCGTCTTGTACTTGGTTCTGTCTGCCGCTGTAGACGTTGTTTGCGATGATGGTTATATGGGACGGGTTTTCAGGCCTGTGACTTTGTGGGTCAGGATTCCTGGCTCGTGCTTTGTATTTCTCGCGCCTGTCGTTATCTTGTTTTACTCGTGCCTGTCATTGTCTTGCTCTTTTTTCGTGTGGTGTTGAGGGTTTTTCGGATTGAGGCCTCCGTGTTTTATTTTCCGGGCACTGTTATCACTCCTAGGGTTCTTTCGGTGTTACGGGTTCTCTCCTTTTTTCTCTGTTTTGCGGGGACTCCGGCTGTGGTCCTCTCACTAGGGTTTACCAAAGGGTTTCGGTTTTCCTTTATCGACTTGAGGGTTGCACTGGTGGCTAGCCTCTTTTCCTCCCCCGTGATTACTCATGCCGGATTCCATGGAAAGGCCGGTGTCGGCTGCAAACGGTCCGACGGCTGACCGGTTTCGGAGACAAAGGAGGAAGAAATCCCTCAAAGCTAGGGAGGGTAAACTTAACTTCGTGGTGGGAAAGGATATTTATTTTGACAGGGTATCAGCCTTGTGCTCACGGGCTCTCATAGGGAGGCTCGAATATGCCTCTTTGGACAAGAAGCAGTGGATTGCTTGGGCTACTGAGAGGTGGAAGCCGCTTATCAATTATGTGCCTGCCATTAGCCTGTTGGTCAGAGGGTGGATTGTATTTGTTTTTCTGGAAGATGGGAACGCTTCCACCATACTTAACCGACCGTGGAGGGTTGACAGGGGTTCTCTGGTTTTGGACAGGTGGCATGTGCACTTCGACCCGGCGAGGGAAAGGATAAAAAAAAGGCACCTTTGGGCCCTTCTGCCGGGTCTCCCCTATCCACTTTGGAACCGTGCTGTTCTTATGGGTCTGGGTGACACGATTGGCTGTTTCATCCCCATCGACGAGGACTTCATGAATGTTTTTGACAAGAGGATAGCACGGATTTTGGTGGAACTAGATACTTCCCTCGGTTTACCGGCTGACATTGATATTATTTGTGATGGGTCCATCTTCTCTCAGCGCATTGACTACCAGGGTGTTCCATTCCGGTGCACATGCTGTCGGGGAATTGGGCACTTGAGGAAATGTTGTCCATACTTGCGTCACTCCTCACGTTCTTCGGGCTCCAGCTCTCATCTTGAGGATCATTCGTCACCCCTGTCAACACCGGGTCATGAACAGGTAAGACATGCATCGATTCTTCCTATATCTGCTTGTTATAATGTGAAAGAAGCTTGTGTTTTGTTCAACGATGCATATATCTCCGAGATTGCTTATTTGGATTCCTTTGCGCTAGGCGTTGATCCTAATCTTCCTTCTGCCTCGAGTTTACCCTTAGATGGCATTACCTTGTCGACTCTCACCACCTCGGACCCACCTGTTTTGAGTACTAGTGCTCGGGATATGGGCACGGCATTGTCACCTTTATTGCCCTCTACTCTTGTCGGGTCTGCTGAATCGGGCCGGCCTTTTATCGCTTGACCTGACCTACCTTTGAAGGCTTCCCATGCTACGGGTGTTGGCTCTGTCTTGCCTCTTAGTGTGCCCTCTATCAGTACTGGGGATGTTGAACCTATGTTGCCTTCGATTGCACTCTCTATCTCACCTGTGGAGGATCCATTAGCCACGCGAGAAGATTCTGTTTTGTCTCTTAGTATGCCTTCTGTTATTGTCGGGGATGAAAATTCAGATTTGTCTCATTTTGATCCTTCTGGATTGCCTGTGGAGGCACCTCTCGTTGGGTTCGTGGGTAGTGCTGATATAGCACTTGTTGGTTCTGGTGTTGTTGTTCGTTCTCATTGTGCACACCCTTTCCTGCATGGGGGGGAACCTTCTGTCACTATAGATGGTGCTGATGGGTTACATACTACTCCCGGATTGTCACCTTCTGCATTGGCCGATTATCCCATGTCCGCATCTTCTGGGCAGGCGCCTCCACTCGTTCCTATTGTTCTCTCTCACTACCTTCCTTCCACGAGCACTTGTACTCCCGATATTACCTCTTCCTACGTGGACACTGTTTCTTGCCTTGTGGATCGCAACCGTCCACTTTTCTCATTGGCTGACTTCCCTCCACTTGTTCCCCCGACTCCACCATCTGACTCTTCTCCCCTTAGTCCTACGGATGCTCCGTCTTTTTTTGACCCGTCTCTCCTCAAATCGCTGAACATTTTCTCGGATAAATCGCCCCTTACGACTTCAGTTCTCCCCCTAGACTCTATTAGATTCGACAATGTCACCATAAGGAGAAAGAATAAAAAACTTCCTAGGTTGGCCTTGCCTGAATCACTTGCTCTCGCTCCTCACACTCCTTTTTCCATGCGTCTGAAGAATGCTGCACGTAAGACTGTATCCACTAGACACGGGGTTCTTAGAGCATCGACCCCTCCCCATCCGGATACTTAATGCGTATTCTGTCCATGAATGTACATGGGTTAGGAGGTTCAGCCAAGCAGAAAAGCCTCCGCAATTTATTTTTGTCTCTCTCTCCGGACGTGGTCCTTTTTCAGGAAACAATGACCAGTACATACCCGGCTCTTTTTGCCTTCTCCAAGCTTTGTCCAGGCTGGGAATTTTGTGCCCTCGACTCTTCCGGACTCTCGGGTGGAATCCTCTCTGGCTGGAATCCCCAAGTGATCAGATGTAAAGCTTTTCATACACTGGCGGGCATATTACTTAAGGTTTCGAAGAGGGGGGATCATTTGCCTTTCTCCATTCTAAATGTCTATGGACCCTACCTACATCGGGATACTTTCTGGAATACTGTTGCTGCGGGTGGTCTGCTCTCTTCTCCGAACCTTATACTGGCTGGTGACCTGAACTTTACCCTAAGTGCCTCTGAAATCTGGGGTTCAAAAGCACTCCTTGATCCTTTGGGACCTTCTCTTTCCTCCCTTCTCTCTGCCCATCACCTTGTGGACATTGCTCCTCCATGTGCCGGACCTACTTGGCGGAATGGTAGATCGGGGGAGGAAGGCATATCTAAGAGATTGGATCAATTTCTGCTTTCGGAACAGCTCATTGGCCTCCTACCCAGACATTGGGTGTGGACTCATCGATGTTGTATTTCTGATCATTTTCCTATTTTGCTCGAATGGGGGGAATCTCCGGGTCTTTGCCGCTACCCTTTCAAATTTAATCATACATGGCTTGGCAATGATGGTTTTTGTGATATGATTCGTCACTCATGGTCTGACCCCCCACTGGATTGTTCACTGGCTGCTATGAATGATTTCTCTTCTCAGCTTCGTATCTTAAAAGAAAAGGTAAGACATTGGACTAAGGAGGAGTCTTTGAAAATGAAGGCCACTTCAACTCATCTGGAAGCTGAGATTAATGCACTACTTATCTTGTCACAATCTGCGATCTTGGATCGGGATTTGCAATTCAGATTAAATGACTTAAAAGTTGAATACTATAAAATCTTGGAACATGATGCCAACTCTGCCAGATTGTAGAGCAGAGTCACGTGGGCAAAACAAGGGGATGCTAACACCAAATTTTTCCATGCTGTGGCTTCTGCTTGGAAAAATCAGAATGCCATTTGGAGTCTTCAGGATGACAATGGTATCTGGATATCGGAGGATAAGGGATTAAAGGAACTGGGGGTTCGACATTTTAAAGAGATTTTTGCTGATGATGGATTGACCGATCTTTCTGCCCAGCTGAGAGTTATCAGACTCTTTCCCTCCTATCTCAATGGGGAAGATCGTTGTGCCTTTATTGATCCGGTTTCCCTCTCAGAGATTGAGGGTGCTCTAAGGACTTTTAAAAAAGATAGGGCCCCGGGGCCCGATGGATGGACGGTCGAGTTTTATTTGTGCTTCCTTGAACTACTGGGACCTTCTTTGGTAAACCTTGTGGAATCCGCTCGCATTCTGGGGAGGGTTACATCTGCCATTAACTCAACCCTTATTGCTCTTATACCTAAAGTTGATCACCCTATTAACTTTGGGGATTTCCAGCCCATTTCTTTATGCAATCTGTGCTATAAACTGATCTCGAAAGTGGCTGCCCTGAGACTTAAGCCATTTTTGGATTCTTTTATCTCTCCTCAGCAGTTTGGCTTCCTAAAGAACCGCCTCATTCATGGACCTGTTTCCATTACTCAAAAAGTCCTCCACTCTGTAAAACTCATGAAAAAATCTGCTCTTATTCTGAAGTTGGACCTGACTAAAGCTTTCGACAGGGTAAACTGGACATACATCCGGCTGCTTCTTATTCAGATTGGGGTACCCCTTGGGGGTGTGAACTGGATTATGGGGTGTATCTCTTCTGCAAATTTTGCTGTTATTGTCAATGATTCTCCCTCCTCCTTCTTTTCGGCTTCCCGTGGCATTATACAGGGCTGTCCCTTGTCACCATTGCTTTTTATTTTGGTCATCGAAGGTCTTAGCCTCCTGATTGCAGATGCTAAGCGGAATGGACTTATCAAAGGTATTAAGATCTCGGATCATCTCGCACTCACACATCTACTATTTGTAGATGATGTGATTCTCTTTGGGCTGGGCACACTCGAGGACTGGATTGCTTTTAAGGTTATACTTGATACATTCTGTGAGGCCTCTGGTATGAAGATCAATATGGACAAGTCCAGTTTCCTTCATTCTGATGTGGATGATGCTGTATTGAGAAGAATCTCTGATATTATGCCATACTGCTTTGCTCACCTCAACCTTGGATTTACTTACCTTGGCTTTTTCCTGAAGCCCTCTGGCTATCTTGTCAAGGACTGGTGTTGGCTTATCTCTAAGTTTGAATCACGTATCAACCATTGGTCTAACAGGCTTTTATCCTTGGGTGGTCGATTGGTTCTTGTCCGTTCTGTTCTTACCAGTTTGCCGGTCTTTTGGTGTGCACTTTTCCCTATCCCTGCATCCATACTGGATAAACTTAGGATACTTATCTTTTCTTTCCTTTGGGGGTCTTCAGCCAAAAAAAAAAAAGTTTCACCTGGTTGATTGGCAATTGTTGGCCCGACCCATATCACTGGGAGGTTGGGGTATTAAACACCTTCCACTCTTTTGTTCTTCATTAAGGATGAAGAATTTTTGGTATGCATTGAACAATCCTGGTATTTGGAATCACCTCCTGAGGGCAAAATATATGAAAAATTTATCTCTTCAGTCCTGGTGCAGGCTCAAAAAGTACAGACTTTGGAAGGTATCCCCTATTTGGATGGGCTTTATAAAAACTTTGCATTGGATTGGAAGTGGACTTACTTGGCAGGTTGGGAATGGTTCAGAGGTCAGAGTTAGAGCGGATCCTATTGTTGGCTTAGGCTGTAACTTTATCCTGTCGGATGATTTGAGGACTTATCTGGATGACTATGGCATTACCACTCTCGATCAGGCAAAAAATCATACAACAGGACACTGGTTCTCTGCTGAGGATTTAGATTTATGTGAAGAATGGAGTAAGCAATGGAGTTTATATATCAAGGGACTCGAATTTAATAGGATCAGATTAATTGAGGAGAATGATAAGCTCTTGTGGTCTTTTGGGAACTATGCAGGCCCTATAAGTGCATCTATTGGCTATGACTGTATTGTAAAAAACATTCTTGTGGAGGAACATAACCAGGTCTTGTCATTACTTTGGTCCTTAAAGCTTCCGTTGAAGATCATCTGTTTTACTTGGCTGCTGGTCAGGGACATAATTCTCACCTGGGCTCATTTGCAGTCTCGTGGGTACAATGGCCCTAGTAGATGTGTTTTTTGTGAAAGTGAATTAGAGGGTTGTGGTCATCTTTTCCTTTTGTGCCCTTTCGCAGTGAACATTTTCACTCACTTCTCGAGATGCCTGGGCTTCACCTTCTCCCCTCATGACTCTGTGTTGTCTTTCTTGGATCACTGGTTCAACAACTCTGCTCTATCTGTTTCTTATTGGTATATCCCTGTTATTATCTTCTGGTTCCTGTGGCTCCTTCGTAATCACTGTATTTTTGAAGATGGGAAACCATTAGCCTCCCTGCTTATTTCTAGGATTGAGTGTCTGCATGCCCTTTACCCTGTGCCCCAACAAAAAATAAAGCATAGGCAGATTGGTTCCAGGCATGTACATGTCTTCCCTGTTGGTTATTTTGATGGTGCGGCACAAAGGAATATGGGAGGTGCTGGGTTCGTGATCTATATAAGTGAAACACATTACTTTTGTTTTTCTGTGGGTTGTGGAATATGTTCCAATACTCGTGCGGAACTGCTGGCCCTTTGGTCTGTACTCAGAGTATGCAAGCTGATGGGACTGCCCATTCACATGATCTTTGGTGATTCAATGGTGGTTATCTCATGGGTGAATAAACTATCCACCCTTAAAATACCCACATTGAAACATTGGTGTGATGAAATTTTTTCGATGTTGCATATGGCCCCACCAGTGACCTTCAATCATATATACCGGGAACTCAACATGCTAGCTGATGATCTATCTAAGAAGGCACTTAAAATGGATTTGGGTTCTGGATATTACTCGGAATATTTGGATGGTTTGGTTATTGGGGAAGGTCTATTTACCCTATTTTGATGGCTGTTCTATCTACTCTGCAGCATCCGGTCATATGATATATTGTATTTCTTTTTTACTACCTGATTGGGATGATTTTCAGCTGGCTGCATTGATTTCCTGGGTGGATATGTTTAAAGGACACTACAGATAGAAGGATTATCTGACCTGAACCTTCAGGGATGATGAATAAGTCTGTATATGAACAGACTTAGTTTTCTTCTTCTTTGCTGTTTTAGTTGGCTTTTCTGACTGTTTGTATTATTTCAGTATGATTGCTGTTCAGATTGTATATGCTGTTCAGTTTGTAGTTTTGTATGTATTTTGTGATGATGGCCTTCCATATAGCTGGTGGTGATGAACATGGACAGTCTGGACAGACCCATGCATTGTTTAATATGTCTTTTCGATTCATATGAATATCAAAGACTAGTATTTTTTCCTCTGAAAAAAAAAATAGTTTGTATTGATAAAAGTCATAATTACAAGGTAATTAAAAAAAGGAAAGTATGTAGGAGAGTGTCTATACACGGTTGGCCTTTCATCAAACGATGCAACTAACCGAAAGTTCTTCACTATACATTTCATGTGTTTATAATAATGAGGGGGAGCCCGGGCCAGACCTTTTAGTTTTAAATGCTCTCCAAAACGCTTACCATTTCATTGTCAAACATTCCACGTGTTTACAATAATAACACGGAGACATCACCTTTTTGTTTTGCTTTAAAAGCTGGCCAAACTTTCTTATCTTATTCTAGAAATGCTTTTCCCCATATTCCAACGTATGTGACATTTGACCAGTCCACATCTCTGTCCGTGGAAATCAAAGCAAGGGTATCAAACAAAGTTTAAACTTGTAAGCTACACTTCGCTTTATGGGTATTCGCTCTCACCTAGGGCAGGGCAGCGATAGTTGGGTAGAGGGGTGGAATTGTGTGACATTTGTCAGAAGTCAAGTTATGTGGTTGAGGTGTTACAAAGAGGATTTCTTACATGTATCGTATGTCAAATGGTTTTTTAAGTCACATCAAACTTTGTTGTTTAGATGTAATGTTGTTTATGGTCTTCATTTTTTTTATTTTTTTTTGGGAAAAGTAGCAATCCACAACATTTCTAAATATCATAGATTATTATTAGTTAGGCAGAAGGTTAAGGTATTATTGTTTTTTATAATTGTTGATTAAGTATTAGTTTGCATTGATTCAAATGTAATTTATCATTTTAATTAAAGTTTTAAATTAATATTTTTTCAATTAATATAAAAATTAAGTTTTTTTGTTGGTTAATTAGCTTATAATTTGAAGTGTTATTGTCGCAAGGGCGGCGTGGGTATTGGGAATAGCTTTGGCTTCTGACAATGCTTTAACTCTTCTTTGATGGACGTCTATCAATGCACTGTTTTCTAAGCTTCTACTTCTTGCTTCTCGACACAGTCATAAATGAATAGTTTATCAAATAACTTGTTTACTACATAGTCATACATGAATTAGTTTATATAATAACTTATCCAACCCATTTTAATGCATGTGATGCATCTCTCCATGACGAGGATGATGTCGATGGGGCATTCATCCTCTTGCATGGGAACTCTGCGACATTCAATGACCACCACCAGATTTCTTTATCCTAGCAAATTGATATTTGCGCCATAGCTATAAACCATATTCATTAAACTATTACTTAAAACCATCATATGCATTTCAATGATATTAGTCCAGTCACATAGTCAACTCATGAGACAAAGATATCTTCCTTGTGGCTCTCTATCATTATTCCTCTCACTTATTCACATTACCTAGTATTCATGTTAATCTCTATCAAATCTTATAATAAAAAATACTAATATCATATCGATTTGAAATATAACATAACTAATATGTCATTGAGGGATAGATTCAGTCATTTATAAATTATGTAGGTTTTTCATTCAAAGAGTAGGCAGAAATCCATTGAATAAATGTCTAGAACATTTTTTCCAATTAGTTTCTCTGATGAATGCATTGTACTCAAATGCAATGAACAACGCACATCACAGTGGTTGTAAACTTATAAGCCATATGATAAAGCTTCACACTATTCACAAAATTGACGAATAACTATATGATACATTATTGGAAAATATTGCATTATAGTCATAACGAAGTGATGCAATAAAAAAATGAAGTGGTGCACACCATGAGGGCCTATAACAAAGTTATTTCAGAGTTAACCTAGAATTTAAGGAATAACACATGGAAAAAGCGGAAAATCTGCAAGTCCTAACCATCGATGGAAAATCACAGTTAGCATCAGAGACTAAGAAAAGAAAAGGGAAATTATCTAGTTAGCATGCACCACACTCTTCGTCGAGGACACGTGCCTATTACGTATGCATATTTTTTCCCTATTATCATTAAATAGATACTCGAATGGTAGTTGAGCTTTTAACCTTGTTGTGTGTGTTAGGCTCAGTGACTAGTGAACCCTGGAACATCTTCTGTATTGACTCCTTCTGAATAAGTAGGGGGATGGGTTGGACTAAGCTAGTTAGTCAGGGGATCCTAGTCATCTCTACAAAAACCATTAAATGAAACAGTGAGTGTTCATAGAAGGTTTAACTCACATGGCTATGTTCAAGAAAGAGGCAACCTCCCTTAAACCCTTGTCGCTTTACACGCTAGAGACCGCAGGGAGGGTGTGGAGCTAAGCCCACCACACTACATCGTTTTTAACGTCGGCGAGGCCAATTGATAAACGACATTCACATTCATGAATAGTGCCACCATAGTTTAACCATCGACTTACTTACTAGCAGCCTTCATTTTTAAAATCATCGTGCATACAAACATATCCAACATTTTTATTGATATGCACATAAATTATTCACGAGTGAATGATAATCCAAATGATGAGCAACAATGAAGCAAAAAAAATTCCCCTAACATCTGAATAGTGCAATGAAGAGCAAATCCAATCCTTATATGATCTGCTTACTCCTGCTATCGAGCGGGAAACAATATTGGGCATCTCGTATACTTGCTTAGCAAACATTTAATCTTCTCTACTTAATGGATCTTTCCACTCCCCCCCATGAGGAGAGTTTGGGTGCAAAATCCAAAGTCTGTTGAGAAGCGATCCCTTACCATACCCTATCCGATACATAAAGTGTTTTTTAGATCCATTGCAATCTGCTTAGAATAAATTTTTGAGCATGTGTTTATTCTGGTCTCAATAGTACAAAAGCTTTATTCAGGGAAGCCCTAATATGGAGAGGCATCCTAGGTTGGTGCACGTAGACATCAGGAGATGCGGCCCGAAATGCACAAATAATGGATATTTTGCGTGAACACATAGAAGATGGACCATTATTGAACCTGATACATCTTTCTGTAAAACCATGACAAGATAAACTCAGATGGAAAACTAGCTCTAACCATTTACATCTCAAAGGGTAGTTTCATAATAAATGTACATGTTGTCAACATAAGACTCAGGAAAGGAAACGAGAAAGAAAATCATTCCCAAGAGAGAATGCTTAAGACAAAGAAAACCAAACATCGAATAACATACATGGAAGAAGTGATTGCACGAGAAGGGGTACACAGATCAAAAGAGGGGTATCACTAACATAAAAACTGTGACGACGAGAATTACAAAACACTGCAAAGTGAGACAAAGAGAAGACGATGAGGTAGTCGAGCAAGGATGGTGAGGCATTTTGATTGATATGCCCGTAAATTATTCACACGAGTGAATGATAATCCAAATGATGAGCAGAAACAAAGCAAAAAACATTACCCTAATGTCTGAATAGTGCAGTGAAGAGGTTAAAGCTTAATACCATATCATCTAAACAATACAATGAAAAGGTTAAAGCTATGTCACTACTGGATAGGGATTTTCTCCTGATTTGGAATGTTATGGGCATGAATGCGGGCATGGATGGTCCCTCATTTGCTGCTTGAACTGAAACAAGTTATGCTACTATGAAGACGGAAGCACATGACGACGACGACCCTAACATATATTTTCCTCTAGCTATTCATATCAACGATGTGCATATTCTCAGCATCTTCTAGGTTCTTCTACTATGAATACGAAAGCACATGATGATGACGAACCTGACATATATTTTACTCTAACTATTCATATCAACGATGTGCATATTCTCGTCGTCTTCTAACCATGAATTTCTGGTATTTACAATTTTAATGAAGGTCATTATGATCATCAATACCCATGTTATCTATGAGAGTAGGTAAATTAGAATTATAACCTGACTCGTTAGCTGAGACAACTAAGAAACACGTATCACTGAAAATCAATTGACAGAGTGTTTCCGCATGCCTTCCATGTTTCTTCTTGGAATTCACCTCTATGATGTGCCCATAGCCATGACAAATGGCTGACCTCAATAATCCAAAATTACATGAAAAATTAAGTTAATTATTTGTTTAACTCTATGATGGCTATGACAATAACGTGGGGGATTGATATGTTTAGATACTAAGAAACACATACCACTGATGATCGATATGATCAATTGACAGAGTGCTGCATGCATATTGCCTTCCATATTTCCTCTTGGAACTCAAATCCTGTCATTCCCCCACATCTCTGACGAATGGTTGAACTCCATAATAGTGAATTACATGCAAACATAACTAAATTATTTATTGATTTGTGTGCATTCCTTCAGTAAAACACTCTACGATTGCAACCGTCGAGCAATTTTATAAATGTTAAATAGATCATAAGTACATTATGTAGGTTAATGTGTTATTACTAATTAATGGCCCTACCAACCTGTAATCATGAATATATAAGTTATAAGAAAATCAAAACAATGGGTTCAATACAATCCCTATGGTTTCATCAACCATAACCAGAACACAAAAGGGCCATAAAGGATGAAATAAAATCGAAATAAGATTTTGTAATGTAGTAATTGGTGGATAAATGCAGATCGACATTCTCTGGCATATTTCTTTTGGTTGTCAACATAACCATAGAGAAGAGAAAACCTGGAATTGTTGATGTATTTGTAACTTCGGATTGTATTCACTTGTATATTCCATATATTGTATTTAATTGGTCCTCGATGTTCCTATTGGGAGAATCATTAATGTAAAGTCATAGAGGTTAACCCTCCTTGTTGATTGCGGGGTAAAGTCCCCGCAGTTGTGGGGCACTAGGGTTATTAGACTCTCCTAGAGAAGTTAGCCCTAGTAAGTGATTGTCAAGTTGGAAACTAGTATAAATAGAGAGTGAGACTCTCTATTTGAAACACACACTCACCCAGCTATAGCGCATAGGTGAGAGAAGAGGAGCTCACACAAGTGAGAGAGAGAACAATTGTTGGAGATCATCTTTCTGTCTTTGGGTTTTACTGCTACCATTGGTGCTCATTTTATCTTTGAGGAAGTTGCTGGGTTTTCTCCTTTATGGTTTTCCCGAGGAAAATATTTGTGTCTATTGTCTCTTGTGATTGATTTATGTGCATGTTAGTCTCTTAGATAAGATCCTAAGATCATATTGCTTAAATGATAAAAATCTAACATGGTATCAAAGCTAACCTGAGAAGAAGACAACGTGCAACTGCAGAAGCTAGGGCTTCTTACTTTTTGGGCCTCTCTCCATATATCATCAGCACAAGGAGGCTAGGCTAACTCTTCATTGAAGGGCGCATATTTCTGTTAAAGCAGAATTTGATTCCGGGCATTTTTAGTTTTTAACCTGTCACTCTGCAGGAAATTAGGGATTTTCCAAGAAGAGGAATTTTTGAGTGAGCCCAGCATAGTATTTATCTCCTCCCCAAAATCGAAATTTAGAGACCAAGATTGAAATTTTTGGTTGGGTAAAACTTCAGGAAAGTAAAACCCTAATTTGACCCCAGACCAGAAAACCCTAAAAGACTAAATCTACTCATTTTGGTAAATTCGTTATATCTCGAGATTGGAGAAGGATCAAGAGCTAAAAAATTTAAAGGCCAAAGATAAATTCCTGATGTACCTTGTGTAAAAGTTTTCGCCTCAGATTCGCTATATTCTAGGAGATATGATTCCTCCAAATCAGGGTTCCAGCCTCTCCATGGATTCATCCCTAAACATGACACCTAAGAAAAATTGCTATATCTCGGGATATGAAGGTACAAATGAAATTTAGAAAGATGTTCCAGATAGGGAACGTACTATACTTTCTGTGGTAAAAGTTTCAGATTTCGAAGGTGAAACAGTGACATGTGGAAGTTCGTACATGTTCTCTATGCTGAACAGTCCTGAAATAAGTCACCTTGGGAAAACTCTCATAAGTCACAATTGGTGAAACCAATTCTACTCACACCTACGGTGTTGGAAAGAGGACAGACGAGGATACCTCAGTACGAAATTTTAGACATAGAGAAGTAGTATGTTCGGATATATTGCAGAAACAATATCAGGAAATTCTGCAGAAGAAATTGAAGAAAACGAGGGCATCAGATATTTTGCATTTATGATCACAATTTTGGGAAATTAAGTATGCTGCTCAGTTCGCCTTCAGGAGGCACATCTTTCTATCCAATCAGATCTAAAAGATTCCAATTTTTGAAAATTAGGGTTTCTCTAACAAACCCTAGATCATCCAGATCCAGAACTAGGACGGACACCTCAAATCGATAAGATCTAATCTTTTGCTATTTACATTTGAGGTTCTCATTTCAAAATAACCTATCACACCAGCTTGATGAAAAGCTTGGTGAAGCTGAAAACTTCCGAGCATGGAAGTATAGGATTTCACTGGTTCTTGAATAAAATGAATTGGACACCTACATAAGTGGAGAGGTTCCAGTTCCATAGGGAGATGAGGCTAAGGCCTTACACAAGAAGAGCTTGGTCAAGGCCAAGAAGATA
>LPNX010336996.1:504284-524900 GCA_001517045.1 Pseudotsuga menziesii | reverse complement strand
TTATACCACAAGTGTCTTCCCTAAAGACACCTAAAGAGATGTTTGATTCCTTGACCAAGCTATTTGAAGGGAAGAACATAAATCAAAAGATGACTTTGAGAACCCAGTTGAAGAATGCAAAGACCATACAATCATACTTTACAAGGGTATCTCAAATCAAAGAACACCTTGAAGCAGTGGATGAAGAAGTAGAGAATGCAGAAATTGTGATAACCACCTTGAATGGCCTCCCAAGATCATGAGATTCATTCTTTCAAGGAATGTGTTCCAGAAGGAAGTGATTACTTTCAGTAGACTCTGAGAAGAGTGCACACAAGAAGAAGCTCGACTCATAATAAAAGAAGAGAAGATGCGAGCAACTGAAGATCAAGCGCTCACGATTCAAAGAAGATCCCTCAAGCGATGAGGAATGTGAAGAACTCAATTCTTGAAGAACATTTTATCCATCTTAGCATTTGGATAAGAAATGGTGCTGTTATGAATGAAGAAGATGATGAACCTCAAGAAGGAGTCTACCCATGAAACAAATAAAGATAAGTATTTGAATTGTATTTTCCTGTATATCTAGTTGTTTATATGACATTATTTAGTTGTAGAATGTTTGCATTAATGAAAATATGCTACTAATATGCATGTGATGGGTAAGTAGCTCCTGGTGATATACAACTCTCCATTGCTACTTATCTAGAATGAAACTTTTTTGCTGACATATTGGATTAGTGCACAATCTCAATGATGTCATGGTAAATATGGAAGGCATCTAGAAAGTTTCCGTGAGATATGGATGAATGTTGCATTGGCTAAAATAGTTGCATGATTATATCTTTATGCATAAGAATTTGTCATTATGAATATGCCTTATAAAATGTTTCTAACCATACAATTAATGCATTTGACTTGTAGGAAAGATCGTGTACAATCGCCTACAAGAAAAAAAGGATGAGACTTGTTCCAAAGAACAAGTGAAGATAGTTCAAGAAATAATCCAAAATGAAGAATAGTATGATGAGAATTCAAGAGGTCTAGACACACTCTAGTTATGTGACATTGTTGAGTGACATCATTGAGGCAAATCCTTCCAGCTATGAAGAAGTAGCCAAGAAAAAAGGGAAGAATGATGTCTAGGATGCGGTATCTGCAAGTTCCATCATGCAGTAGATGGAAACATTGTGGGATAAAAGGAAAGATTCGTAGCATGAGGCTTCTCATGGAAAGAAGGCATAGAATACGAAGATACATTTGCAGACAATGGGAGTTGAGAGACATGTGTGAAAATTAAAGAAGGTCTTGTACGAGCTCAGAAGACACCCATGGGATAACACATACATGAGGAGCTTGAATATCACCTATAGTGATGAAGATCTTAACCTTTGCTACAAGGTTGAAGATGAAAGCCTATAGAGGATGACAAGCTCACAGATGGGTGCGAGAAGAACTTTTGAAAGGTTCAAGATAGAGGATCTTCGTATCTAGTGATCCTAGATGGATACATAGAATATTATTAGAAGAGGAAGCTACTTGTCACTCCAGTACATAATGCTTCAATGCATAGAGTATGAAAGAAGGAGGGATAATGATGCTTTGATTTAGAAGGAGTGACTGCAGAATATTCAGAGGTTCGACATGATACAATGGGATGGACAACTTATTGATGGCTCTAGGATTTACTAAGAGTAAAGCGGACTCCAACCTTTAATTCAAGGTTGAAGGCGAAAGACCAGTGATGCTCATGTTATATGTCGATGACTTGTTCCTGAAAGAAAAGCGGAACTCATTAAAGTTGCAAGAAGGAGACTTGCTGCCGAGTTTGAGATGGACTTGGATATGATGCACTACTTTCTAGACATGGAGGTGTGGCAGAGTGCGAATGGAATCTGCCTTGGACAAGGGAAGTATGCAGTGGAGATCCTGAATAGGTTCGGGATGATGGATTGTAAGGACATGGCCGCACCTATGGCATTGAACTTGAAGCTATTGAGTGATGCTTCATCAATGTTGATTGATGCCACGATGTATCGTCAGATGATTGGGTCATTGATGTACCTGACGAACACAAGACCAGATATTTTCTTTGTTGTGAACACATTGAGCCAGTTCCTGACAGATCTGAGACATGTTCACCTGATTGCTGCAAAGAATATTTTGAGGTACCTGAAGGGTACATTTGACTATGGGCTCAAGTATGAAACGAATCAGAAGATTAACTTGGAGGGTTATGTTGATTTGGATTGGACATGAAGTGCCATTGATAGGAAGAGCACTTTGGGTTGCTGCTTCAGTATGAGATCAGGCATGATCTTTTGGTTTAGCAGGAAGGAGTCCTACATGGCGCTGACTACAGCTGAGGAAAAACATGTTGCCACTTGCTTGGCTACTTGGGATAGAGGAGTAGTGAAGCTCCAGTTTGTGATCCATATCAAGATCTCTTGATCGAGAGGGAGTTCTAGCATAGCCGGTTAGACAGGTTGTCTGAGCTTAAAATCTTGGCGAAGCTCGTAGGTTGTTCAGACGTAAACGGTCACGTAGGTTGTCCTCCGATGTAATCAGTCCTGGTGAAGCTCACAGGTTATCCTTGGACGTAATCAACCCTTATGTGATTCTATGTTATAAATGGTCAAAGTGAAGTTTGAGTACTTCATGGAGAAGCTTGGTGTTCTCCAGATCGAGGTTCCTTCCAAGGGGAAGTGGTGAGTCCATGAGCCCTTCTGACATGGGGAAAGGCTAGGCCTCCCATGGTCGAATGTAAGTGCTAAGCCCTTCTAACATGGTGGAAGGATGTGTTCCTCCCATGGCCAGATATAAGTGTTGATCCTTTCCGACTTGGTGGCAGGTTGGGCCTCCCATGGTCGGATGTAAGCGCTGAGCCTTTCTGACATGGTGGCAGGCTGGGCCTCCCATGGTTGGATCTAAGTGCTGAGCCTTTCTGACATGGTGGCAGGATGAGCCTCCCATGGTTGGATATAAGTGTTGAGCCTTTTTGACATGGTGGCAGGCTGGGCCTCCCATGGTCAGATGTAAGCGCTGGGCCTTTCCGACATGGTGGTAGGTTGGGCCTCCCATGGTTGGATGTAAGTGCTGATCCTTTCTGACATGGTGGAAGGCTAGGAATCCCATGGTCAAATGTGAGTAATGGGAATTTCTGACATGGATTCTAGATGTGTTCCTCCCATGGTCAGATGTGAGTGCTGGGTGAGCCTTTCTGACATGGGTGCTGGATGTGTTCCTCCCATGGTCAGATATAAGTACTGGGCGAGCCTTTCTAACATGGATGTTGGATGTGTTCCTCCCATGGTAAGATATAAGTGCTGAAGAAGATGAAGACCTACATGGAGGCTAGGCCTACAATCAACATGAAAAAGGGTTGGTTCTGTAGAACTTCCCGTGATGATTAGAATTGAGAGATAACACCATTTGACCGAGATAGCGGGAGCAATGATGATGATCCAGTGATGATCCAGCTTTGATGATGATCCAGTGATGATCCAAATTTGATGATGGACCACTGATGATCCAACTTTAATGATGATCAGTGATGAAGACTTGTGCTGATGAATTGTGTCTAGAGAATACCTTCCTAGTTAAGAGGGAGCGTTGATGTATTTGTAACTTCAGAATGTATTCACTTGTATATTTCATATATTGTATTTCATTGGTCCCCAATGTTCCTATTAGGAGAATTATTAATGTAATCAAGTCATGTAAAGTCATAGAGGTTAACCCTCCTTGTTGATCGGGGGGAAAAGTCCCTATAGTTGTGGGGCACTATGGTTATTAGACTCTCCTAGAGAATTCGGCCCTAGTAAGTGATTGTCAAGTTGGAAACTAGTATAAATAGAGAGTGAGACTCTCTATTTGAGACACAAAATCAACCAGCTATAGCGCATAGGTGAGAGAAGAGGATCTCACACAAATGAGAGAGAGAATAGATGTTGGAGATCATCTTTCTGTCTTTGGGTTTTACTGCTTCCATTGGTGCTCATTCTATCTCTAAGGAAGTTGCGGGGTTTTCTCCTTTATGGTTTCCCTGAGGAAAATATTTGTGTCTATTGTCTCTTGTGATTGATTGATGTGCATGTTATTCTCTTATATAAGATCCTAAGATCATATTGCTTAAATGATAAAAATATAACAAGAATTATGCTTTGTGCGACAACCCTATGTCCTTTGTAACCAACAATTGCCATAGCTAAAGTGTAAAATATTGGAATATTTACAGTATGGTATGCCTTAGTTCCCTTTAAATCATTAGTTATTAATGGATGGGTTTCCTCCTCATTGTTAATCATTTGTGAAGCATAATTCTTTATAGAATTTGCATCCAACGTGTGGGCTAATGCTCTCTCCTCTTTGTCAAAATCTAGTACTTTCATGTTAAGATTTTCAAAGTATTATTTTTATATTGTGGTTAAATCCAAAATTCAATCTAGGCATGAATGACTGAGTTGTTTGAGCTAAAGACTCTCTAGAAACAATGCATGTATAAAAGACGCATGTTATAATTTCTTCCACAACTTTGTCGAATTTAAAAATTTTGCTTGGATTCTCTTAGCTCTGGATTTGCTTTTCCCTTAGCATGTAGTCTCATGGTGAACAAATACGATGTGCAAGGCATCTTGTTGGCACCCCAATTATTTCTAAAAACATCTTCATCTCAGAGTAGGTTCAAAGTTTGTAAGAATCAAGGGTTCGAACTCAAAGTGGTGAGGAGCTGCATTCACAGGATGCAATAATAGTCACCATGGAAGACATGTATGTTTCTTATCCAATTTTTATTTTGTTAAGTTTTTTTAAGTTTCTTATGTTATGCACATGTATTTTGCTTTATTTTCAGTTTTGTGGGTATTATATTTATAGTAGTAATCCCCTATTTTCTACTCATTCAAAGTTTGTTAGTTTAATTCAAAGGCTTACATTTGAATCTCCTGAAACATTTTGTAAACAACAAACACAAATCCAAAATAAAAACTAATTTTCAACTAGGTTTGAAAATATAAAAAACGATATCAGAATAGCCAAGGTTTGAAAATACCAAAAACTATTTCAGAATATACAAGTGAGAGCATCTTTCATGCTGCCACCTAACTGTATATACAACACTATTCATGCTTCATGCTAATTAATCTATTGCAACATTTTAATCAATATTTCAACTTTAACCAATTTATCATGCTAACATGCTAACGACAGGGACATCGCCACCTGTAGTGGCACTTGTTGATAATATGTTTACCTTTATTATTAATCGTTAACTTGTCATTGCTAAAAATATTACTATTGAAATAAAAGTTTAATTCATAGTCGAGTTTCAATCAATTGAGTTATTTCCCTTATTAAGACATGCTTGTTTCAATGAAGAGAAAACTTACATTAAAACAAATTAAGCATCACAGATAAACTTTACAATGCGCTTAGTTTCTTTAGAATTAATAAATTATTATTTTTTGTTATGTATAAATTGGCTTAATTATTTCTTTTAATCATTGGAACTTAGCAACCTTCGAAGAGTATATATAACAATCCGCAAGCTACATATACCAATAACTTGTAGTTCAGCCTAGGTTGATACCTCACATCAAGGGGATGTCTTCCCTTTGACTTCACTATGACGGGTCAATATGTGCAACCCTAACCCCCCCGTTGGAATTGAATATGTGACCTCCCCGTAGATAACACGTGTTCTTAACCAACACTTTTTTTAGTGATTATTACCACAATGAAGTTTAAACATCTTAAAGTAAATAAAATTATAAAGTATTTCTCTAGGGTAATTTTTCACACATCCCTTTTTCATAGCTTGTTTCATTCATGGATTCCTTTAGATGAGGGGGAGAATATCCCTCCATGTTGAGCCCAAATGACAAAGGACCAATAATGATTTTTAAGGCATCATCTACCACCTTCAAGAAGTTGATAGAACTTGCAAAAATGAATCCAAAAGATAAGTAGAAGGCTACCTATGTTAAATTTGTCAAAAGATGAAGAACATCCCTGCTTAGGATATGTCCCTCTCGAGCCCAAATGGTAAAGGACTAATAATATTTTTTAAGGCATCATCTACCACCTTCAAGAAGTGTATAGAACATGCAAAAATGAATCCAAAATCCAAGAACAAAGCTACCTATGGTAAATTTTTCAAAAGATGGAGAACATCCCTGCTTAGGATATGTGAATAACTCCACCCAAAACCAAGTAAACATTGTAAGTAGTGGATGTCTTGATCGAAAAAATAAAATTACGAATGTAGGACCAAATCACACAAGGGTGAGAAATTGAATTTAAAAGCAACCTTCCGATGTTTGAAGGATCAAATCCATTATTATATATGCTCATAAAGGGATTTTTCAATTTCCATTTTCAACTAAAAGAACATTAAGATTTTCTATTCAATAATGGACCTTGTTTTTTGGGACCATGTTGCATGTAATTAAAACATTAGACCCTAGTGTCTAACATATATGAGGAATTCCCCTTTGCAGTGCCAATATGGGTTTAACTTCCCGTCCTTCGCTTTTGGAATGATATGCTAGACGCAACTAACAATAAGTTAGGCTAATATTTAGACAAATCAAAAGCATGTTTAGTAGATATGCCTATTCAACGATTTGAGTTAATGCAATTCTTGAGGTGGACCTCTAAGAGGAAATTTCATTAAGACTATATAAAGGGGCTTGAATCTAGATGTTTGATTACAAACATTTGCTATTCAAATGTAATATTTGTCATGGATACAATCACTTTGTTAACCACTAAATAAGAGAAAACCTTGGAAAAAATATTGATGAAAATTAAACATGAACATAAAACAAATAGATATAATGAAGAAGAAGAATATGAAATTCATTATTTTTTTTTCATATTATTCATGACACAGTCCTAGCTATGTCCACAAAAAGCACCCCCAATATTCCATGATAAATGTGGGAATGTCAGATAGTGCCGCTGTGAAGGTGGCTCAACAAGAGCATCATATATGCCCATTAATGGCTCAAACATGTCACTTACAAGGATTGAAACTGGGTGGGGAGGGTAATAATCATTCCTCCCAACCACCCAAGCTATGTCCAATGTACATGAAATGCATTACTTACAACATCAATATATTACATAAAAACTTCTACATTCTCTATATTTTACACACTCACTAAGCATTCAAATATATGTCTTCATAAATACACATGAGACATTGTTTAACTTGATAACCACATAACTACCTAATTAAAATATTAGCAACAAAAACTACTTCTCAATCAATGTGTTATAAAGACACTTATTACATTATGTGACACACACATATCCTAACATCCTCCCCTTTTCTTATTGGAGTAAGTGTTAACTCTCATGAAAACATCCTCTTTAAACTTGTTCATGTTTGTTTTTTCCATTATTTTCATTTTTGGCAAAGTGTGCGTGGATTGTTTTGCATTGGAGAAAATGTGTTTGATCAACATTTGTGCTTAATCATATGTACTAGATTAGCACGAGCATATAGTTTATGTAAAATATGCATGACTAAATCACTTGTATCTAGAGTTATTCCATTTAGAGTTCACCTAAGTGTTATAGCCCAAAATCACACTCCTCTGTCCGAGATGACTTTTACATGTTTTCGTCGCATGACGACACTTCATTAAAACTCTTGTTATTCACTTAAAAGAGACCTATAATGGAGGAGACATATATATAGTTCTTTAACTCCATTTAACCTCTTCTATAGACCATTATAAAGGTATCATACCAAGGAGAAACTTTCCAGAAGACACCAACCCTTGCAAATTCTTGGAAGCACCTTAAAAAATGGATTTTTTGGCCCACTTGTGATTTTTCCTCATAAAACCCGTGTTTCACTCGCCCCTTTGCTTAAGGAAACCTATGAGTATACCCTGAAGTGGCCAAAAAATATTAAAACATGAAAATTCTCAAATTTCGGGTGGTTTGGGTGGTTTTGGAACTGCTCGTTTAGTTGTAACTGATCCCTATTTGACCCAAACTCTTCAAAATACTATATAAGAGAGGGAGAGCGGTCCATGAAAAGGGACTCAGCCTTTGCATTGTTATGCTGGTGAGGACTCTCATTCCCCTACCTTTTCCCTAGTAGTCATCTTTGTTGTAGAGCTTGGAGGAAGAGATTCCTGGATAAGAGAAGCATGAGATCTAGTTCAAAGGTTTCACGAGGTGCCTTGTATGAGCAGAAGGTATATCTTGTACTTCTTCCACTTGATAATAAATATTTGATGCTCTTCCCTTTCCAAATAATTATCTAATGGATGTTATATCTTTGTTTATGATTACATGTTGATGATTATCATATTAGGTTTTCATGTTATCTTGATTATCAATGTTGCATATGTGGTCAAATTGGTTTGAGGAAGGTGTGAAGCTTGTTTTGCAGGTCTCTTGCATTGAGGAGAAAGAGGAGCAAGATGAGGGCTAGAGAAATTGTGGACCAACCTTTAGTATGCAAGGTATGAACCCTTATATGTTTTAAATCTTGTCTATATTTATACTTGCAATACCTTTCTGTATCAATCTTTATACCCCATCCATAGGAACACTTTCCCTAACAACATAATTGACATTTCTGCTAGGTATGCCTTGTCTATTTTGGGGTCTCCTTGCCTTGTTTTTACAGTGTAATTGAGGTTCTAAGTCCCTCTTGTAGGTTAGAAGTTACTCTCAAGTTTGTTTGAACACCTTCTTTGCATTTTTAGGGCTATTTTTGGTCTTCCACCACCCACACGCAACTATTACACTGCATAATCATGTTTTCCTGATGCACATGTGACTTACCTTAGGGAAACCTGCCTGTCACTCGCTCCTTTTCTTAAGGAAACTTGCGAGTTCTCCTATTTAGTGTTTTTTCACCCTTTTTGGGCCTTTTGGGGTGGTTTGCTGCTGGTTGTGGGTTCCTGTTGTGTCCCCTGTCTGAGTATGACCAATAGGAAGTGGTTTCTCTCTTTAAATGTGTTTTTGACTTATTTTGTGACCTCTTTATGAATCATTTAGGTTTGATTTTTTCTCTTTCCCCCACCTCCTTGCTTGGGATGACCTTTTGGTGCATGGTTCTGATTAGCCTCTGTTAGCAGTCATAGTATGAACTTAGGAGATTTCTGATATATGTTTCCTTCACTCTTGTTGGTTAGCTTCTTCATTCCAAAATGGTTGGCTTGTCTTATTATGCAAGTCTCCCTTCTAAGTAAGGTCTAATTTGACTTTAGGGCAGCCTAGGGTCTGTTTGGTGGTTATAGGACATAAGTCCTTTTACTTTGTTTATATTATCTGCATGCATTAGTTTGTGGGTTGATTTTATTTCTCATTATAAAGAAAAAAGTAAAAAAGAAAAAGTATTTGCTTTATATGAATTTAGGCTAGGGTTTAGTCTTAGGTGCATTTCATACCTCTGTTTTTGAAATAACAAAAATAAGTATTTCTTTAGTGGCATTCACTTCTAGTTTTGAAAAGAAAAGAGAAGTAAAAGTTTTCATTTTGATTCTCTTTCGCATTAGTTATCTTGTTTATGCTTTCAAGTCAAAACACCATTGTTTTCAATTTCACTACCTTTGAGTAATCAATAGCCCTTAAAAAGAACACTAACATTTAAAATATGTTAGTAATATTTTCTTTCTAGGGACAACACACACTAGTCTAGGCTAGTGTTTTGGGTTAGAGACATCTTTAACTGCTCAAAAATTTGAATTGAAACATAATGGAATTTCGTTCATGAAATACAATCTCATAAAGAAAGACGTCGAAAAGCTCCTCTAACATGAGAGTCAAGCACGAGGTTGTGCAATACTGATTTGTGGAGATACCCCTCTTACACTCAATTGGGAATACACTAGAGCTGCTGCACGTTCGAGGACTTACTCAGTACCTCCTTCCGGCCCCATGTGGTGCCTGGTACTATTTGAGTTTCGAGCTTAGCTACCCTTCCCATGTGCATCGACTGGACTGATGACTGTTCCGATGAACTTTCTTTGTGATTTTGGTAGCCTTATTATCTATATTTCTAGGACCCTACACAAGTTATGGTGGAAGGATATTTCCACTATACTTAGGGCAGGCTTGGGAGGAAGTACCTTACATACAATTTGGGAAAGCGGTTTGGTGATTCAAGCGCTTGAACCCAAGGTAGTGTATTTTGGACCCCAAGTAACTATTATTAGTCCTTCATTGGTTAGTTCTAGGCCCTCATCATCCCAAAATTTCCTTTGGAAGGTACCTTTATTTTCCTAGTCTGGGTACTTAGTTTTTTCTACTAGTGGTGTGCTCTCAATGTTGTTGGTTTCCAGTTGCCCTCAGAATTTGATTTATTGTTGAGTCAGAAACTATGGCTAGTATCCCTACGCGCACCAAACAGGAAACCCCATGCTAGGGGCTTCTTATGCTTTTCCTTTAATGGGAATGTTGGTGTTCCCTTGATGGCCACTTTGAATCTGTCTAGATTCACCCTAGGGCTACTAGTTTGGTTGTTTTCCACTCCAACCATCCTAAATACTCTCAATGATTCTCAAGTAAGCACCTTATATCAAGGGAATCAAAATAATGTCTCCCCTTCACCCATAGAAACCTTTCCTCCTCCTTCTACCTCATGCAGTGAAAGTTATGATACTAGTAACCTGTAGTTTAAAAGGAATAGAAGAAGAAATAATATGAAGAAGAGACGAAAGCAAGGGGGCAATCACCCAGCCTCTGGAGTTCACGTTGGGGGCACACACTCAACCTATGCAAGTTAAGTTTACTTTAACCACCCATACTCTAGAAGTCATGTTGGGGGAACCTATCCAACCTCTACAGGTCATGTTGGACCCAACTACCTAGCCTATGGAATTCATGCTGGGGGCACCCATCCAACCTATGCAAGTCATGTTGGACCCAACCACCCATCCTCTGGAAGTCATGCTGGGGGCACATAACCAATATTTGAAAGTCATGTTGGACCCAACCACCCAACCTATGGAAGTCATAATGGGGGCAAACAACCAACCTCTGCAAGTCATTTTGGACCCAACCACCCAACCTCTAGAAGTCACACTGGGGAAAAAAACAAACCACTGCAAGTCATGTTGGACCCAACCACCCAGCCTCTAAGGTCATGCTGGGGGGAAGAAGTAACAAGTCACAGTGACACTGTTAAGAACACCAAACATTCAAAACGAAAGCCTAAGTTTCCTTGTAAGCTTTGTGAGGGAGAACAACTTACTCATCAGTGCCCTACCATTACAGAGGTGCGAAGAGTATGGTTACAAGGATATCCTGCTCATCAACAACTTGTTATTTCTCAACAACCTATTCAACCTTCGATTGATTAAGTGGTTGAACCAATGCAATCTTTGGTTAATCCCACTCTTCCTTGGAAGAGTGGCCTTTATCAAGTGATTGAACTGATGCAATATTTGGTTAATCCCACTCTTCCTTCGGAGAGTGACCTTCATCAAGTGGTTTAATCGATACCATCTTCGATCAATCCCACTCTTCCTTTGGAGAGTGAATTGTCTACTACTAAAGTTTTCTTCACTGTCATTTCATAATTTTCTTGACAAGGGGGCACTAACTTCACTTTGAATGAACCCTATCCAAGCCCTCAAATTGCTTATTTTTATTGGGATAGCCTAGCTGAGTCGCGCCTTCCTTCGGATACACCTTTCAAGATAAAGGTCCAAATTGGGCACTATACAATTGCCCATTGTATTGTCGATGAAGGATCCTATGTTAGTATTTTATCCGCACGTGCTTGGAGAGGCATGAGATCTCCCCTCCTTATGTCGAATCATAGTCAGTTACTGGATTTTGATAGAAGAACTAGCTTAGATTTGGGAATTCTTACTCAAACTTTTGTTACTTTGGCTGGGAAGACTACCTTAGTTGGTTTCATGGTAATAGAGGATCCCTTGGAATTTAATGTGCTCCTCGAGCGTGACTATGTTTATGTTATGCAAGTTGTGGTGTCAATGCTATTTCGTGTGAGTACTTTCCTCATAATGAAAGCATTGTCATTTTCGATCAATTGCCATTTCTTGATCCCTCTTCTTACCCGAATGCAGACTAGGTTTTTCCTTTGTTAATTCCCAGTGTTTCGGTAGACACTACCCCACCATAAGTGAATTATGTGGCCTCATATCCCTCATGTCCAATTGTTACTGATAAGAAGCCTCTACATTCATTCTTATGTTCTTTGGAATTGGTCCCAGTAGCTTACCAAATGATCTGTCCAATGGGGACTTTGGAGCCTACTCTCCATCCTATTGGTCCATTTGAATGCTTATACGTGTATTATATCTGGGATGATATACTTCTTTCCATTGAAGTCTTCCTAGAGTCTTTGATATAGTGTGATCTTCTTATGGATGTTGACTCAATTGTAGTTAAGTACATCCCTAATTTTCTTATTAAGTTTGATCCTTTTGCTGATCGATCTTCTTATGTTTGCATGGTTGAGTGTTTGGACTCTCCCATTGACCAACATGTCAGTGATCCTGATGAGTTTGATTCTGCTTGTAGATTTTTCGACTCCTGTGATACTGAGTTTGTTCCTACATAATCTATCACCCCTGCCAACTTTCGCTTTCCTCTTGAGGTTGATCTTATCGATTGTAAATCCTTGGGTCTTGGCACTATAGAGTCTTCCTTGGTTAACTCTGCCTTGACTATGCCCCTTGTTGAAGAAAGTGAAGTCACGAATGTTTCTACCAAAGTGACTTGCATCATATATTTTCTTTTGAATATGATCTTGATATTGTTGTTTCTTGGAGACATGATTCTTAGTTGGATTCACAACTACTTACTGGTCTCACCTTTTTGTTTAAGTTGTAGCTGCATTTGCCTACATCCTGCTTATGCTTATGAGCTTGATTCCCTTTTCCACCTTTTGATTCATTATATAAGCCCTCATTTATTCTCTCATCATCGCTCAACTTTGTACCATTTTTCCATTGCAACTTGAAACCTTTTACTTGGAGGAGACGTCCCCCGGGTGTCCTTATCTTGCTCGCTTTCCTTGCATTAGGCTTAGGCTTGTTTCTCGTGCTTGGAACTAGTTCTATATGCCTCTGACGCTCGTCTCCTCACATTTAGAGAATTTGTCATGCTTTTCTTCGAGCTCGTTAAAAATAGTAAGGAGGCCATGAGTTGAATTTTACGGGCTCGTTAAAACTTTACAGGAAATGTGTGGAGTTACCTTTAAGCTCTGGTTTGACTCCCTAAATATGACTACATTGCCCAGTTTGCTTGTCCCTTTAAACTCATTAAAGGATGTGAAGGAGCATCTACATAGGTATAAGTTTATCCATTTTTCGGGCCATGTGGATTACTTACAAAAAAATGAATACTCTAGTCTACTTTGGCTAGAAGAGTATCTTCAGGTATAGGTTTATCTATTTTTCGGGCCTAGAGGACTAAATTTACGAAAAGGAACCCGTTTGAGCTTACTTTTCTCTTTTTCGTTCTCTGGTTTAACTATGAATAAAGGGAGGAGAAAGCCTTTTCATTCAACATTATGATCTCATAATTGTAATAGATATGTGAGATCTAGAGCAAACCTCCCTACTTCACTCTTACCTTCCTTATTGTACTTTGCTCTCTTTTCCTTTAGTGCTAGGGTTCTTAAGGAGATTCAAGAGCAAGACACGAGTCATGGTTTGGGATTCATCTCAGGGAAGTAAAGGGAGAACTTGTTCTTATAGTTCTTGAGATAGAAGAAGACTAGGGTATTGTGGCATTTGAAAACCCTAGGGCTACTTGGAGTGCTTTATGTTGAGAACATAGTAAGATACTTTCATTTTCTCTTGTACACTTGTGGGATGCAAGTGTAGGTGACAAGGAGGATTTGTTGATGAGTATACTAGCTTGTTGTGGAACTTTGGTGAAGTGACTAACTTTGTTTTCGAAGTGATTCCTAATTAGGAATAGATGGTGGCTAGTGTTTTCTTATGGTTTCCATAGATAGGGTTTGGAAAGAATGATTTGTACCAACTTGTATTAAGTTGTTGGTATGTACTTGTAAATTCATCATCATCATGCGTGTGTGTGTGTAATTTTCTATCCATACTACATAGTGGGCCTTAATTAATAAAGAGGATATTTTTTACATTTAGTAACTACCCACTAACTATCTAATGCGCCTTACTCAAATAAGATGGCCTATACATTGATTAACTAACTAACCAATAAGTACTCAAAGCAATGATGTTAGAGTAGGGCACTAACATTTGGTATTTATTTTTTTGGGATTCTTGTTGAATTGGGTTGAAAAGAAGTGAGGTATATGTTGTTAAAATTTATAGTTTAGATTCATTCCTAAGGTCGAAAGTTATAGGAAATAGATTAAGGGAACATCAAGGTTGAGGTGAGATTTTAAAATTTGCATTATTTTGCCTACAATGAAATTTGAGCAATTTTCTAGAGTTGATATGATGGAAACCACTCTCTTCGTGAAGAGGGATTTAGGTGTTTTAGTTGTTTCATATGTAGGAGTTGGGTGTTTTAATTGTTCTATACCAAGGACAAATTGGAAGGTGCTTCCAATTTTACATATTGAAGTATAGGGTCCAAATGTTTTTGGATGCGCTGGAGCCTTGGGAGCATATTGGGAATGAGGATGTTGCACTTAGTAATTCAAAAACCATTTACCTTGCATGTTAAGAAAGGGGCCATGGAAAAAGGAAACATTTTTTATTCGATGAAGGACCACTTAATCACTCACATTAAAAAGAAAAAAATTAGCAAGGAGATGTATAATGATTTGGCTAAGTTCTAACTCAGTTCTAGTGTCTTTAGAAAAATGCTCTTGATAAACAAGCTTTTAGTTATCTACATGAATAACACAAATACAATAGTGAGATATCTAGCCGAAATCATAGAGTTGAGAGGTTAGTTGATTTCCATAGGGACAAAAGTGGAGGATAAGGATTTTGTATCCATTTCGTTAAATGGGTGTGACTAACATCTTGGAAACCATGTCCAAGGTGTTTGTGCTCATGAGCATTAACCTACTTATGATAAGTTTTGGGATGACTATGTGCAAGAAGAGCTAAGTTTGGGACCTTGTTCAATAAAGAAAAAGGAAAAATAAGACCTAGTCCTCATTTATAGGATTGGGAAGGGAAACAAGAAAGGTTAAAAAATGGTAAGAAGGAAGAACCAAGTCTAGGTAAAAAATACTTTAGTAAGCACAAGTTGTTTATGTGTCACCAGAAGGGATATTATTCCAACCAATGTTTATAGAAGTAGAAGGGGATGGCCATGAAACAAAAACAAGTTGTAGGGAGTCTAGGTACTATAGCATGAGTGAATGCATTATCATCCTCGCTTGAGTTCACCTTATCCATGGTCTCTTGTATATCTTCCACCACCATGCCAAGTGTTGGGCGGTATGTGGACAAAGGGGCATCATGGCATATGACCTATGGTAAGAAACTCTTCACCATGGTTTAGGAGAAGTAGAGAGGAATGGATGTGGCTTTCGATGATGATGTTACATAACCTATGAAAGTGTTGGGATAACTTTCCTTCCATATTCCATCAAGTGATGTTTTTTATTTGAATGATGTTTCGATTGTTCTCGGTTTGAAGAAAAATATTTCTTTAGTTTCTTCTATGTTATGTCCTGATTATAAAGATGCATTTGAAGGACAATAATGTATTATAGGTTGTTGTAGTCTAGCAAGTGTGTGGACTTTAGCTAAAGTTGTGCTAGAGAATGGTATTTATAAGTTGATTGCTAATCATGTGGAAACTACACACTAGTTGAAAGTTGGCAAGCTTTCTAGTTTTGAAGACGCACAAGTATAATGCAAATCCATAGAGTCAGGTTTAAAACCTGACTCTTCTTATTCAACACTAAAAACCTAAGCCCTAAACCCTCAATGGAAGTAAAACTTGTTTCCATCTCCTTCAATGTGATTAACGTAGAGGTGGAGTCTCCTCCCCTTAGGACGTGAAGTTGATGAACCTAGAGGTGGAGGGGTTGGCCTTCCATCAAACTATGTAACTAACCGAAAGTTCTTCACTATACATTTCATGTGTTTATAATAATGAGGGGATGCCATACCTTTTAGTTTTAAATGCTCGCCAAACCATTTACCATTTCAGTGTCAAACATTCCACGTGTTTACAATAATAAGGCGGAGACATCACCTTTTTGTTTTAAAAGCTGACGAAACTTTCTTATCTTATTCTAGAAATGCTTTCCACATATTGCAACGTATGTGACATTGATATTGACCATTCCACATCTCTGTCCGGTATCAAACAAACTTTATGGGTATTCGCTGTCACTTAGGGTGAAGTTGTGTGACATTTTTCATAAGCTAAGTTATGTGGTTGAGGGGTCACAAAGTGGTTTTCTTACATGTATCGTATGTCAAATGTTTTTTTTTTAAGTCACATCAAATTTTGTTGTATAGATGTAATGTTGTCATAAATTTATGAGTTCATTTATGTTTTTGTGAGAAAAGTAGCAATCGACAACATTTATAAATATCAAGAAAATCTGTTTTACCTTTATTATTAATTGTTAACTTGTAAGTTGTCATTCAACATTTACAAATATCAAGAAAATGTGTTTTATCTTTATTATTAATTGTTAACTTGTAAGTTGTCATGGTTTAAAATATTAGTACTGAAATCAAAGTTTAACCTCATAGTCGAGTTTCAATCAATTGAGTTATTTTCCTTATTAAGACATGATTCTCTCAATGAAGAGAAAACTTGTATTAAAACAAATTAAACATCATAGATAAACTTTACAATGCTCTTAGTTTCTTTAGAATTAATAATTTTGTTGTTGTTGTTATGTATAACTTGGTTTAGTATTTTTTTTAATCATGAGAATTGATCAACTTTCCAAGAGTATATGCAACAATTTGTAAGCCACATATACCTTTACTTATAGATCAACTTTGGTTGAGACCTCACATCAAGGGGATGCCTGCCCTTTTGACTTCATTATGATGGGTCCATATGTGCAACCCTACTCCCCGTCGGAATTGAACATGTGACCTCCTCGTAGATAACACATGTTCTCAACCAACACTTGTTTTAGTAATTATTACCACAATGAAGTTTAGATATCTTAAAGTAAATAACACTATAGAGTATTTCTCTAGGGTAATTTTTAGGGTAACACTAAGTAGTACATGTTGTGATCGAAAAAATTATGGGAGAAGGAACAAATCACAAAGCGGTGAGAAATTGAATTCAAAAGCAACCTGCCCATGTTTGAAGGGTCAAACGGGTGAGAAATTGAATTCAAAATCAACTTGTCCATGTTTGAAGGATCAAAGGCATCATTGGATATGCTCATAAAGGGATTTTTCAATTTCCATTTTCAACTAAAAGAACATTAAGGTTTTGTATTCAATAATTTCCATGTTTGAAGGATCAAAGGCATCATTAGATATGCTCATAAAGGTCTTTCTAAATTTCCATTTTCACTAAAAGAACATTAAGGTTTTGTATTCAATAATGGACCTTGGTTTTTGGGCCCATGTTGCATGCATTTAAATCATTAGACCCTAGATTCTAACTTAGATGAGGAATTCCCCTTAGTAGTGCCAATATGGGTTTAACTTCCCATCCTTGGATTTTGGGATGATATGCCAGAAGCAACTAACAACAAGTTAGGCTAATCTTTAGATAAATCAAAATCATGTTTAGTAGATATGCCTATTCAAGGATTTGAGTTAATGCAAATCTTGAGGAGGACCTCTAAGAGGCACTTGCATTAAGACTAGATAGAGGGGCTTATATCTAGATGTTTGACTACAAACATTTTCTATTCAAATGTAATATTTGTCATAGATACAATCACTTTGCTAACCACTAAAGAGAAGAGACAACCTTATAGCAAATATTGATGAAAATTAAACATAAACATAAAACAAATTGATATAATGAAGAAGATGAATATGAAATGTATTACTTTTTTTTCCATGTGATTCACGATGCCAAATATCGGTTCTAGCTACATCCACAGAAAAACACCCCCAATATTCTGCAGGAAATGTGGGAATGTTCGATATTTCCGCTGTGAAGGTGGCTCAACTAGAGCATCATATATGCCCATTAAGGGCTCAAACATGTCATTTACAAGGATTGAACCTAGGTGGGGAGGGTAACAATTATTCCTCCCAACCAGCCAAGTTATGTCCAATGTACATGCAATGTATTACTTACAACATCAACATATTACATAAAAAATTCTGGGCTAGTGCAAGCTAATGCTGGTCACTTATGACGCGTTCGTTGCAATGGACTTCTGGAAAAATGGAAATCTGAACATCAAAAAGAAATATTAGAGGTACCTACACAACTTTTTGTAACATGGCGTAAGAATCTGAAACGTGGAAAATTAGATTAGCTTTCGTAATATATAACTTTTATTTATAGAAACTAAGTATAAATCCCAAAAAACGAGCTTCTTCTAAGGTTGGTATGTTATTTTTTTCCCAAAAAATAATGAATATGTTTGCATTGGTCCACTCGTTTGGTATGCAAATGGTGGAATTTTGTGAAAACAATTATATAGAGTTGTAGATAACAGGTGTGTCTAGTGCAGGGTTATTTTTCCATATTTATTTATGTTATATATATTTTTTAAAATTAAGGAAGTCAGCGACGCCCTAAAATGATAAGGCCGAGCATTGGTCCATGACATCTTGGTCTTAACATAGTCAATGAACGATATTTTTTTAGGGTGTAGGTATTTGTGTCTTCTTGTGCGGGTTCTTTTCCGTTTTCTAAATAGGTGAGCCAATCAAAAGTTATAACCAAAGCAAATAGCTTTCCTTTTGTGTTAGATTGATGTTAGTCCATCTAAAATTAAATAAAAAATAGAAAAATATAATAGATTTAAATAAAAATTACATATTCAAAATCTACAGACAGAGTTACACAAGTGTGTGAATTTTCATTAGTAGTGGACAAGCGTGGCATATGCAAAATCATGCACGAAATAGGAGAAGTAGTACGAAACATGTTTTATGTCATAAGACAGTCCAAACCACTTGGTTTGGCAACCCGAACCTAAAACCAAAGCAGCCAAGTCATCCACCACGTAGGTTGGAAAAAGGTGCCCACCAAAATTATAAATTTAAAGTAGCGCGTATGCGCAACAAACATGTGTGCGCGTAGTTTAAAAAGTAACGTGCATGCACTAAACACGTGATCACGCTTCTTAGTGCGTAAACATTAAACACGCATGTGCACATATGTTTAGTTGAAACTTTGCTTTGATTTCATTTTCAAACATCTCAACCCCCCCTCTCCCTAATTGTAATCCTCCTGCTCCCCTATTTTCTTAACCCTTTTTCCCTTTCTCCATGTCTCTCCCAAACCCTCCATCCCTATATTTCGCTCTCTCTCTCTCTCCCCATCTAACCCTATAGTATCTCCGTCTGTCACACACAATCTCTCTCTCTCTCTCACCCACACACAAATTCTCTCTCTAATTCTTTCTCTCTCTCTGTCTCTGTCTCTCTCTCTCTCTCTCTCTCACACACACACACCATGTCAGCCTACCTCTCTCTCTCTCACACTCATACACACACAGAAAACGTCACCCTACCTGAAATTAAGACAACGATGACGACGACGACGATGATGATGACGACGACGATGATGAGGATGATGATGATTATGATCACGATGACGACGACAACGATGATGATCACATGACTATGACTATGACTATGATGACGATGATTATGATGATGATGATGATTACAATGATGAGGATGATGATGACTATGATGATGATGATGATGATGATGATGATGATGATGATGATGACGACGACGATCACGATGAAGATGACGACGACGATGATGATGATGACCATGACGATGATGATGAACAATGACGATGATTATGAGGAGGAGGAGGAGGATGATGACAATGATGATGAGGAGGTCTGGAGGATGATCACTATGATGATGATGATGATGATCACGATTACTATGACTATGATGACGATGATTATGATGATGATGATTACGACGATGAGGATGGAAATGATGATGATGAGGATGATAACTATGATGATGATGATGAACAATGATGGAAATGATGACGATGATGATGACGATGATGATGATGACGATGACGATCACGATGAGGATGACGATGACAACGACGATGATGAGGCACAATGACGATGATGATGATGATGATGATGAGGATGATGGCAATGATGACGACGAGGATGATGACTATGATGATGACGATGATGAGGTGTTATAGCAGATTTCACCACACTAGGTGAATCACACATTGTATGGCCTTCCCCTGTCCCGCTGCAGACTCATTAGCCCCTATGGACCACTTTTTGTCTTTTGATGTATCCTTGACCATCCCTAAAAACATAAGAAAAGTGATATACGTGGATTTTACCCTGATAACCACGTACATACGCGGATATGACCCCTATAGTCGCGTACATCGGGATGTGTGCATAATCCAAATCCTTTTGGAGTTTTCCTTGACTTGGATCCGACTCATATGACTCCTGGCCTTCCATATGCCTTGAGATCGCACGGATTCGACCTTTTAGTATCCCTTGTGAAGCTATATAAGGAACCCCTTGGTACATTGAAGGAATGTAGAGAAGAGAGAATTTAGAGT
>LPNX010336996.1:487856-502940 GCA_001517045.1 Pseudotsuga menziesii | reverse complement strand
AGATATTATCTTTGGCAGCTGTCGAGTCGTGTCGCCTTCGAACAGAGCACTGTATATCACATCCATTGGTTGGGTTATAGTTTGACTTTAGGAGCTGTATTCGTTTATCTGAGTTTTATCTCCACTGGCTGGTTATGCTTCCAGTCCCTATGGAGCCTCTATTGATGCCTCCTGCGTCATAGAGATGTCCCAGTTTGTATATCGAGTCTATGCTTCCTTCATTCAGTCACCATACGCCGTTATGCTCTTGTTCGAAGGAAGTTGAAACCTAAGTCGGCCATTCCTCAGTTATCTTGACTTTGCATGTCGACCATTCCCGGTATAGTTACTGATTCGTGCACCTTATGATCGAGTTCTTCCATATTATATAGCCATGCTGAGTACCTCGTGTTGGATGATGGGGGATGCCCTAATGCCCTCCTTCCATCGGATTTCATCCCATCGACTTCAGATCATTTATTTTGGGATTGGAGTCTAGAGTCATTTTGAGTGCCTTGAGACTTGCAGTCATCAGTGGTAGGTTCTCTCACCATTGACAGTTTTGGGAATACATCAATGTCCCCTGATCGATGGATTCTCTCAAGTGTTCGACCTCAACACATTTATTCACACTTGTTAGTTTGCACTCTAGTACCTTGATTCCCATTTTCATTATTGGTGGGTGATCTCGCGTCTGTTAACGGTATACATCAATGACCGGTAATCAGACGATGGACTACTATGTTCGACCTCGACACCTCTATTCGCATAGTAGGACATGTACTCGTAGCGGTGTGTGTAGAAGACCTTCCAGATTGGTGGCATCCACTATATGCTACCTCCTTGATCGTGCCAGTGTTCATGAGATTTCAACTCTCGTGACTTGTTCCAGTATATGTCAGACATTTCTAGCCACTATGGAGATCTTGATCTATTGTATATCTTCAGCCCTTGTGGAGATCATAGTCCTTTGTATATCTTCATCATGGAGATTCTGATCTATGTATATTGTACGTGGCGATGACCACATATGTGTTATCATGTTTCATGCCTATTCATGGCCATTGTACTCTTATGTATCCGGGACTGCTATATGTATTCGCAGTTATATGTAGAGTTGTATTATGGTATTATGCTGATTGGGTGGATGGTATTCCATTTGGGTACCTTCATCACTTCACTTCTGGAAAGGACTTATAATGTATTTCAGCCATCGTATAACCCCTCTGATCTCATACATTAGGGGGCATCTGTTATAGAGGATTTCACCACACTAGGTGAATCACACATTGTATGGCCTTCCCCTGTCCCGCTGCAGACTCATTAGCCCCTATGGACCACTTTTTGTCTTTTGATGTATCCTTGACCATCCCTAAAAACATAAGAAAAGTGATATACGCGGATTTTACCCCGATAACTATGTACATACGCAGATATGACCCCTATAGTCGCGTACATCGGGATGTGTGCGTAATCCAAATCCTTTTGGAGTTTTCCTTGACTTGGATCCGACTCATATGACTCCTAGCCTTCCATATGCCTTGAGATCACACGGATTCGACCTTTTAGTATCCCTTGTGAAGCTATATAAGGAACCCCTTGGTACATTGAAGGCATGTAGAGAAGAGAGAATTGAGAGTAACGAAACTATAGTCCATTATTGCCAGAACTTATGCTTGAGTCTGCATCCCTTTGTCCCTTGGAGCACTATTGTGTTCTTCCCAAGCTTGCCTTTTTCTAGTAAGCTTGCTATCGAAGTGATGGAGGATTGAGGTGGTGGAGGCCCAAGTGGGGGATTCAGTTTCTCTGGTTCGCAGACGTGCCGTCAGAGGTTGTCACTTGTAATCTCTGATTCATATTAATAGAAATATCTTTTCCTATCCAGTAATGTGTATTTGAATGAATATTGTATCCATTGGAATATGTCAAATGCTTTTACATTATTGATTATATATGCTAGAATATATCTAACACCATGAAATATAGTATGCTTGTATTGTTTACTTGTTGTTGAGGACATGCTATAACAATTCAAGCTGAAGATTGGAAAGCTCAACGGGGATCTACTTCAACCATCCAGAATAAGGTACGAGGTTCGATCCTTTAGTGTTAGATGTTTTTTCTATTGCATATTGGGAAAGATTGATTTCTGGAGTCTAGCTGTCTGTTGTGGTACCCCAAGCCATAGGAATTTCTCTCCGTAACATGAGGATGAGGATGGTGATGGTGATGATGATGATGATGATGACGATGACGACGATGATGATGATGAACAATGATGGTGATGATGATGATGACGAGGATGATGATTATGATGGTGACAATGACGATGACGATGACGACGACGATGATGATGATCACGATGAATATGACTATGATGACGATGACGATGCTTATGATGATGATGACGATGATTACGATAATGATGATGATGATGATGACCATGATGATCATGACCATGATGATGATGATGAATAATGATGATGATGAGTATGATGATGCTGATGATGATAAGGATGAGGACGATGATGATGATGAGGTGAGGATGATGATGATGAGGATGATGAAGATGATGATAGTGAACAATGATAATGAATGATGATGATGATGATGACGACGACGATGATGACGACGACAACGATGATGATGATGACCATGATGACAATGATGGACAATGATGATGATGATGATGATGATGAGAATACTGACGATGATGATGATGTGAGGATGATGACTATGATGATGATGATGATGATGACGATGATGATGATGATGGCAACGATGATGATGATGATCACGTTGATTATGACTACGATGACGACGACGATGATGATGATGACTACGATGATGAGGATGATGATGATGATGATGATGATGATGAGGATGATGGCGACGATAACGATGACGACGATGATGATCACGATGACTATGACTATGATGATGATGATGATTATGATGACGAGGATGATGATGACTATGATGATGATGATGATGATGATGAGGATGATGAACAATGATGATGATGATGATGAGAATGATGACAATGATGATGGTGATGATGATGATGATGATGATGATGAGGATGATGAACAATGATGATGATGAGGATGAGGAGGATGATGATGATGAGGATGAGGAGGATGATGATGAGGATGATGAAAAATGATGATGATGATGATGATGAGAATGATGACGACAATGATGATGATGAGGATGATGACTATGATGATGATGATGACAACGATGATGATGATGGACAATGATGATGATGATGATGATGATGATGATGATGATGATGATGGCAATGATGATGATGACCATGATGATGATGATGACGATGACGATGACGACGATGATGGTGATGACTATGATGATGATGACCATCCTCTTCCCTTCCACTCTCTATCATTATTTGGTAAACCTTCTATCTCTGTAGTTCTGTTGGCTATCGTGGGAAGACCCGGGTTTACTGTATTTAACCAACAACACCCCTAGCTCACTGGCCCTTTTGGAAACAGACCGTGAAGCGACTTGAAGTCTCACCCGAAGTGATTCTAATGGGTTGGCCAAAGACTCAAGTGTCTTGGACCAGGTTCTGTGGCATCCTACTTGCGACTCGCGGCTTTGCTAGCCGCAGGGCCTCTTTCTCTGCGCGTTGCGCGACCCTCTGCTCGCGTCGCGCGATCTCAGTGTCTCGCAGCCCTTCTAGCCACAAGATCTCTCTCTATCCATTGCGCGGTCCCTTTCTACGTCGTGCAACTTCCACTGACTCGCGGTGACCCCAGCCTTACCGCATCTCCGTGCACCGGTCGACACGTAACTTCCTCCCAACACTAAGTCCTGAACCTACGGTATCGCGCACTGCAGCTCCTCTGCCGGTGCGGTATTGCCTCCCTGCGATACCCTACTCCCGTGGCTCAGCGCACTTAGTGTTGTTCATATCGACTTACAAGATTTAACATAACAGGCTGTTCAACACTGCGACTAGTGACTGTTTCAAGCAAAGCATAACTGAACCCGCATACAACTTGTCAACGATTTCAACTTATGTCTATCCTTTTATGTTACTGTGAACTGAACAATTCATACATACATTAAACTGTAAACAAGGCTCATAAAATAACTGACAGATGCATCAAATAAACACAACACACAAAGCAATCACATAACGCATGATTTTAACGTGGTTGACCTCCAGGATGGAAGTTACGTCCACAGAACTATGTTTCTATTATAGCTCAGGGGAAGGTAAACACAGTTCTACTGCACCGCATATGCAGCTTAAGATCTTCTCTCTTAGATCTCTTTTCTATCTCTATATTGCACCTCTTACAATATACTCTTCCCTCTCTGTCGATCCCTGCGGATCGTTACATGAATGCTCTATGAGCCAGCTCCTGGTTACAGTAAGATACTACTGCTAATAACAGAACCAGAGCTCGGCTTCTACAATTGCCTAAAAATATACAAAACAACTAACAACTGAACGAAAACAACCAACCAGCCCACCAACCAACCAACCCTTTTACAGTATAAAAATATATCCCTTTATAGGCGGCTCGAAGGTCTCGCCATTACAACATTGTGGGCCTGTCCCAACAGTAACCCAAACCCTAACTAGTGACAGTCGGTGTATCTGTACTTTGAGGTAGCCACTATCCATCACACCACAGCTCTCTGCGGTCTTCCATGCTTCCCGATGCTGATCATGGGTACTATGCACCGCTTCCCATCACCGCAGCTTCCTGTAGTCTTGCATGCTTCCCAGTGCTGACCATGGGTACCAGCGCTGCTTCCCTTCTTCTGTCCTTTGTCTTCAATGCCTCGGCCTCGTTGCTCCTTTTCCTTTATGAGGGTAGCTGAGCCCTCCTTTCTTCCGCCACTACCTTCAATGCAGTGGTTGAGCTCTCTCTTCTCGGCCGCTCTGGTACCGTCATCTTCCTTGACTTCTCTGTCTTCTACGTCATGGGTTCTGGCTCTACTCTGTAGCTAGAAACCTGCTATAGTGTCATAGCTCTACCTCTTATATCTCCACAAAAACTGTCTATCCATCAAAATAGCAGCTTCTTCTATAGCTGCAGGACCCTACTCCAACAGTCTCCTAACACTTACTTGTGGCTCGTCCCCAAGCCACTACCAGCGGGCTTCTCCTACTGTAGTTTTTCCTTGGCTTCCTATGAAGTCTATTGCAACTTGTCGCGAAGTCCTGCGATTTCCTTCTGCATCACTCCGACATGCTCTTGTGTTGAGTCAAGCAAAGCTTGACTGATATTGGTGTCTTCTGTTGCTTTAGTTTCCTCTCTGATGGCAGTGAACTCCCTCACTTTCTGCTCAACCGTATCGACTAACTCAGTGATTTGCTCTTGGTAGGGTTGAAGCAGGTCATTAATGTGTATCTCCTTTGTTCTTAATTGCTGTACTTCCTACTGCAAGTGGTTCATGTCCTTTGTCTTCCTCATCTTCTGAAGAGCTGCTAAGCTCTTAATTTCTTCTTTCATTGCTGCCATGGTATTCTCTATCTACTGAATACTTTGCTGGATTTCCACTTTCTCAGGCGGCTGATCCAAGTCCACCCATGTGTTCGTCGCATCATTTAGTACTGATAGTGCATCGTCGATGCGAGACTGCATCTGCGCAGAAGCGAGTCGAAATGCCTCTACTATCGCTTGCTGGTCTGCTTGGGAAGTGTCTCATACACGAGCCTCAAGCTCATCGATCTGCATTTTGTGGTCCTCCTCCATCTTGGTCGCTGCTTCTTCCATCCTGGCTATTGTTTCCTCCAGAGCCTTTGCTCTGTCTACAACTCTTCTTACCTTCTGCGGAAGAGGTAAGGTGAACTCAATGCGACATTGTGGTAACTCCAATGTGATGCTTTGTAGAACTTGAGAAAGATCCTGTTCTCTTTCTTCATAAGTTCATACTTCTTCTACCTTTTTCTGAAAGCTGGTGGCGAGTGCTGCATTTTTCTGCATCAGCTGCGTATTTTCTTCATAAGTCGCAAGCTCTCTACCTCTGAGCTCTGCGCTTAGCTGCTGCTGGATCATCTGCAACTGATCAATGTGAAAATCTGTGGGGTTAACCTAAACAGGTTGCCTAAACTGTACTGGTGGATCCATCATCGACACAGGGAATCTGAGGCTCCCTGGTGTAATCAAAACTGTGTTGAGACGACCCTTCGCTAGGATCTCCTCACGGGAGATCAACTGTTTCGAACTTTCTCTTGCTGGCGCCTTGCTCAACTGAGTGTGAATTAAGGCAGTTTTCTCAGTCAATGTTTTCAACTCGCCTAGCTGCTGGTCTATGGCCCCCTGCAGCTTGCCCTGCGATGCCTGCATCGCCTGAAATGTGTCGCTCATTCTGTCCCTTATTTTGACTGCGATTTGGTCATAGTCATCGGCTGTCAATTTAATCTCCCCACTTGGCTGTGTAACCTTTTATTTTTTCTTCTGGGGCTCCTCCTCTGGTGTGTCCTCGTCATCCTGTGTCTGGGTTTCTACTCTGTCTTTGCCCTTGTCTACTGGGTCTGTCTGTGTAGTATCTGACTATAGGGGTGTGGTATCTTTGTACTCTTGCTTCCATTGGGCATCAAAGTCTTTGATGATACCTTCGATATCCTGCGCTATCATCCTGAACTAGCCAGGAGCCCAATCATCCCGTTTAGTCCTCTTTGGTCTCAGGTGGATTCTATGGCGGTCCACCATAAAATTAAGCCGATCATCCTATGTGTCTACAACCTCCTTACTGATCCACGGTACTTCTAGGACGACTTTATTCAGTAGCATATAGTATTCATAGAATACTATCGCATTGAGCTTTTTCTTTTCTGGGTGGTTAGTCTCCCACATGTTTGTATAGCGCACCCCCCTGGGCTCACCGCTTGCTCGCTGCCTAAATTGGGTATGGGGCGGCTCCTTCCACCCCACAAATGCACAGAGTATAATCAACCATGAAAAATGAAAATTATGGGTAGCCTCATCCTGTGCCGCCAAGCAATCTGCCTGAAACATATTTAACAAAAATAAAGACCAATTGAACGGTTCCCCTTCTGTAACCTGTATAGCAAGTTTAGTTACAGACCCTGTAACTTGCTTGGGCTGAACCTTGGTTAACGGTCTGCCTGCAAGCAGACTAGCTGTAAAGCTGAGTGTTTTGTCTGGTATGCTTGCAATGTCGTAGGCCCGACCTCCTCTCTGTAGTTGTTACTTGGCCACTACGGTGGGTGAGAGCTTGGGTTCCTTAGTCTTTCCTGTTGTATCTATCGTCGGATGTTGACCAGTCTTGGACAATTCGGTAATGCGATGTATGAGGTCGATGTTTAGATCGACCTTGTTACCAAGCCACAGGTAACCTCCATGTAAACAAGAAAGTAGTATGTGCACCATGGCATTAACCTCTGCACTGCGTCCGAAATGTGGTAGTCTCAACAGATCGAGCAAGCCTGAGTGCTCAAGAATCTGAACATGGTCCATGGGAATATATTCATCTGCACTTGTCCTCGGGTTCTTCTGAACTGTGAGGTACTAATCCGGCCAAAACAGGGGATATGTCTTAGCATCAGCCAGGTTATAATCGATGAATTTAGCAACAGCTGCATATCCTAATAGGTCTCCATCTTCCTTTACCCGAGAATCAATCTGTGGTATGGGAACAGGGAACTTACCACTCTTGGGAAGTTTTACTTCGGGTGCGTTGTCAAGTCAAGGCATAATGTAGTCTGCTGCATTATGAACTTCTTCCTCTAACTCCGAACTGCATTGGTCTAGTATCTGAGAGTGGCTCCTCGTCTGTGGCGACTGTCTGGTCTGTGATGAACCTAGCTGGGCACCTTTAAGCAGTGTCGTCATAACACCTGCAAGGCCGTGACGCTCAAATCTTCTCAAAATGTTGTCTATATGTTCCTCCTCGGACAGAACCCACTCGGTGGAATATCCTGGGCGTGCAATGGCTTCGAACTCTAGGAATCACAGCACTCTGTAACGGGGTGAACTCTGCATAGGGGACTCTTAACAGTTTACTCTATAGCTCTCGGGTTTTTGCAAGTGTAACCCTCTGAAATGAACAATTTCTTCTTTTATGCCGAAGGAAACAATCCCGGACGCAACGGTCACCTTGGATGAACCCGTCCGTCGTAATAATTATATGGACAATACCACACCCGTCATCCGATCCTCCATAAATGCTGAAATCCGATCGCGTTTCCCTCAAAACCTGTGTGTACAGGCGTCGATCTCGTCGAAGATTTACCAAATCTGGAAACTTAATTATGCTGGTACCAAATCTACGGTAAGGTATAATGGTCATTTCTTCATTAACTACCTGTAAAAATGTGACTTGACTGGCCCTCTCTTGGTTGCAAAGACTGGAGACGTGGCACAAGGAAACATCGCATTGCTGCGCTGCAACACTGCATCACCTGCGCAAACAAACAAGCATTTTTTTTTGTTTTGTTTTGTTTTGTTTTTTTTGTTTTTTGTTTTTTTTTTTCCGACTTGCGCAAAATGAACCGACCTTATGTGATTCCTGATACTTATAATACTTGCCGGTGTAGACTAGTTCCCGGTGCGATGCCTCCTTTAAACTACACTGGACATCTGCACCACCATAAACTGGCTAAGCTAGGGCTCAGAGGTGGGGTGGCTATCGCTATAGAGCTTAAGCCTACTACCATTAATCCATGTGGGAAGAAGCTCCCCATTCAGCTGGCTGAGCTAAACGACACCTCCCTCTGTAACTTGCTGTATTTGATATGGCCCTAGCCAATGCATCTTGAACTTCCCTAGAAACTTCATGAATTTACTGTCATAGAGGAGTACTAGGTATCCAATTTGGAAAGTCTTACTCTTAATATGTCTGTCATGCCAATATTTTTCTCGTGCCTTCTGCACTTTCTGATGGAATCCAGCGACGAATCTTTCTTCCTCTAAGGCAAGCAGCTGTGCTAGCCTTTCCTCTACTGTGTCTGTATCAATCATCCCGGTGATCTGGGCGATTTGTAAACTGGGAAGAATATAGTCCATAGGAATAATAGCCTCCTGTCCATACACCAAGCTGAAAGGTGTGTGTCTTGTAAGTTTCTTGCATGTGGTCCTATATGCCCATAATACAGCGTTAACTCTGAGGTCCCAATAATTCCTTTGGCTGTTGCAGATCTTAGTAAGAGCGTTTTCTAAAATCTTATTAAAGGCCTCCACCATACCGTTAGCCTGTGGGTGTTAGGGAGTGCTCTTATGGTGCTGAATCTGGAATTATTCTGTCAAGGCCTCAATGGTGTGGTTTAAGAAATGTGTGCCTTGATCACTCATCAAAATTACGGGGCAACCAAATCTACTGATGATGTTCTCAAAAAGGAACTGTGTGGCTGTAGCAGCATCACAATTCCTTACTGCTTTGGCCTCTGCCCATCTGGTGAGGTACTCTGTTCCAGTGATAATATATCTCACGCCAGTGCGCTTTCCTGGTGGGTTGATAGGACCCACAAAGTCTATAGCCCACTTGTCAAATGCGCGCAGTGTAACCTGCGGTCACAGGGGCATTTCATCGCGTCGCGAGGGTTTTCCTACCCTCTAGTAGATATCACAGCATCTGCAAAAGTCCTTGGTGTCCTTATGCAAAGTAGGCCACCATAATCCTGCATCTAGGATTTTCTGCGCAGTCGGCTTTCCTGCGAAATGACCTCCTGCGGTCCCTGAGTGCGCCTCTCTGATAATAGCATCTTTTTCATGTGGCATCACACATCTGCGCAAAACTTCATCCGGTCCTAACTTGTATAAGTGTCCTGTGATCAGGGTGAAGTCTGCTGCTTTAACAACCAACTACTTCTTTTGCTACTTAGTAAACTCCTCAGGCGTTAATCCTGTAGTGAGAAAGTGAATGATATCAGCATAGTAGTCGTCCGCAATCTGGATAGAAAACAATGGCGCATCTGGTAAATTGTCCTCTAGGTTACTTGGCTCTTCTCCCGAGTCTATCTGCGACAGATGATCAGGTCCAGCGTTCAATCTTCCTGGTTTAACAATGATTTCAAAATCATACTCCTGAAAGAGGAGTAACCATCTGCAGATTCTCCCCCCTAACACTGGCTTATTGACGAGATACTTCAATGCGGAATGGTCAGTAAACATCTTGAACGAGGCACCCAATAGGTAGTGCCTAAACTTCTGCAGCACATACACCATAGCTAAGCCTTCTCTTTTTGTCGTGGTGTAGTTATTTTCTGCTGTTGAGAGCTTTCTACTGGAGTATGCGATAGGGTGATCAATATCCCCTTCTCCTGGTTGCGTTAAGACAACCCCTAGTGCGATGCCAGATGCATCCACATGTACATGAAATGGCTTAGTCCAATCTGAAAATACTAGGATGGGTGTTGTAACCATCTTTTCTTTAAGTGTGTCTAGACTCTGCTGACATTCCTCATTCCATAGGAATTTTACTGTAACGAACATAAAATATATAAATATTAAAAATAATATTAATAGATAATTATTAATTAATAATTAATAATTATCAAAGAGTCATGACTGTAGGTTGGAAAGTCACGAATGGACATATATAAGTCCGACCATTGTAAATCAATCATATCAATTCTATCATCAATTTATATATTATTATGGATTATTTAATATTCCAGATCTTTTGGTAAATATTACTCTATGAATGAATAAATATAAATTGAAAAAAAATCGCAAGAGGAAAGAATCGAAAGGATTCCAATTCATGAACAATCTACTAGAGAACCAAGAAGCACAATCCAAGAAAATGCATCCAAAAATCAAATCAAAGAAGTGAAGACAGTCCTCGTCACAGTCCAAAAGAAAGAAGAACAAACAAAACCTATACCTTATAGACATCCTAATTATAATCATCATTTTGACCAACGATGGGGTCAAAAATGAATATTCACAGAAGACTTATGTGGATATGTGAAAATATCGACATACTAAGCAACAATCGAGACAGATCGTTCCACAAAAAGATCTCAGAGCTCCGATAAAAATAGATCTAGGATGGACCACAGCAGATGCTATGCGACAATTCTCTTGGGGAATCCGTAATTCGTATCGGCTCATCTCCTCAAATGTTGCAAATACAAAATGGAAAGAATTCCGAGATTACAAGTTAAAATAAATCAGACATAAATGTCAAATACATCTTTGAGGACAAAGATTCCCTTAAGGGGAAGGCAATGTAAAGAACATAAAATATATAAATATTAAAAATAATATTAATAGATAATTATTAATTAATAATTAATAATTATCAAAGAGTCATGACTGTAGGTTGGAAAGTCACGAATGGACATATATAAGTCCAACCATTGTAAATCAATCATATCAATTCTATCATCAATTTATATATTATTATGGCTTATTTAATATTCCAGATCTTTTGGTAAATATTACTCTGAACGAATAAATATTTGTTTCATTTACATCTTTCTTTAGCAATTTCTCCATTGGTGTTGTAATCTTTGCGTAGCCCTTGATGAACTTTTGGTAATACCTGGTATGACGAAGTACTGTCCTCAGTTGCTTGACTGAGTTGGGTGCTGGAAGATTTACAATGATGGCAATCTTTGCGGGATCTACCATCAAGCCTTGTCTGCAAACAATGTGACCCAACAAAATACCGAATGGTGCACAAAATATACATTTCTTCAAGTTTAGAGAAATATGGTACTGCCTACATTTCTCTAACATCAGTATTAAATCTCCTATGTGCTTTTCAATTAGTCCAATTACGGTCCAATCATCAAAATATACTTCTAGGAGTTTATGGATGTATTCTTTAAATATAGCAACTACTACTCTAGAAAATATAGCTGGTGCATTCTTAAGACCAAAGGGCATTACCGTATATTGGAACGAGCCCCAGTCTGTTGCAAAGGTGGTTTTAGATCGATCTTCTGGATGTATTCTGATCTGATGGTAGCTTGAAAATCCATCAGTGAAGGAGTATACCTCCTGTCCTCCCTCGTTGTCTAATACCTCATCAGTGAATGGTGTCGGAAATGGATCGTGAAGCGATGCATCGTTGAGCTTGCACAGATCGACACAGATCCTGATGTCTCCTTTGGTTTTATTTTCTTGTATGACCATGGGGCTAACCCATTCGCTTTCTTCTATAGGCTCAATGATGCCTACTGCTAGCATCTTATCGATATCATCCTTTACTTTTTCTTTATACCGCGGGTTTAATCTATATGGGCGCTGCTTGGATGGTCTAGCATCCTCCTTCAACGGTATCCTCATGACTCCCAGGTCTCCGACTATTCCCTTCATCTCTGTGAACTTGGTGGGAAATAGGTCCTGATAGTCATGTAGCAAATCTGCAATCTGTTCGACTGTTTCATTGTTCCAATAGTCTCCAATAGAGGCAAACTTAGGTTCTGTGTCTGTGCCATAATTGATCTTTTTAATCTTAATGGGCTCTGTGATTGCTGGAATTTCTAACTGTGGTCCCTCAACATCGCGAGTGCCTTCTGACTCCGGAATGTTGGTGTCGCAAGGATCCTGATCCTCCTCCTCTGGCTCAGATGCGAAATTATAACACTCTAACGCCTCTTTTAGCTGGATAGCCCACTTAGGTTGAGCTGATACTGATATGGTACACTCTTCAAATATCTTACTCTTTATTACTTTTAGGGCCTGATCAACCTTTGGATACTCAGATTCAAAAGCGAAGGTGAGTAGGAAGCTGTCTATCATAAGTGGCCATGTTGTTGTTCCCTTGCGCAGTTCGGTCTCTGTATACCAGTTCCTTGGAACTGTATCCAAAGTATGAACGAATCGGTGAACCCATTCATCCTCGGGAATGTCCGACCAATTCTGTTCACATGTATGAATTTGTGATCTGGGGTCACTCTCTCCTGTGTATTTCTGTTGGACATACTCTCTGTCGATAGAAAATTTGATCGCCATGAATCTTTTAATATCATCCCATGATGCTATGTTCTCTTTATGTGCATACCACCATCTTGTAGGTGTGGCTCGTACTGCAAGGTCCATAGCTGCGATCCTTTGCTCGTGAGGGATCTGTTGTTCAAACTGCTCGAGAAATTCCTGGATATCTGTTAGACCATGAAAGGATGGAATCTCATTGATCTCTATGCCAATCCATCGCAGTGACTTAGTCAAGTACGCACACCTGCGCGCTGAGACTTCGTGAAGTCTGTTCTTCCAGTTTTCTAGACCAACATCTGAATCTGATGCGCATGAGCTGTCGCATTGCCAACTGATATTCCCTTCTGGGGTTGGATTGATGTAGTCGCTCTGGTTTGCGGTCATCTGATAGAGGCTCTCCATGTTATGTGCCTCCTCCTCTGCCCGGATAGGTTCAATATATCTAGGACCCTGAAAAGGATCCAACGGTGCGATGACCTGGATCTGTGCGTCCTCAAAGGTCATGTGTCTTCTCTTTAGGTCGATAACGGCCATGTTACCGATCTCCCAATCAATGCCTAGAAATGCTGGATAGGGTCTACTATCACCAATGATTTCTATAACTTCAAAGTCCGCGAAGCTATGAACTCCGTCAATGTCAAGTGGCACCTGCGGTAACCGACCCAGAGGTGACACACGTTGCTGATTAGCTAATCTCAGATGGATAGGTGATCTGAAAAACTTAGGGCTACCCATCTGTTCCCATGTCTGCTTAGTCAGAATATTCACGTCTGATCCTAGATCTAGGATTACCTCATCCATTTCAAATTCTCCAACCTGCGCTGTGAGTTGCATCTCTCTTCCTGTTCTTGTATGTCCCGTAATATTATGAATAGCACGCTGTGTATTGCTCACAGACGAAGATGGCTGACACTAATCTATGATGCGCTGAAGTTCTGTGATAGCTTGCTCATTTCTTACAAGTTTTAGACAACTCCACAGGAAGGAATGTACACTTCCTGTCATCTCGTCCTCATCGCATTTTCCCGATGTGGTAGCCTGCGATGTCTGTACAAGGCTATCGCCACAAGGTGCTTGCTGCGGCACACCCCTAGATGGCAGTACCTGTGATCCTGATTGCGTAGGGTGATCAAAGAAATCCTTGGCTTCCTGAAATGTCTATTTGTTCTTCTGCAGGTCGAGTGGTGTTGCTTTATTAGGAGCTCTATGCACCCACTCCTGACCTGTGGTCTTTTTCATTTCCTGCGATGTCCCATTGGTAGAAACACCACTACGAGTCACAATATTGACTCTTGGTTTTGGCTCTTCTTGCTCAGCAGCAATAAGCTGGATGTTCTGGTGTACTGCTGGCTTAGGTTCTCTGATCTTAGCTATTAAGGTAGGACACTCCTCTATAGTATGATCGTAAGATTTGCAGTAGTTACAAGTGGTAGTGGGGCTCTGACAGTCCCTAGCTTAGTGTCCTACAACTCCGCAGTTGTAACAAGTAACTGGTCCACGACCACGGCCAAAACCCTCTCCCCTGCCGGAGCCTTCTCCTCATGCAAATCCTCCTCCACGGCCTTGTCCTTTGAATCCTCCTCCATGGCATCCATAAGCCGGATCCTGCTGTGGTCCTACTGCTGGACCCTGTGTTTCTGACTGGACTCTGTACAAGTCTTTCTTTGCTCCGACCATGAGATCATAGGCTCTGCAATCATGTTCATCGTGGCCTACAGACTTGCAGAAGACGCAGTATAAGTTATTAGGTGTCTGCACGTACTTATGAAGTAGAGGGCACTGGTGGGGTAGATGTCCTCGCGTTTTGCATATCTCACACCACGGCCCGTGGGTCTGTGGTAAGGGGTTTGGAGCCCCTGTTGCTATATATTCTACAAAGACCAGACAATTATCTTTACTATGGCCTTGTGCTTTACATTTTACGCACCATATGTCTTGCGCAACCTATTTCCCTTTCTTAAGTTCATGCAACTGTAATGTGAGATTAGACAACTGGTTTTGTAAAGTTTCCATGCCTGTACTGCTCTCAGCTAGAGGTGAAGCCTCTAGTTTCATCGCCATCTCCAATGCGTCATCCTGCGTCTCGAGTTTCTGCTGCATTAACGGTAGTCTAATGTGTGGGAGCAGCGCTGCAATAAACGATTCCTTATGCTGCTCCGGCGCGAACTCAAAACTGACTTGGTCAATAAGGGCTTTGAATTTATGA
>LPNX010336996.1:442154-487249 GCA_001517045.1 Pseudotsuga menziesii | reverse complement strand
GTACTATCTGAACTGTCTTCAAATATTGGAGATCTGAAATCTACTTTATACTTCTTTCCACTACGTGTTCGTCCAATGTCATCAAAATCACTTTCAAACTCTAGTGACATTACTATTTCTACTTATTCATCTGATACTAGATCCATTGTTCCTTTTTCATGTAATAGCATCTTAGTGGACAAGTTTAAAGATCTTAGGTACTTACCACGATATCCTTTGAAGAAATAGCGCTCAGCCTCGCTGAAGCTTTTTGTCTGGTCGACTACAAACTCTGTGACGAAGCCTTCTAGCACGCTCGCAAGCCAGAAGTATACTGCCCTCGTGATAGGATTATCCAGGTTCCTCACAGTCTGAATCAGCTCCTGTGTCCAGACAATGTCTATTTTCTTTTTGAATATGCTTGTATTAGTTAACTTTGATAACCAGTCGTAAAGCTCGTTCCCAAAGGTTGTAAAAAATATCGCATGCAGGTCTGTAATGATATGTTTCTGTAACCAGGCCTCTGTACTCAGTTTAGGACTCCTGTTCTCTCATTCAGCAAACTCTTTCTGGTTAGACCAAACCCACTCATTGAGTTCGTCTCTCATAGGACGCCACCAGAACATCAGCTCAGTTTGTTCAATACTGGCAACGGAACCATTTGTTGGCTATCGTGGGCAGACCCAGGTTTATTGTATTTAACCAACAACACCCCTATCTCACTGGCCCTTTCGGCGATAGACCACGAAGCGGCCTGAAGTCTCACCCGAAGTGATTCTAATGAGTTGGTGAAAGACTCAAGTGTCTTGGACCAGGTTCTGTGGCATCCTACTTGCGACTCGCGGCTCTGCTAGCTGCAGGGCCTCTTTCTCTGCGCGTCGTGTGACCCTCTACTCGCGTCGCAAGATCTCAGTGTCTCATAGCCCTTATAGCCGCAAGATCTCTCTCTATCCATCGCGCAGTCCCTTTCTACGTCGTGCAACTTCCACTGACTCGCGGTGACCCCAGCCTTACCGCATCTCTGTGCACCGGTCAACACGTAACTTCCTCCAAACACTAAGTCCTGAACCTACGGTATCGCGCACCGCAGCTCCTCTGCCGGTGCGTTATTGCCTCCCTGCGATACCCTACTCCCGCTGCTCAGTGCACTTAGTGTTGTTCGTATCGACTTACAAGATTTAACATAACAGGCTATTCAACACTGCGACTAGTGACTGTTTCAAGCAAAGCATAACTGAACCCGCATACAAGTTGTCAACGATTTCAACTTATGTCTATCCTTTTATGTTACTATGAACTGAACAATGCATACATACATCAAACTGTAAACAAGGCTCATAAAATAATTGACAGATGCATCAAATAAACACAACACACAAAGCAATCACATAACGCATGATTTTAACGTGGTTCACCTCCAGGATGGAAGTTACGTCCACAGAACTGTGTTTCTATTATAGCTCAGGGGGAGGTAAACATAGTTCTACTGCACCGCATATGCAGCTTAAGATCTTCTCTCTTAGATCTCTTTCTATCTCTATATTACACCTCTTACAATATACTCTTCCCTCTCTGTCGATCCCTGTGGATCGTTACATGAATGCTCTATGAGCTAGCTCCTGGTTACAGTAAGATACTACAGCTAATAATAGAACCAGAGCTCGGCTTCTACAATTGCCTAAAAATCTACAAAACAACTAACAACTGAAGGAAAACAACCAACCAGCCCACCAACCAACCAACCCTTTTACAGTACAAAAATATATCCCTTTATAGGCGGCCCGAAGGTCTCACCATTACAACACTGTGGGCCTGTCCCAACAGTAACCCAAACCCTAACTAGTGATAGTCGGCGTATCTGTACTTTGAGGTAGCCTCTATCCGTCACACCACAGCTCGCTGTGGTCTTTCATGCTTCCCGGCGCTGATCATGGGTACTATGCACCGCTTCCCATCACCGCAGCTTCTTGCAGTCTTCCATGCTTCCCAGCGTATACCATGGGTACCGGCACTGCTTCCCTTCTTCTGTCCTTCATCTTCAATACCTCTGCCTTGTTGCTCCTTTTCCTTTATGAGGGTAGCTGAGCCCTCCTGTCTTTCGCCACTGCCTTCAATGCAGTGGTTGAGCTCTCTCTTCTCGGCCGCTCTGGTACTGTCGTCTTCCTTGACTTCTCTGTCTTCTACGTCATGGGTTCCGGCTCTGCTCTGTAGCTAGAAACCTGCTATAGTGTCGTAGCTCTACCTCTTATATCTCCGCCAAAACTGTCTATCCATCAAAATAGCAGCTTCTTCTGTAGCTATGGGACCCTACTCCAACAAGTTCATTAAAACCTACTCATGACACCCATATCTAATTTAAATACCTACAAAGAACTCATATAAGGGGCTCATGTGTTGGTTCAAGGACTTGTTGAAGGCTCATACACATTAGAACGTTAAACAATATCATGATGTCTTACACATGAGAGCAGTTGCTCATGGTGATTGATCCCTAGAAGTGGTGTTTGTCGTCTAAGGCCCTAATGATCTTTCTCTACCCCCCCACTCTCCATCTCTCTACTCTCTCTCTCTCTCTCTCTCTCTCTCTCTCTCTCTCTCTTTCACACACACACATAGAACATGCCATGCTACCTTGTTTATAGCCTAAGGCCCAAATGGTTGTACTAGGGCTTGAGGCCATGTGTTATTGACCATGGTCGCCACTAAACCTTTGTTAAACCTTGACACCAATCCTTGGTCAGTGTTGGAGGCATCCCTTACCCTCCACTAGATATAGGTAAGGAGCCTAAGACCTCATAATGGCACCCATGGGCCTAAGAATAAATTAGTGGTGAAGACTATATTGTAAAAATACTCGTACATGTGTGAATACCAAGACATCCTTGAAGAATGTTATTCATTAAATGGGATAAACGTTAGTAAGTTAATGCTGTAAATGTTAGGCAGCAACACACACACACACACACACACACACACATGTTTTTGCGCGTACGCGTGGAAACATGCACGTGCTCCTATGCACGCGTGTGCGCTCCAAGACGTGTGCGCACACCCGTTGGTAGTTTAAAAAAATAGAGATCTGGATTCCCAGGGTTGCTACCAATTTTCACGGGTTTTCTACCATTGTTCACACATTTTGTGCTCCTGAACTTTGCAATTTGGCTCAAACTCAATCATCAATTGGACACTCTTTGATATGTTGGATAGAAGATCACTCTTGGAATCCAACAAACATCTTCAGTGGTCTTGGAATTTAGTGGATACATTCAAAATACAAGTTTTCCTTGCAAGAAGAGATCATTTTGAATAGGTATGGTGAATTGTAAATAATTTTTTTCATTCACAAGCTTTCAGATCATTTCATTGATTTATGTTTTATCATATTCCTACAATAATAGAATTCCCAACTTCACATCTAAACAAGTCTCATATTCTCCATACAATATGAAGTATGCAATGTTAACTAATAATGATTTGCACATGAATATATTTTGATTTCACACAATGATGGCATAGATGAAGTTATCTCTTGAGACTCTTCGATTTGAAAAAAAATCTTTGAAGCAATCATGGGAGAGGGTCCATATTGAATAGTTCACTAAGTTTTCCATATTCTCTATATAAGATGAAGTATTAAATGTAGACCAATAATTATTTGCACATGAATATATTTTGATTTCCCATAAGGATGGCATAGATGAGGTTCTCTCTTGAGACTTTTAAATTTTTATAAAAACCTTGGAAGCAATCATGGGAGAGGGTCCATATTGAATAGTTCACCAACTTGTCCATGCTCTCCTCTTCATGCTACATTTATAATAACATGCATTTGAGCTTGATAGGGATGCCTCTACCTCAATGATTTCTCCTTCTTCGAGGGATTTGCAACCTCCACATTGTGTAATTAGTCAATTTGTTCTCTTTAGTTAGTGTAACTTAATGAGTGCAATTTATTCAATTTACTCCCAAGACATCCAAACACCAACTTGTGACTTCCACTACTTTTTGAACACAAAGGAAGTCATAATCCTATAGCTGCAATACATGCAAACTTGACTCTCTTTACTTGAATCAAATAGATGATAGAAATGAAACTTTAGTTCGAACATAAAGATCAACCTTTAGTCAACATTTATGTATCAATGCCAATAATTACAATAATAACATATATGTAATTTAGTTAATTATGTTGGAACGCGTCATGTTTCTTGTATAATGGAATTGATACCTTATTTGTTGCTTCTTAGGCAGGGGTAGACCTCATAGTTTTGATAAAGAAACTTTTGGAGATGGAAAAATCACGTAATAGAGTAAGAAAAACTAGAAGGAATATGCTCATTGAAAAGGAAAATAAGGTAAGAGAAATGACCAGGTTAGAAATGGATAGAGTGAGACATGGTCCAGCCATTTCCATTGATACTGCAACCGATCCTAACACAGTTGATGACATAAAAACATCTAGTTCAGAACCATGGGTGAAGTGGTTGAGTCCAATGGACCCAACTCAAATTCCTACATCAACACAGTCTCCAACCAACAATCCATCAACGATCCATGCTAAATCTCTTGAAGACACAAGTTTATTGAGAGACACAGAGTATCAAGTCTTGGACATAGGAGAAATGATTAATTTGAAATCTCTCCAAGAATACCACAACCATGTCGAGCACACTCCTAATGTGGACCAACATGTGAATGAAGCACCACAACAAAGAAGCTCTGGGATTTATAGCTCATTTCCACCTTCCCTACCTTGATTGTCTAGTGAAGGAAAGTATCCATGTGGATGAAAATTGTTTGTCAGGCCTTGAAGGTAAGTTTACCAAACACATTATCGATTGGAAATGTACCAATTAATGAAGGAATATTTTGAATCCAAAGGAGATGCAGGTAAATGCCAATTATTACTGTGTTTGTTAAAGTCAAATTGTTTAGTTGTTGTTAGGAGAATTATGGGCATAAATATGGTTAGAAGCTCATAGGCTAACAATCATATTGTTAGAAATCTCCAATCTGATTTTAATGCGATTGGGAAGAAATCTCGTACTAAAGATCTTTGTGCGGTTCGTCGAGAGTTATCAAAATCAGTTGTAAGAAAGTCCACATGGCAACATCACCTCCTTTCACACACTTCTCATATACTTAAATTAAATAGAAAACATGTTAATAAGTACTTTGTTATAAGATAAAATCTTCAGACTCCAGGTGGAAAAGATTGTTGGGATTTTGTCGGCAGGTTGCCTCGTCGAGATATGAAGCTAATTGATGTTGTTAAGGACTTATTACAAAATTTATGTCATGATCATACCATACCTTCATCTAACCAAAGAGATGAGCTAAAGCTGAGAAAAGGTTCTTTTGAACGTGAACCCCATGTCAAACACTTCCTTGAAACGAAACATACTGAACTCTATGAGAGATTCAGGAATGAGCACACACAATTGAACCTGGGCCAAAGGTCCTTTGATAAATGTAAACCATGGTATGTTCATATATGCATTGATCAGAACACATGCTGTTGTAGATACCATGTAGAATATGAATAATTTTATGACACGTATAAACATATATTTTGTGATTTGCATACTAACATTGAGCAGAGATGCAATGAATCTGTAATACCACCAAATGCATCGAGATATTTTATCGACAACATCATGTGTCCAATGCATGAAGGATAAAAATACTATGGAAAATCATGTCTATATGGGAATTGTTCCATGTGCAGTGGGTTTTCTCTTTTGAATCGTTGCATTCATGGAAGCGATGAGCATCAATTTGGCAGTATGACCATGGAGATGCAGAGCTTCAAGTACGTAACCTATCAATTAGATAGTGCGAAGGAAAGTAAAAATATTGCATTGGTGAAGTCACAGGTGCATGTTTTCCTCTTACACATTCAGTTTCTACATATACATTCTTTAAAGGTGACATTCTAATATGACCCTTGTTTTCATGGCAATAGGTACGGGTATGTGATTTTTTGATAGAGTTCTACAAGAAAACTAAGCAGTATGTTCAACATGTGCATGTAGTGTGATGGAAGTACAAAAAATGCAGGGACAACTTTCCCATTGGAACGATATTGTCAATTATGGATTTTCCAGAAAACTATGAGCCTTCAACCACAAAATAAAATTCAGAGTCAATAATACCATTTTGACCAAGTCAGCATCATGGTACATATTACGTATAGGCATGGCCTTGAGAGCAATATTAAAAACAGGATAATACAGAAGGAGACATGCTTTTACATAAGTGATGACAAATGCCATGATCTCCATTATGTGCAATTTTTTTTTGAATTTTATATGATCAACTAAAGGAGGGAGATATACAGAGGGATCAACATTGGATATGGTTAGATGGTTGTGCAAGCCAGTTCAAAAATGCCCAAGTCTTCCAATGGATGAGTATGTTGCGTAAGACTTACAATGTGCTGCATATATGGAACTACTTTGAGACTGTGCATGACAAAGGCGAGCATGATGGGGCCAATGCATGCATCAATACTGCACTACGAAGGGAGGAGATGAAGTTTACTAGAAACCCTCATATCAAAGGTGCAGAATCCATAGTTCAATGGTGCTCTGCAATACTGTCAGACCAAACTAAAGTGCAACATACATCAATAAGGGTAGGAAGGTCAGTTAAGAATTTGCGGCATAGTACAAGGAACACATGCATTTAATTCAGTTCGAAGCTCAAAGAATCCCCTATTTGAAATATGGACGTAGAAACTTGCTTGATTTTGCAGCTCTTGTAGCAGTGGTGAATGGGATGAATGCGAATGCATGGATTGGGTGGATGATTGGGATCGTGTGTCACTTGCAGTAGACCCATGTGTAGTCATTGAAAAAACCCACTTAGAGGAGGGTTAGTCAACGATTTCGACAGACTATGACAATATATCAGATCTTGTACAGCCAGGACACATATATGTAGTTGTTTCCCTAAAAGGAAATGAATGGGGCACGGATTATTGGTTGGCACGATACATTCAAGGTAAGAAAATACTGAACAGATCATTGATTGATGATGAAGGAAATGAATTTCCTATTGGTTCGATGGTGATTGAGGGTGAATATCTTACATTAGATGGGAAATCAAGAAGAACTAGTGGGCATGTATTGATGGATTACAGACCAGGTTCTATGGTCTATCACTTCAAAAACTTGATTATTGGCATGAACATCCATCTATAGACAATGTCAAACAATAACTCAACTAAGGTACGTTACTTCTTTCCTTATTCAGAGCACGAGAGATTGATGGAGACAATTAGCAACAGAGACGATCCATATGGCTATATTGAATGAGATTGGGTAATTTCCCTTACACTCCACTGGGGAAAAACCCTAGTTTGCATAATCTATCTTGGAGGCATGTTCGGGCCATGCAAAATCCGGGGGGAGGCCAACTTGGCCATAATCCCATTCCACGATCCCAACGAAACCAATGGTTCTTCGATCAGAGCCCCGGTCAATGCATTAGAGGAATTTTTGGGTCTAAAATGGGCCTCCTAAGGAAAATAATAAAATAATAGTTAAAATAATAAAATAATATTGATTAATTTTGGAGGAAGAAAGAAAAAAACTACTTTTTGTGTTCGTATTTTTGACATATCTCATTGTGTTTTTACTCAAATTTCAATCGGGAGAGCTCATTGGATGCAGAATTTGATTTTGCATCCAACGAGTACCCACACTGCATACTTTTGACGGACCCCGCTACCCCAAAAACAAGAAATACCTGACAAATGTGATGATGATGTCATCATCACGTTTTTTTCAGGTATTTCTTGTTTTTGGGGTAGTGGGGTCCGTCAAAAGTATGCAGTGTGGGTACTCGTTGGATGCGGAATCAAATTCCACATCCAACGAGCTCTCCTGATCGAAATTTAAGTAAAAACATAATGAGATATGTCGAAAATACGAACAAAAAAAGTAGTTTTTTTAATGACAAATATGTCAATTCAACCATTATGGTTGACTTATTTTATTGAAATTCTATTGGTTATGGAATTCCAACTCACAAAAAACTTATTTTGGCACGTTTTCTTATAAGGCCCATTTTAGACCCCAAATTTCCTCTAATGGTTCTATGGCAAGTTGCAGTAGGACTGCAAAAGCCATTCAGGGACGCTTGGGACAATTCAAGGCCATGGTCCAAAAACCAAACTGGGCGGTGATTTACGAATAAGTCAGATCTTGCAGGTGTGTTTGGGAATGACCACCATTGGAAGAACACCCTCAACCACTCAAAATAGGGTTTTGCAAGGTCGATGCACCATTTCCAGGGTTGCATGGACCCCATTGGGGAGAAACCCTAGTTTGCAAAATATGGCCTGGAGGCATGCCGAAGATGTGTAGAGTCGAGGAGGAGGACACCTTGGCCATAATCCTGTGCCATGATCCCAACGGAAATGATGGTTTGTCGATTGAATTCCTGATCAATGTTCTATGGCGAGTTGCAGTAGGCCTGCAAAAGCCGTTCAGGGACGCCTGGGCCAATTGAAGGCCGGGGTCCAAAAACCAAACCGAGCAGAAATTTTTGATTCTGTCGGCTCCTACAGGTGTGTTTGGGCATGGCCTCAACGGGAAAGACACCCTGATATGCTCGAAATAGGGTTTTACAAGGCCGGTGCATCGTTGTCAGGGTTGCATGGATCCCATTTTCATGTGACTTTCAACTCGACATAACTCGGCAATCGGAGGTTGGGTCGATGAACCGTCGACTACGTTGGTCTCCTAGAATGCCATTACCTCTAGTGGGCCCTCTCTAGTGTGTTTTCATGGCCCAATGACTTCATTATGCATCGGTTTTGTAAACTAGGGTTTTGCTCAATTTCCTTCAATGCAACTCTCGCATTGGAGGGTCAAATCTGTAAAACCCTCCAGCGTGCTAGTCTTGGTAGTGTTACCATATCAATATTTCCCATACACACTTGTTGGAGCTAATGACATGCAATATTGCTGCTCCTTTTGGCTTTTGGCTCCCAGACCGAGAGTCACTAAGTGTCCCTGAATGACATTTTCATGCGACTTTCAACTCGACATAACTCGACAACTAAAGGTCAGATCGATGAGTCATCGAATCTGTTGGCCTCCTGGTATGCCATTACCTCTAGGGCTCCCTCTCCACTATGTTTTCATGGCCCAGTGACTTCATTGTGCATCGGTTTCGTAAACTAGGGTTTTGCTTAGTTTCCTTCAATGCAACTCTCGCATTGGTGGGTCAACTTTACAAAACCCTCCAATGTTTCAGTCTTGGTAGTGTTCCCATATCGGAATTTCCCATACACACTTTCCAGAGCCAACAACATGAAATCTTGCTGATCTATTTGGTTTTTGGCTCCTGGACCGAGAGTCACCAAGTGTCCTTGAACGACATTTTCATGTGACTTTCAACTCGACATAAATCTACAACCAGAGGTCGGATCGATGAGACATCGACATTGGTCTCTTGGCATGCCATTACCTCTAGGGGGGCCTCTCCATCAAGTTTTCATGGCCCGGTCACTTCATTGTGCATCGATTTCGTAAACTAGGGTTTTGCTATGTTTCCTTCAATGCAACTCTCGCATTGGTGGGTCAAATTTGCAAAACCCTCCATCGTTCTAGTATCGGTAGTGTTCCCATATCAACATTGTCCATACACACTTACTGGAGCCAATGACATGCAATCTTGCTGCTTCGTTTGGTTTTTGTCTCCTGGACAAAGAGTCACCAAGTGTCCCTGAATGACATTTTCATGCCACTTTCAACTCGACATAACTCGACAACCGGAGGTTGGATCGACGAGACGTAAAATCTGTTGGTATCCTGGCATGACACTACCTCTAGGGGCCTCTCTCCACCATGTTTTCATGGCCTAGTGACTTCATTGTGCATTGGTTTCATAGACTTGGGTTTTGCTCAGTTTCCTTCAATGCAACTCTCACATTGGTGGGTCAACTCTGCAAAACCCCCCACTATGCCAATCTTGGTAGTGTTCCCATTTCAGCATTTCCCATACACACTTTACAGAGCCAATGACATGCAACATTGCTGCTCCATTTGGTTTTTGGACCCCAGATCGAGAGTCACCAAGTGTCCCTGAACGACATGTTCATGCGACTTTCCACTCGACATAACTCAGCAACCGGAGTCTGAATCGATGAACCGTCGACTCCATGGTCTCTTGGCATGCCCTTACCTAGAAATGAATAGACCATATATCTAGAATCTATGTACCTACACTACAACAAATAAACTAGAGGTTCATGAATTACAAGTAGAAACACATAATTGTATGAATTAGAAGTAAGAAATTATACATGAATTACAAGTGTATAGCCAATTAGGGTTTCATGGATTGAAATAATTTACCATACATTGAGATGATGTATTATTTTAGTCTCTCTTATGTATAACCACTTACACTATATACCTAAGCTACAAGAGAAAATAGCAAAAAAACTAGGGTTTCACAAAATACAAACCATAAACCTAAAATCTAGGGTTTATAAATTTACACAATAACTACAAAATAGGGTTTTATGAAGTATAAATTCACATACATAGAGACAATGTGCTATGTTAGTCTCACTTATGTAGAAATACTTAAACCATATACCTAAGTTACATGCACAAATGGAAACAAAAAACTAGGGTTTCATGAACTACAAACCACAAACCTAAAAAATAAGGATTACAAATTTACACATACATCTACAAACTACGACCATATACATACGTAAATAAACTTAGAACATATACCTAATCTATAAGAACAAATGTCAAGAAAGCTAGGGTTTCTAGAACTACAAACTACAAACTTAAAAGCTAGGGTTCACAAATTTAGACATAGAACTACAAACTAGGGTTTATGAACTCATTAGGTTTATATAATTATATTTGTTTGTCTCACCCAACTAGAAAATAGTAGATCATATACCTAGAAGATATGTACCTACACTACAACATAGCTAGGGTTCCATGAACTACAAACCACAAACCTAAAAAACTATGGTTCACACATTTTAGACATAGAACTAAAAACCAAGGTTTATGAACTCAATAGGTTTAGATAATTAGATTTGTTAGTGTCACTCAACTAGAAACCAATATACCATTTACCTAGAATATATGTACCTTAACTACAACAAAGAAACTAAGGTTGTATGAATTACAAGTATAACAAATAATTCTATGAAATAGAAGTAGAGACACATACATGGATGATAAGTATCAAGCAAACCCGCGTTTCATGAATTGAAAGAAATTAAAATACATAGAAATCAAATTCTATGTTAGTCTCACTTGTTTATATACACTTAGACCATATACCTAATCTACACGAACAAATAGCAAAAAATATGGTGTTTCATGAGCTACAAACCACAAACCTAAAAAATAGTGTTTACACATTTACACATACAACTACAAACTAGAGTTTTATGAACTCATTAGGTTTAGATAATTAGATTTGTTGGTCTTAGTTAACTAGAAACCAATAGATCATATACCTAGAATATATGCTTGCAAGCCAATAACCATAATGAATATTTCTTGTGAAAGAGGGGGGTCAAACACTAGTGGATTCAATATTTTGTTTAATGGTTGGTTGGGTGATTGTGAGTAACATTGGATGTAATTTTTCTTTCAATTATGCATGTGGTTGAAGCATGTTAGTGGTGTTTATGGGACGTTATCATCATATTGTACAAAGTCAACCTCTTTTGAAACCGACATACATTGACATAGACCCCAATCAATCCACTTTTCATGAAGATAGGACTGTCAAACTAAGAATGATTTCTATCGATGTCAAAATAGTTTCCTTGTTAGGGTTAAATTTTCCCCATTGATTAACATCAAATTGTGCAATTTGTGCATGATAAACCATAAAGAGTATGTCATTTGATTAGTGTATAAAGAATATGTGACATATGACTACAATCCTAGGCATGCTCATATGCAAACAAAAAATTACTTTATAAGATTCCACAAGAGATGGTTAGGTAGTGTTGGTGTTAGGGTTTCCCTCCTAAGTTTAGGGTTTCCTCATTGATTCTAAACCCTAGGTTATGCATGCTAACCTTTAAAATTCAATTCAGGTTAGGGTTTCCTTTTTGCTTCTAAACCCTAGGTTATGCATGCTAACCCTTAAAATTTAGTTAGCCTATGCCAAAGCAACAAGTAGAAGAGATCGTTAAAATTGCAAGTGCTCAACAATAGCATAAAAAATATGTATGTATTCAATGAGAGTAAGCAATGTCAACTTAATCTTCAAATGATATAAATTGTCAATTGATCAAAATCAATGTTTTCCAAGTAGATGTAACAAATGCAAGCCAACATCTGTCATGTTCAATATGATTATTAGCTCATCAATACTATGAAATGGTAAGAGAAGATCATTCCAATTTCAATTTCTAGATTTCAAAATGAGACAATAATTAATATGTAAATACCAAAGGCAAACAAGTGCTTTCTATTCCAACTTGGACAATGAATAAGACTGTCAAACCAATGATAACTTTCAGCCAATATGAATGTCCCAAAATCTTACTTCCAGTCAAAGTAAATATGCAACAACTATGCCAATTTCAATTTTGCAATTAGGAAGACAATTGTTAGGTAAATGCAATTGGACTACTAATATTGTCAATTCCAACTTGGTCAATGAATGGGAATGTCAAACTAAATGTATTTTCGAGCCAAGACAAATTTTTCTATGACTGTCCCAAATAGTAATTTCCAGTCAAGCCAAGAGTGCCAACAAGTACCTATATGATAGTCCTCAACAAACATGGTATCTCGTACATGTTTTTTAGAGGTCTTTTTGGTATTTTAGTATTGCAAATGTAATTGAAGATCACTGTAAAAAATTCTTATGTATGGATGGAAATATCAATGATATGTAGAGTCCTAGGAGGGATGTTAAGGCTAGAGAAGGGTTTTTGAAAGGGGGCCAAGGTCTGATCCTATAGGCTGAGGATAGGAGTATGAGATTCGAAGCTTAGGGTTAGGAAATGAGAGAGGAGAGGTGGAAAGGTAAGCGAGTAGGTTAGGAGATGGAGAAGGGAGGAAGGGTTTGGAAGGGTAGAGAGCTAGGGTTTTAGGCTAGGTTTCTAGTTAGGTATAACTACTTAGGGTTTAGGTCTGCAATAACAAGGCCACAACTAGGTATGACAAGCCGAGACAACAAATGGAAGGGCTGAGGGGTGAAGGGCCAAGCTAGGTATTTGCACTATGATTTACAAGACTAGGTATTTGGTATTTAAAATTATCATTCCTATTGTACATGTTTATACAGTTGTGTACCTTTTTGTTAACTAAACTACAGTGTTAAACTTGTAGGCATTTCATTGTGAACATAGAGACTTTATTACTTCATCAATAATAAGTATTGTAAGCGCATAAACTGCAATTTACTACTGCATTCGACATAATGTATGCAAATATGTAATCAAAGGAAAAGTAATATAAATAAGTTCAAAATGATGTATTCATATACACAAATTTCCAATCATATATAGTAGTAGTGAAAAATGTAACATCGTTCCCAATGTATATACAATGGAAACTCATGCCCTATACAAAATATGGAAACTCGTGCCCTATACAAAATATGGCAACTCGTTCCCTATACAAAATATGGAAACTCATGCCCACCCTCAAAGCTCCCAGGTGCACGTCCAAAATCGATCTTCCTCTTAACACTTCATTATGCAATAAACACACAGAGTCTCCACCACTTCATTATGTAATAAACCTCTTACAATCAACCTCACTCTCAACACTTCATTATGCAATAAACACATAGATTCTCCACCACAAACTACAATCAGCCTCACTCTCAGCACTTCAATATGCAATAAACACACATAGTCTGCATATAGTTTCAAAATTAGATATGTAAATGTGGGGGTCGATGATGTCTCTTCAACAACATTCAAAAGTGTCACTGCAGTCATATGACTGATTTTTTCAACACTACAGGTCTGTTGTTGACTTTGATCCTTTCCCGTTGGATGGAGGGAATCAACAATCGAGATAAGTTCAGGCCTCCATCCAAGCCTTCGACCAGTGCATATATTGGCTTTCCAATTCTGTATGAATTTGCTCCAAACCCGATCAATGGAGGATTACTATGGATAGCAAAGATGGCCAAGATCTCATCCGTGAGATGTAGAATAGTTGGTGGTGGGGTATGGTTAAGACACCCCCTAAGCTGGAAGGTCACCGGTTCTAAACTCGTCGGATACCAAAAATACAACCATGTTAAGGGTTGGTGCGGTCCAGGTCGGGTGCGATCCCCAGGTGATTTTGACGGCTTAGATGGCCCTGGTTCGTGGCCACTCAGCTAATGGAAACCATGCTAGTCAGGGGGGTTCCACCACTTTGCCAAAAAAAAAAAAAAAGATGGCCAAGATCTCGTGCGTAATATCAAGAAACCATGAAATTTTATAATGATATGTGTATCTTCCATATTTTCTTTGAAACTTCATTCATATAATGAAGTTAATGAAGTTATGGATCAATATAGTATGCTCATTATGTAATGAAGTTATGGATCATCTAGTATTCAGGACATGAAAATTGTGGCAACTACACATAAGAGAGATCAATCTACCAATGTCAAAATAAAAAAGAATGATACATAACAATCCAGAATGATATGTAACAATCAAGGGCTTGGCTTCTTCGTTTCAAATTGATTATCAACATATTTATGTGTGTGTGGATTCTTTCTATACCATGTTGCGTGTACATTGGCTGGGATATATTATGCATATATGTGAAGAATATCTTTCTTCTTTGTAATGCAATGTGATCCAACAATTTATAATCGATAGAGTAAGCCCAACTCTGAAGGGTTGTGCACATAAGATTTGAATATATGACTTGAGAATTCACCACACCAGAGAATTCTAAGAATGTATAATCTAGAAGTTCTCAACAAATACAAAAGGGAAACCGCACGAAAAAAATATTATCCATAAATATTTCAATTATGCAGTAAAGACAACCACTTCTTACCAACCATTCGAACAAATACTCTTCACTGTTTTTTTTTAAAATTTTTCAACAGTTTCTTTGGATGAATATGCCTCATCATGGACTGCCTTTGCCTCTTGAACTATTGGTGCATCTGCTTCCTCTTGCTTTGGCCGATATCATGCAATTCTCGTCCACGATTGTTCTCGACGAACATATCCATTCTCTTTTTTTACTCGGAGAAAAGGATTCCCTTTTTGTGGTTCACTCTTAATTGCAACAATTCTTCTACCATAAGATTTAAATTTCCAGCATTTTGCATTTTGTAATATAATGATTCTTCCTTCCACATAGAGTAAATAAAATTACATATTTTATTCTATCAAACTTGTGATTTGAAGCATACCTTAGATGTTTTTTAATTGAATTTCTGCTTGGTGATTCACTTACTCTTTCTCTGAATCACTACTTGCATCCATTTTCCTTTTTCCTTCTTGAATTTGAAACCATTTTGTTTTCAACTCTGGATCCAAATACCAACAATGGTCCTCAACATGTCCTCGTTTATGGAAACAAAAACACATTTTCCAAGAGATTTCACTACACGTTGTCTTGTAATATCCCAATCCTTGGTATCAGGGGAATTATTCAACCTCAATTGGCTGAACAATACCTTGGCCATTAGTGCCAAGACCTACACCATTAAATCCCATCATTGTCAAGAGTTTCATGCCAATCCTCTAGTATGTTCTTCAAAAGAACCTAAACAAACACTTGTAGGTAAAGAAACTGAATGAGCAGAATTAATATTTACCTCATCTATTGACTGGGGAATTTGTTTTTCTAATACTCCTCTTTTATCCTCGAGGTATCATCCTTTTTTTTGGTTGAAGATAAAATATACACAAAATATTCTTTTGAATGAGGACAAATAATGAAAATTTGGTCATCTTCTGTTGTAGAAGAGCTTTTTGAATTGTTAGCTTATTGACACTTGACTAACAACTTCTCCTTAAATTGCATCTCAAGATGCATCTCTTTGATATTTTCTTGAAGCTATTGCTTCTCTTCTGCCATAACTTGCAATTGTCTTTGTAACTCAACACTTTCCTTTCCCTCATTATTCAATTCTGTTACTTTTTTCTCCATAGTTAAAAATACTTCAACAAAATATGAGTCTTTACAAAGATTTGCAAAAATAGGATTAGAAGGATTCATATTTAGTGGATTCTCCATACTAGATCCACAACCTGAAAAATGGTCACCCTTCTTTGATACCACTTGATCTGAAATTTTTTACGGAGAACTTTCTCTATTAAAATTTTTCAACAAAAGATATTTTACTGACACTTAATTTTCATGTGAAATCATGAGCATTCAATAATTATCCATCATTGAACATAAACAATTTCTTATCAGAATGTATGCAACTTGAAATGATATCACTACTCAACAAAGTGAGCACATAATAAAAAACGTGCTTACCAAATGACGACAACCAAATGATAATAATGGAGTTTGCTAAGCATCCTAACTACATCTTTGGGTTCGTCAAAACTCCAAACCATTTTATTATTTCTCCTTTAAAGATATGCATGCATTGTACATGGACATAATTCTTACATCATGTGTCATTATCTCCCATCTTGGGCAACCTTCTCCTAAGGCTCTCACATGAATGGCTCAAGCAAGACCTCCTTTCTTGTTCTCTCGAATACAAATAAAATATTACAAAGAAAACTCTCTCCCTCCCTATCCTCATGAGAGGATTTTATAGCCCTCCATAGGTAAGAGATAGTTACACACATCAAGGAGAATATCTCTCTCACAATCCTCTAAATTATGATCCGGGGACACATCAAGGGATAAGTGGAGAAATGAACTCAAAATTCTCCATGAAGACCTCTTCATAAAGATCTCAACTCTCCATGAGACTTTTCATAAGAATAGGAAACTAAAGGTGATATGGATTCTCACACTTTATTTTAATTTCCTTTTTACAAATTTAAATGAGAAATACATGAGCACCTCATACTCACAAAATTATTAATCATTTACAATTAATATTTTACCTTAAACCAAAGCTTCCATTCTTCTTTTGATGTCTTATAAATATGCTTGAAAACTTTTTGTTGAAGGTGGATATCCTCCTGGAGCATCTTACCTTTGCCATATCTCATGTCATTTATTGTGGTACGATTAAGGATCTAGATTTAGTCTCCTTGAATGTATTCACTTTTGATCCTCTATTATATATAGAATATTTATAAAACATTATATATTTGGTACATGGTTAGTTTCAATATTAATGTTATTCATCAACTCAACACCACATACACTTGCAAGGAAATTCCATAGATGTATTGCTAAATCCTTCATTGTTGTGTCATATGTTCGCCTTTTCCCTCTCTCTGTCCATGGACCCAGGTTTAGTCCCTTCAACATTTACACATATCACAACATATAACATGGACACACATCTGGGAAAAAACCACAAGGTGCTCTTCATCTAGCATGAGGAAATAGATGCACCTTTTGTCTGTGCACAAAGCTACAGATTCTGTTCAAGATATTATCTTCTATCTTTACATAATTTTCCTCCCTCTCATGCTCTATGATCTTCTCTCTTTCTATTCCTACAGCATACAGCCTGGATCGACTACACCTTCCCTACTCGTCTACACACTAGCTGTAGAACCTCTACTCTGATGCACTCATCAGTACAGTGTCATTAACCAGAACTCCTACCTCAAGTCTAGATCAATCTTCTTACCAAGAGTCTAGAGCTTAATTAGATGCTATATTGGCTAACCCATCTACAACTTGGGTTCCTTCTTTTATAGCCCCATTACAGAATCGATACATCTCCCATACATGCTTGTTACAAAATCGATACCAACTCTAACAGAATCATTACAGACTCCTTTCCCATCGCTATCTCAGCCGACCTACTATATCCAACCAATAGAACATCTTTCCTATTCTAGCAACACATAGTGAGAGGCACTATCGACATGAATTGCAAATATGCCTTCTCAGCGTTAGGCCTAACTGTCATTTTCTAGCCGTTACACTATTTGCATGTATGCTTCTGCTGATATTCTGCCATATGATTCTAGTATTCTTCTGTCACAACATCCTTCTCTTTTCCCTTTATGCTGCTTCCTTAGTCGTAGCTTCTTCCTCTTCTACTTTATGTTCTTCTCCATACTTAGGCATAATTTTACATGAATTCTTCCCTACCATCCCTAGGGCCAACAAGACCCCAACACTCACCCGTGGCTTGTCCCGAGCCACTTGAACTATTGCTCCGTAGACTGACTTGTGCTGATTTTGTTCTGAAAATCCTCCACGATTTTCACTAGTTTCTTTGTCTTTGTGCGCAATTCTTCCTCTATTTTCTGCATGTGCTCCACCAGGTCGAAACTGACGTGTTCTAGCATGAATCTTTCTACAGATGCCACTACTTTGCGCACCTTCTAATGTAAAGGATGAATTAGTTCTATAACTCTCTCTGCTTTAGCCTGCAATTCCTCTACCTTTTCCTTACGACGCTACTGTGTGTGTAACATAGTCATTTGTTGCTGTAGTTTCCGCATCTTTGTTTCCTTGACCATTTTTCATGTCAAGGGTAGCTGTTTCATCTCATTTCTTATCTGTGTTATATTTTCTTCAAACACAATGAGCTCACTTGCAATCCTCTGTGATTTCTCGTCGTCCATTAGGGATTCCCAAGTATGAGAGAACTGGTCCACAGCCTTAGCACATGTTTTCTATGCTTCCTCTATTATTTTTGTAGTCTAAGTGGCTGCGTCTCTTCTGCTTTCCAACACATCTGGGGGTGTGCTTGGTCTCCTTTTCTCTTCTAAATTTGTTACTTTTTTCCTAAGGTCAGCCGCTATCTTGCCTAGCCGGAGGACCTTGTCTTCTGATGGCATGTCTTGTGACATTTCAACATCATCGAGATTCAAACGAACAAGATTAATGGCATTTTTGAGCTTCTTCTTACTTGCTTCTTCTTTTCTTGCTTCTTATGTGGTTCTTTACATATTTCCCTTGATTTTATTGATAGCCTTTTCTGATTGCTTCACTTGCTTTTGAAGGGTAATTCCCCTTACTTGAATCTCTGCAACTGTTGCTTTCTGTAAAGCATGCACATCCTTCAATCACATCTTTGAGAAATATAAGAATACCTGGCTAGCGGTTTTTTCAACCATGCTAGAGTCTAGGGTTTCTAGTTCTAGTACGTCTCTGCTTAGTTGTACTCTGACGGGCTGATTTTTTGTCAAAACCCCAATTTTTCACAAAAATTTAAAATTTTGAGATAACCATAAATGCTAAAACCTACGGTTTACTAACAACTAACAGTTGGCATAAAGGAAACAATCAAGTAATTAGTTTCACTAAATTCTAAATTAACTTAACAGTTTATTTTTCGTAGCAAGAATAAAATCTTTTTGCGTGATGTTTGCTTTAGTTTACTGATTAGTTCTTTTATGTCAGTAGGTGGAATCTACTTTTGAATCTGGGACTTACTTAGCAATCATGCTAACGTAGATGAATACTGTTTCTTACAGGTTTACAGGTATGATCGATCGAGTATATTTTAAAAGATCTTTTAGTGTCAGTAGTATTTTGTTTGCAATCTAAAAAGCTTAATAAAAATAAGCTGCTAAACTCTAGACAACTCCTGTAAGGTAAAACCATTTGGTTTTCATTAGTTTTTCAAGTAAACAAGTTCAGAAGTAAGTAACGACAGTACAACATATTTGCGACTCTAAACATTAGAATCCCAGTTACAAGTATTTCTACTTTAGTCTAAGTAATTTGTAATATTTATAAACATTGTTTTTGTCAGTATTTATGTAATAGTATCTTATCTTGCCTGTGTATTTATTGACCCTTATTTTGTTTCTATAAGATACTTACAGCCTGATATCTTTTGGACAGTAAAAACCTTCGATTGTGTAACTATAAACATCATGCCCTTCTATATGAGCTTATGTTTACCGCTATTTTATTCCCAAGTCTAACTCTGTGTTCTAGTAACTTTTGGATTTAATAGGGTCATTCCTAATCCAGTTATCAGGTTTACTTCCAAAATTATTGCACTGTCCACTAGACATTCGAAACAAGAATGAAACCAAGTTGAGTTATACTCTAAGCTCTATCAAAGTATTGTCGTTTAAACTAGGTGATAGAATTTCGTGATAATATTCTTATCTTCAGCTTTGTACTACTTTAAAGCTTTGATGCTATTTAAGTTATTAGTTCATGTAAATTTCATAGATATGCATGATCGATTTGTTCAATAAGCATTCAATCTACAAATAGTTTGTTATTATAACATATTTTAATCTAGCCTTTATATTCCTTTGCATTATTACAAGGTGCTATCTATAAAGTTTAGACTTGTAATAATCTTAAAGAAAAAGAGTTTACTATGCATAAGCTATAGTTTATCTTTGCTATTAGAGAATCTATAGTCATCTAATAGCTAGTAGGAACACTTTTATATCTATACTAAAAAATTAAACTTTGACATCTCTATAAAGTAGACATAAATTAAATGATATATATCTTATCAAAACAATGTTTAGAGAATAGTTTTGCAACCAATTATATTGCCATGGGGATGTTATTATATAACAATATAATGTTATTGGTAGTAAGGGATTAATGCATAATCCAAATCAAGTTTTATACTGAGATTTATAATTGACACTATAGCTTGGTCAACGCAACCCCCACGTTGTTAAACTCATCATCATGTTAACATAAAGCATTGAGCAAATGATTAACGATTTGGTTTACGAATTATTTGGTTGAAAAAGGTTTCCTTCTATGGTTCTCGTGGCTTGCCATTGTGTGAGGTTCTTGAGGGATGTTTGGGTTTCTAACTGCACCGCTTGTAGGTGACAGTTCCTCGTGAAACTGTTCGATGTTCTCCCATAGACAGGTAATTATCATACTGAAATTTATTTTTACTTACTGTAAGTATATAAATATTGTTTTCAAGCTTTTAACAAGTAAATGTTTCATTGACAGTGGTTTGCTGCTTTGCTGCAGGTGCCTGCCACTGTGAAGCTTGTACAAGGAAGAAAAGACAACCCTTGCAAAAGCTGTGGCTCGTGGTTCAAACTCAGGTAAGCCCCGTGGTCTGAAAGATGGATTCTCACTCTATTAGTGTTAGGGTGGTCGTTGGACTTGCCCAAGGTTTTGGAAAACCCTCTCTTGTCTCGTCACGAGTTATATTATTGTTTTTAAATGTTTTTACAGGCTGTTTGGACAATACTTAAATCCAAACCCTTTCTAGGGTAGATTCGATTTGTATTTTGCACCGTGCTTAGTCAAAGCTTTGGCTTCACAGTCAGGTTTAAGTTTGTAAATTTTGTAAAGGAAGTACAGTTGTAAACTCGTTTTGGTTGCTGAGAGTTTATGCGATACTCTGTGTAATTTTAGGGTTTTTACCCTTCCTGAATATGATGAAGTTTTAAAACTCAGTTGAGTATTTTGTAAGGGTTTTTAATTTAAATTTTAAGGCTGATACTTACAACCGTAACTTAAATCATGTTTGTTTTGATAGAAGTCATGGGTTAGGGTTTGACCTGTAAAAACCCTTGTTTGATTTATACTAATCTTGTGATAATAATTACAGTGTTTTTCTATTTTATTCTATTTGTCCTTAAAGGACTGTGAGTATATTATTAGACTGGTTAATGATGGTTACATAATTGTTGTAAATTTGGTTAATATTTTGATACTTGTAATGTAATAGTTTTAAAAGAACTACCCTATGTGTAACCTAAGTTACTACAGTATTTAAAATACTTATATTTACGCTCAGAATATGAGCTAGGGAGTAGCTAGGGTTTACTCCCTTTTTATTTTGATAGAATATTAATTCCTGTGTTATTATCTTGTAAATTTAATTACGGTTACACAGTTTTTCTTTAGTTTGTTTTATGAATTAATAGTTTATAAACATCACTGTTTAATGATAATAATAATATTATTTGTATTTATAATATTATTATCTATGTATAATATCTCTTCTTAAGTTTATGTTGGTTTTTATTTGCATAATAATTTGGACTGAGAACAGTCTGTAATATTTGTGTTATTTAATACCATTGTTTTTGTAGACTTACTGAAAGAATATAAGAGCTTTCTTTCATGTCAGTATTCTTTACATTTATACTGTATGTATATATATAAGAACAATTTCTTATTACTATTAATTTAAACCTAAATTACTACTGTCCTTTAGTTATTAAAGTTAAGAAAAGAATACTGTAACATTTATCATATTCTTAACTATAGTTCAGATAGCTGCAGGAAGATTAGTTGTCACTAAAGGAAAAAGATAAGCTATCTGTATTATTTTTACATCTTTTCTTAATCATAAATAATAACTTTCAACTGATAATACTAGTTCTTCTATTTCAATATAAATGTACAGTTTATAGAAGTAGATACTATGTAGGAAATGAATTATATACTTGACCAACTATTGTCAGTAAATAAAATATTCTTGTCCTTTTATGATATTTTAAACACATAGTCTAGTTCTAATAACATCTCTACAAAACAGATTAATAAAATTTCTAGAAAACAACTATCTACTGATAGGAACTATTTCAATACTCTGAAAACATAAATATTCTATTCCTTTATATTCTTATCATACTTCATTTATTTAAACACACTATCTGTGCTAGAGTAAAATCTGGATTACTCCAGATGGGGAAAAACACAAAGTAGGATTTATCTTTCATCACAATACAGATTCAGCCTTGAAACAACTAAGAGATTTTAACACAACACAACATATACTATTATTCATTAATTGCTCACACACATATATAAACTATAACACAGAAATTAAAAGATAATGGAAGCTGTTTTTAAAGTTGGATGACAACAGCAATGGGAGGATGTTCCTCCCTACCAACTCCTGGAGAGTGCTCAAACAATGACTTCTCAGGACCCCGAGCCTGTTCTGGTCTCCTTGGCTGGAACTAGGTGGAGCAATCAACAAAGTACTATTCCTGAGACTTAATACCAACTCTGCATACTGCAGTAAGATCTTTTAGCTGCAAAGTTGTGCTAGATCAACTTCCTGTAGTTTACCCCTCAAACACCTTCCTTCAAATTTCCCTTTCCCAATGAATTCCTTGAAGTGCATTCACTTGAATGATTCTTCTCCTAGAATGAGCAGCCTCAGCTCTCTACATTTGGCACTTTTATTAAAATTGCCTAGGTCTTTTTGGGTTTGTTGTCATTAATTTAGCCACCTGCTCTGATACCACTTTCTTGAGGGATCATGACCCCAAATGTAGGGAGGTTTCCAACTGCAACATAGGAAGTGTTTGAGGATGCTGCCATTTGTCTTTTTGCTCTCCACCTAGTCTCCTCCACCAACTTGACCAGTAACACTCTTTTTAATAGCTCTCCCAAGCTGTTGTCTCCACTTTTATTTATTTAAAATTAAATAATCAGAATTACATGCCACATCCTTGACTCTGTTGAGTCATCAGTTTCCACTTAGCATTAAATTTAACATAATGTCTTGGAATAAAATCAAAATAAGATAACATTATTTTACAAAATTGGGGCATGTGACATACACACCCCCTTATAATATAACATCGTATTCGATGTTATTTATTCTTCATCCCTTGAAGTCCCCTGTAACAGAATTGGATACGCATATTGCATTTTAATTTTTAATTTCTAGGTGGCTTGTTCAGGACTAAGGTGCTTCCATTGCACCTTCACCTATCCAATGGTGCGGTTCCGAAGTGTAATTTCCCTCCTCCCGAGGATACATTATGGTTCCACCAAAAATTCTCCTTCTGGTTCCACCTGTACAACATTCCAATTAACAACAGGAGTAGCATCATGAACATATCTCTTTAAAATGAAAATGTGAAAAACATTATGTACTCTTAAGTTAGGTGGTAATGCTAATTGATAAGCTACTTGACCAATCCTAGACAGAATTTCAAATGGTCCATAGTAACGAGGTGCCAATTTTGCACAACTCCCCAGTCTTAGAGAGCTCTTTTTTGGCCTTACCTTGATGAACACATGTTGACCTATCTGAAACTCCTTTGGAGTTATTTTCAAGCCTGCTTGAATTTTCTGCCGATCTTGTGACACTTTCAGATTTCCCTGCACTTGTTTCACAATTTCCTCCATTTCTTTCAACAATTCTGGACCTAATACCAATCTATCTACTGGATTACTCCAAGAGATAGGAGTATTACATTTTCGTCCATATAAAATTTCAAATGGACTGAATCTAGATGATGTCTGATAATTATTATTATACGCAATTTCTACTAGATGTAAATAGTCCTGCCACTTACCTGGCTGATCTTTCACATACATTCTCAATAAATATTCAAGTACTTGGTTTACCCTTTCAGTTTGTCCATCTATTTGAGGATGGAAAGAAGTACTGAAATTCAATGTTGTATTTAATCATTTAAACAAGGACTTCTAAAAGTTTCCTATGAACTTAGGATCTCTGTCTGAGATTATGACTTTTGGTACTTCATGTAATCGAAAAATATGCTTTAGAAAAATATCAGCTATATTGGCAGCCTTGTAAGTAGTTTTAACAGGTATAAAATGAGCTTCCTTGCTTAAATTATCAACCACTACCATAATAGAGTCATTGTGATTTTGATTTCTAGGCAGTCCAGTAATAAAATCTAGACTAACCACTTCCCATTTCCAGCTAGGGATAGGTAAAGGCTGTAGCAAACCAGTTAGGTGTTGGTGTTTGGTTTTTACCTGTTGACATTCTAAACACCTTGCAATATATTCATCTACTTCAGTTTTCATATTTGGCCAAAAATACTCTTTTCTTAGCATGGTTATAGTCTTTTGATAACCTTGATGACCTGAATATGGTGTTTTATGGATTTCATCTCAAATTAACAACTTGAATTTAGGTACGTTAGGTACTTACAGTTTATCTTTATATAGTAAAAATTATTTTTCATTTAAACTATAACCTTTTATTAAGTTTTCTGTGGGGTTTTCCTTAGCTTTAGCTTGCAATTTCTGATAAATTTCATCTTGTTTTACTCCTTCTTTAAGATGTTCATCTAAGTTTGAAACGTAAGTGCTGATTCCTGTCGCAAAATTCAGCCTTGCATTCCTACTTAATGCATCAACAACTTTATTTTCTTTACCTTTTATATGCTGGATTTCAAAATCATACTCGCTTAAGAAAGCTAACCATCTAGCTTGTCTAGCATTTAAATTAGGCTGATCTAAAAGATATTTCAATCCTTTATTATCAGTCATTAAAACAATTTTTTTTCCAATTAGGTGATGTCGCCACATCTTTAAGGCATGTATTATAGCTTCTAGTTCCAAATCATATGTTGCATAATTATTTTCGTGAACTTTTAACTTTCTAGACTCATAGGTAATAACATGCCCTTCTTGAGTCAGAACACCGCCTAAGCCTTCATTACAGGAATTAGTGCATACTACAAACTCTTTATTAGGATATGCTATTCTTAAAATAGGTGCACTGGTTAATAAAGTTTTTAACTTCTTAAATATTTCTTCACATTTATGGTTCCAGTCGAACTTCTTTCCTTTCTTTTGCAAGGAAGTTATCAGATTAGCTATCCTCGAAAAGCCTTCAATGAACCTCTGGTAGTAACCGATAATGCCCACGAAAGATCTAACATCCGTTACATCTTTAGGAACCAGCCAATCTTTGATTGCCCATATTTTTTCAGGATCTACGGAAATTCCTTCCTTGGTCACTACGTGACCTAAACACTGAATCTTATCCTTAAAGAAGTCACACTTACTAAACTTTGCGAAGAGTTGATGTTCTCGCAACTCTTGCAAAACAATTTTTAGATGTTCTTTATGTTCTTCTTCAGTTTTTGAATAGATTAGAATGTCGTTGATAAACATGACCACAAACTTATCTAAATACTTATGCATTATTTTGTTCATTAAACACATGAAGACAGTTGGGGCGTTAGTAAGCCTGAATGGCATTACGACAAATTCATAATGACCATATCTTATTCTAAAGGCTATCTTGAAGATGTCTTCATCTTTAATCATCACTTGATGATACCCTGACCTTAAATCTATCTTTGAAAACACCGTGGCTCCACGTAGTTGATCAAATAGATCATCTATGTGGGGAAACAAATATCGATTTTTGATAGTCATCTTGTTTAGCTGACGGTAGTCAATGCATAATTGCATAGTTCCGTCTTTCTTTTTAACAAAGATGACATGTGCCCCCCAGGAAGACACACTTGGCCGAATATACTTTTTATCAATTAACTCTTTTTATTGTGATTTTAACTCATTAAGTTCCAATATGTTCATTCGATAAGGGGCCTTTGAGCTAGGTACTGCACTCGGTACCAGCTCAATGGTGAAATCCAATTCCCTTTTCGGAGGTAATCCTGGAATTTCTTCTGGGAATACATCAACATAGTCTTTTAAAATAGGGATTTATTCTATTTTTAACTTATCTATTTTAATTTTAATTTTCTCATCTGTAATTGTTACTGCGTAAGCTTTACATCCTTTTCTAACAGCTCTTTTAAGTTGTAAAGCAGAAATCTACCTTACCATAGTTTTTCTAGGAATACCCTTAACATATACTAGTTGTTCATCACTGTTTAAGCATGTGAAAGTTTTATCGTAACAGTTTAAAATTACTCTATGCTGTTCTAACCAGTCCATACCAATCAACAAATCATATGAGCCAAGTGGCAAAACATTAAGTTTAATAACAGTTTCAAATTTATCCATAAGTAAAGCACATTCTTTCACAAAACAAGTTACTTTTCTTTTAGCCCCAGTGGCTAATTGAACTAACCATGAAGTCTCAAACTTATCGACAGATAACTTACATTTTTCCACTATCCGAGGTGCAATATAACTGAGACTAGCTCCTAGATCAATTAAAATAGTTACAGGGGTCTGATTAATCATACCTTCTACTTCCACCATGGAAGTTTGGTATTCATCTTGTCGGTTCTCCAAGGCTGCATTGATTCTGGGCATGCTCCTTTCTAGTTCCTCAACGGTCATCTCCTCCTGTACGGTATGAATGTTGCTAATAGTCTTCTTCCGGTTTGGACAGACTGAAGCGTAGTGCGGGCCATTACATTCCTAGCACTTGACCGGCTCTTTACGCTCAAAATTCTTGGTAAAGTTTCCATGATTACTTGCAGTTTCCTTACCTTTGAAATTATTTTGATTGTTGGGTGTACTATTCCTATTTCCTTGGAAATTCTTGTTATTAGAATAGTTTTTGGCCTTATTGTTCTTAAAATTTCTGTTAGGCACAAAATCCTTCTTCTTAGATTCAATCTGATTATTATTTTTCTTAGACTTCCAGTTGGCCACGCTTTCTTTCTTTTGATTCTGCTCAAAACAAAAGTTAGCCTTCTTCATAGCTTCCTCCAAGGTCTTTGGGTTATCATATTCAATTCTATCTTTAATATGATACAGTAGACATCTAAGGAATCGCTGTACTTTTGGTTTCTCATCTACAAGGTAGGGTACATACCTAAGTAGACTTAAGAACTTGCTGTTCAGATCCTTCATTGTCATCGAACCTAACTTTAGTTCATAAAACTCCTTAGCTCTTTCCTTGTAATACTGCTTAGATAGGAATTTATTTTTAAAATACCGCTTAAAGGTACTCCAGTTAACTTCTTTCTCTTTTATACCCTTAACTCTCTTCAAGTCCTGCCACCAAATATCAGCTTTTCCTGAGAGGTTATATATAGCCATCCTAGCCTTTAACTGGTTAGAATAATTATATATTTGGAAGTACTTCTTCATCCCAGACAACCAGGACTCAGCTTCCTCCCCCTTCTCAGTCTCTCCATTAAAAGTTGGTGGTTTTATCTTTTTGAATTCCCCTGAAATTTCCTCATAAGGTTTGTATTTTCTCTTCTTGACATACAGATCATCATCACTACTATCACTAGTAGTATGGTAACTTTGTCGTTCACCAAACACTTTAGACGACGAACTACTTCCAGTTTTTGTATGCTTCATCTTTTTAAATTTTCGTTGATGACTGGCATCTTTAGATTCTTCCTTCCTACCCCTACCCTCAGTTTGAAACTTTTCCATTAGGATCCGATTCAACTCTTCTTGATCCCTTAGAATCCTTTCATTCTCTCTCTTTACAGACTCCATTTCAGTTTTTAAATCTTTTACAGTCTGTAACAGCTCTGAGGAATTTGTAGTGACATCCTTTGGTATAGGATCTCTGGGTAAATTTTCTGTTTCTGTAGCTAGAGACTCCTCCTGTGCATACTCCCATCCTTTCCATATTTTCCTGTTAAACTTCAGAAAAAGACAATTATCTGTTGAATAACATTTTAAAAATAAAATACGTTAGCATAATAATTTAATTTACTATTTTATGAAAGCTAGTTGAGCTGCATCAAGGCCTAGTGTTTGAACCTTGTGCTCTGATACCACATGTCAAAACCCCAAATTTTCACAAAAAATTAAAATTTCGAGATAAAAATAAATGCTAAAACCAGCGGTTTACTAACAGCTAACAGTGGCATAAAGGAAACAATCAAGTAATTAGTTTCACTAAATTCTAAATTAACTTAACAGTTTATTTTTTGTAGCAAGAATAAAATCTTTTTGCATGCTGTTTGCTTCAGTTTACTGATTAGTTATTTTATGTCAATAGGTGGAATCTACTTTTGAATTCAAGGCTTACTTAGCAATCGTGCTAACGCAGATGAATACTGTTTCTTACAGGTTTACAGGTATGATCGATCGAGTATATTTTAAAATATCTTTTAGTGTCAGCAGTATTTTGTTTGCAATCTAAAAAGCTTAATAAAAATAAGCTGCTAAACTGTAGACAGCTCCTGTAAGGTAAAACCATTTGGTTTTCATTAGTTTTTCAAGTAAACAAGTTCGGAAGCAAGTAACGACAGTACAACATATTTGCGAATCTAAACATTAGAATCTCAGTTACAAGTATTTCTACTTTAGTCTAAGTAATTTGTAATATTTATAAACATTGTTTTTGTCAGTATTTATGCAATAGTATCTTATCTTGCCTGTGTATTTATTGACCCTTATTTTGTTTCTATAAGATACTTATAGCCTGATATTTTTTGGACAGTAAAAACCTTCGATTGTGTAACTATAAACATCATGCCCTTCTATATGAGCTTATGTTTACCGCTATTTTATTCCCAAGTCTAACTCTGTGTTCTAGTAGCTTTTGGATTTAATAGGGTCATTCCTAATCCAGTTATCATGTTTACTTCCAAAATTATCTCACTATCCACTAGACATTCAGAACAAGAATGAAACCAAGTTGAGTTATACTCTAAGCTCTATCAAAGTATTGTCGTTTAAACTAGGTGAGAGAATTTCGTGATAATATTCTTATCTTCAGCTTTGTACTACTTTAAAGCTTTGATGCTATTTAAGTTATTAGTTCATGTAAATTTTATAGATATGCATGATCTATTTGTTCAATAAGCATTCAATCTACAAATAGTTTGTTATTATAACATATTTTAATCTAGCCTTTATATTCCATTTCATTATTACAAGGTGCTATCTATAAAGTTTAGACTTGTAATAATCTTAAAGCAAAAGAGTTTACTATGCATAAGCTATAGTTTATCTTTGCTACTAGAGAATCTATAGTCATCTAATAGCTAGCATGAACTCTTTTATATCTATATTAAAAACTTAAACTTTGACATCTCTATAAAGTAGACATAAATTAAATGATATCTATCTTATCAAAACAATGTTTAGAGAATAGTTTTGCAACCAATTATATCGCGATGGGGATGTTATTATATAACAATATAATGTTATTGGTAGTAAGGGATTAATGCACAATCCAAATCGAGTTTTATAGTAAGATTTATAATTGACACTATAGCTTGGTCAATGTAACCCACACGTTGTTAAACTCATTATCATGTTAACATAAAGCAATGAGCAAATGATTAATGATTTGGTTTACGAATTATTTGGGTTGACAAAGGTTTACTCCACGCTTATAAAATCCAATAATTGGAATATTGCTTCCATGCAGGAACTATAGGACATGACCCGCGTTGCATGGATAAATTTGTTGCTACGTGGTTGATTTCTATCCATGCCTGGAAAATATAAAATGTTATGGAAACCTAACCAAAATCATTCATGTCCCGCAGTTTACGCTGGCTCTAGGGTTGCTTGGCTTGTCTCCCATGGCGACCGTCTTTTCTCCTGGTTACAGTTTCCTTGTGCCTTGGCTTTGCGCTGCTATTATTCTCTAGTGTGTGGTTTTTGAATGCTGGTTCTTTCTCTGCAACACGTGGAGTTGTCTTTTCCTACTACCCTTGTCTCGCTGCCTATGAAACCTTTCTTCCATAGCCTGCGTAGCTTAATGACTGCTTCGGTTTCCTTCTCTGGTTCTCGTGGCTCGCCATTGTGTGAGGTTCTTGAGGGCTGTTTGGGTTTCTAACTGCACCACTTGTAGGTGACAGTGCCTCGTGAAACTGTTCGATGTTCTCCCATAGAGAGGTAATTATCATATTGAAATTTATTTTTACTTACTGTAAGTATATAAAGATTGTTTTCAAGCTTTTAACAAGTAAATGTTTCACTGACAGTGGTTTGCTGCTTTGCTGCAGGTGCCCGCCACTGTGAAGCTTGTACAAGGAAGAAAAGACAGCCCTTGCAAAGGCCGTGGCTCGTTGTTCAAACTCGGGTAAGCCCCATGGTCTGAAAGATGGATTCTCACTCTGTTAGTGTTAGGGTGGTCGTTGGACTTTCCCAGGGTTTTGGAAAACCCTCTCTCATCTCGTCACGAGTTATGTTATTGTTTTTAAATGTTTTTACAGGCTGTTGGGACAATACTTAAATCCAAACCCTTTCTAGGGTAGATTCGATTTGTATTGTGCACTGTGCTTAGTCGAAGCTTTGGCTTCACAGTTGGGTTTAAGTTTGTAAATTTTGTAAAGGCAGTACAGTTGTAAAATCGTTTTGGTTGCCGGGAGTTTATGCGATACTCTATGTAATTTTAGGGTTTTTACCCTTCCTGAATATGATGAAGTTTTAAAACTCAGTTGAGTATTTTGTAAGGGTTTTATAATTTAAATTTTAAGGTTAATACTTACAGCCTTAACTTAAATCATGTTTGTTTTGATGGAAGTCATGGGTTAGGGTTTGACCTGTAAAAACCCTTGTTTGATTTATACTAATCTTGTGATAATAATTACACTGTTTTTCTATTTTATTCTATTTGTCCTTAAAGGACCGTGAGTAGATTATTAGACTAGTTAATGATGGTTACATAATTGTTGTAAATTTGGTTAATATTTTGATACTTGTAATGTAATAGTTTTAAAAGAACTACCCTATGTGTAACCTAAGCTACTATAGTATTTAAATACTTATATTTACGCTGAGAATATGAGCTATGGTTTACTCCCTTTTTATTTTGATAGAATATTAAGTCCTGTGTTATTATCTTGTAAATTTAATTACGGTTACCCAGTTTTTCTTCAGTTTGTTTTTATGAATTAATAGTTTATAAACATCACTGTTTAATGATAATAATAATATTATCTATATTTATAATATTATTATCTATGTATAATATCTCTTATTAAGTTTATGTTGGTTTTTATTTGCACAATAATTCGACTGAGAACAGTCTGTAATATTTGTGTTATTTAATACCATTGTTTCTGTAGACTTACTGAAAGAATATAAGAGATTTCTTACCTATCAGTATTCTTTATATTTATACTGTCTATATATATATAAGAACAATTTCTTATTAATATTAATTTAAACCTAAATTACTACTGTCCTTTAGTTATTAAAGTTAAGAAAAGAATATTGTAACATTGATCATATTCTTAACTATAGTTCAGATAGCTGCAGGAAGATTAGTTGTCAATAAAGGAAAAAGATAAGCTATCTGTATTATTTTTACATCTTTTCTTAATCATAAATAATAACTTTCAACTGATAATACTAGTTCTTCTATTTCAATATAAATGTACGTTTTATAGAAGTAGATACTGTGTAGGAAATGAATTATATACTCAACCAACTACTGTCAGTAAATAAAATATTCTTGTCCTTTTATGATATTTTAAACACACAGTCTAGTTCTGATAACATCTCTACAAGACAGATTAATAAAATTTCTAGAAAACAACTATCTACTGGTAGGACCTATTTCAATACTCTGAAAACATAAATATTCTATTCCTTTATATTCCTATCATACTTAATTTATTTAAACACACTACCTATGCTAGAGTACGATCTGGATTACTCCAGATGGGGAAAAACATAGGTAGGATTTATCTTTCATCACAGTACAGATTCAGCCTTGAAACAACTAAGAGATTTCAACACAACACAACATATAATTATTCATTAATTGCTCACACACAGATATAAACTATAACAAAGAAATTAAAAGATAATGGAACCTATCTTTAAAGTTGGATGACAACAGCAATGGTAGGCCATTCCTCCCTACCAACCCCTAGAGAGCGCTCAAATAGCGACTTCTCAGGACCCCCGATCCTGTTATGGTCTCCTTGGCTGGAACTAGGTGGAGAAATCAACAAAGTACTAGTTCTGAGACTCAATACCAACTCTACATACTGTAGTAAGATCTTTCAGCTGCAAAGCTGTACTAGATCAACTTTCTGCAGTTTACCCCTCAAACACCTTCCTTCAAATTTCCCTTTCCCAATGAATTCCTTGACGTGCATTCACTTGAATGATTCTTCTCCTGGAATGAGCAGCCTCAACTCTCTCCATTGGGCACTTTTATTAAGATTTCTTAGGTCTTTTTGGGTTAGTTGTCATTAATTGATCCACCTGCTCTGATCCCACTTTCTTAGGGGATCATGACCCCAAATGTAGGGAGGTTGCCACTTGCAACATAAGAAGTGTTTGAGGATGCTGCCATTTTTCTTTTTGCTCTCCACCTAGTCTCCTCCACCAACTTGACCAGTAACACTCTTTTTAACAGCTCTGCCAAGCTGTTGTCCCTACTTTTATTTATTTAAAATTAAATAATTAGAATTACATGCCACATCCTTGACTCTGTTGAGTCATCAGTTTCCACTTAGCATTAAATTTAACATAATGTCTTGGAATAAAATCAAAATAAGATAACATTATTTTACAAAATTGGGGCATGTGACATCTTCTTTGGGTCTCTGGGGTTCCTGTGCTTCCGACATGCTAGGTGTGTCCTGCAACTGAGGTATCTGCGATGAACGATCTACTGCAATTTTGAATTCCTCAATTGTTGTTCCCAATTCATTTAGCCTATCTGTGCTAGTACTAATAAATTGAGTTTGCTTTCTTTCGAAGTCATGGAAACCTTTTTGGGCATCTTGCTGGAGGGTTTCTACTAAGGCTGTGACTTCCTTGTCATCCATACGAGAGGTATTGGCTTCCTTGTTAGCCTTTCATTTCTTGTGCGGAGGTTCTCTTTTTACTTCTTCTTTTTGCGTTTCCTGTTGTTGTTGTTCTATCGGCGACTCCTGCTGAGGTAGATTAGGCCAAGTATTTTCTGGCATTACAGCATTTGTGTGTTTCCTGGGGTGCTTATCCTCCTCTCTTGGAGTTGGTGATCCTTCCTATCGCCATTTTTTCAGCCAATAATTGATAAAGGTTTCTAAATATTCTTTTGTTAGCACATATTGTGTCTCCAACCACTGTCCTCAGGGGGTCTTGTCGTGGTTGGATGAAGACATAGTGCGGTCCTATCTGAAAATTGATAGTTTGTTGAAATTTGGACGTCGTAGTTGCACTAGGTATTACCTGGTGATTTATTAAGTTATTTAAAGCTTCAGTATGGACAAAAAATTCACTATTTCTACTCAATTGTAAGTTTTTTTATCTTGTGATAACCACAAGTTTTGGTATCTCACACGTCTACAAGGAACAAGTAATTTGACTGGTTGATAATATGCTGGCTCAGACCACACATTAAACGAGATTAAAATTAACAACCAAGCATAATGGAAAGGAGTACCTTCTTCCTGTGTTGAAGCTGCATCCTGTAGCAGTTCATTAAGCAAGAATTGAGATCAGTTAATTTGGACTCCTTCTGCATAGAGTGCAACCAACATTACTGCACCTGTAGTACATTGCTTTGGGTGCGATACACGCAACAACTTGTGTGTTAATATCGTTGCTGCCATGCAAGTAGCAGGGTCACTGATGGATAGTATTACGAAATATTTTCCAGTGTTGACTAGGTCATATTTATCCTTGAATTTCATAATATGGGTTGGGTTCTTTCCCTTATCCAAGATTGATACTGGGTTTGACATTGCTCTCAGCATTCCTGTGATTGCTAAGATCTGGTTGGCATCAAACAAATATGGTTTTTCTAACTAAAGGAAACCTGCATTAAATACTACCAGCAACTATTTTATGTAAATGTCCACCTATGTGGTTTGACCAAAGTGTGGCATGAAGAGGAGGGACAATAGCCCCAACTGTTCTAGTCCTTTTTCCCATTGCATTGAAACAAATCAGTTCGGTGACTCTGTTGTATCTCTGACCAACTTCATGTAATTATTTCTATCAATGTCGCTAAGTTTACTTGTGTCTGATTCTTCAAAGGGTAGTTTTTCTAGCTGAGGCAGGATATCCTGCAGTGATTTCATACCTTTCAGTTTTTTAGGTGCTACCAATGTAGCACATCCCTTGCTAGGGATGCTAACCCATGGTGCATCCATCCTCGGTGGAATATATGGCAACAATAAATTCTTGGTTTTGAAGTCCTCTTGTTCTTCCTGGTTCAGTGGTGTTGCTATAGATTTATCCTTCCTTGATTTCTTCATTGGTTGCTTCCCCTTAGGAACTGGTGGCAATTTGTGTTCTTGAATTCTGCCTTTTTATGAATATCAATGTGGAACTTGGACAACAACTAGCTGAGGCTAACTCCTAGGGTTTCTATGCCATGTACCATGTTCCATGGGAGGAGTAGTGGATATAGGTCTCACAGGAGGCTTAGCATTTACTAGCGTAATGGAGATAACCTGTTTTCTGTTGTTGGATTCTATCACCTTCCTTGTCTCGACCCACGGTTCAACAACACCACAATACCAACAATAAACCACAATACATCATCTTGACAGAGAAACTCCGTCGGCAACACCTGCAAAACAGGCACAATCTCACCCGAGATATCTAATGGGTAACTGCCATAACCATGTTTCCGCAGTTGGCTAGGGATTGTAGTCCTTTGGCATGTGGCCAAGGTGCTCGATGAAGGCATCTGGGATGGATGGATAGTTCCTGTGCAACTAAACACAATTATATGTCAGCGCGCGACGCTACCTTGTCCTTAATATTAACAACTGGCGCAACTTGTGCGACGCAGCTGATTCCTTAAACTAACAGGCCATTGTGACTTATATTTTAACTTAGGAAATCAACCATAAACTTGCTTACGCATCCAAAAAATGCCTTAAAAAATTATTCATTCACTAACTAACAATATGGTGGTTATGCATTCAATAGTAGCTCATCAACACACAGTAAGAAAATAACAACATTCACATCAACATATACAACATCAATAAACCATTTAAACACAAGGAATAATGTGGAAAAGCATATGGGAAAAACCACTAAGGTGCTCTTCATTTGGCATGAGAAATGGATATAGCACCTTGCAGTCTATGTCTTGTAGATTGATCTTATGATATGTCTTTTATGAATCATACTTCTTGTTCTCATTCTCTCTGGTTTATTCTTCTATCTACTCCTACTGATCTGCACAAAGTCTGGATCGAGTCTTCTATCTACCGTCTACGCACTCGGATGTAGAATCCTTCAATTACTGGCAGTCTGTGCAGACAGCTGCAAGATCCGTGGCTCAAAAACCTCCTACTACTACTAGACTCCTCTCTGAATCTTCCCTTCTGCTAACTCTAACTCAAACACAGCAAAAATGGCATCCTTGGCTCTGGATGACCAGTGAATGACCAAGAAAAACCTAAACCCACCAACAATTAATGACCAACCCTTATACAGAACGGGTTCTTCTAATTTATAACTTCTATCAGACCATGCAGGGTTGACTACATATTGCTCATCAGTTACAGGCTGTGATCAGCCGCCAGAATAGGCTGTCATGGACTAACAAAAGGCACTATCATCCTAACTTACAAAATATTCCTTCATACGTGCATTGCCACAAGCTTACATCATCTTTAATAGCCACGATCTTCACCTATCACTTTCCAGCCGTTATCACCTGTACGCCTATATGCTTTCCTTTCCTCCATCACACACATCTTTATTCCACCTGTGCTGGTCCCTTTGCTTCCTTCCTGCCCTCTCTTCCTTCCTGTCACGCGTGTGATGTACCTTCTTTTGCTTGCACATGGGATTCTTCCCTTTGTTCCTTTCCTTGCCAAATAGGCCCCCAACACTCACATGTGGCTTGTCCCGAGACACTAAGCAAAAATGGACTTGTCTTCAAAAAAATTCAGTCGCAAAACTTACTGCTTTTCCTGCAAAATTTTATGACTATAGTGCTAATTGCACCGCAGTACCAACCTTGTCTTGAAGCTCTTTCACCATATATTGCACCCCCGCAAATTCGTCTGATACCTCTTCTTCCTATGTGACCAATTGCTCTACTCGGTCGGAACTGATATGTTATGACGGACCTGCGTCTGCTGACTATGCGATAGTCTGAAGTTTTTCCTTCAGCAGTTGAAGAATGCTGGTGATGCGTGCTACTTCTGACTGGTGCACTTCAATTTTTGATTCCCTATCCTGCTCTCTATATTTAAGAGCCTGTACTTCCTGCTGCAGTCGCTTGATTTCAGTCATTTTGGCCACCTTCTCTTGGAAGGCCAGCTTCTTCATGTCTGCTTTCTCTGTGGCGATTTTTTCTTCAGTTGCACACCTATTTTCCCTTATGCTTTCAACAGTCGGATCCTCCATAAGTGCTTCCCATACTATGAAAACATCTTCTAGTTCCTTAGCACATGATGTTTCTCCGTGTTTTATTTTTCGAGCAGCCTCAAAGGCTGCTTTGCTTCCTTCTTAGAGCTCCTCCAGAGGTGTGCTCGACACCTATCTAGCTTGTAGCTCTTCTACCTGCTTTCGGAGATCTTGCATGATATTTTCTAGCCTAGTTACCTTAGCCGTGGAGTCCTCACCTTCTTGGCCTACCTCAGGTGGGAATTTTGCAATGGCACTCTTGATGGTCTCTGCTAGTGTGAGGCAATTCTACTTGCATGCCTGTATTTCCTATTCCCTCTTAGCAATAAGGTTGATGCGCCCCTGAATTTCTTGTTCTTTTTCCTTCAGCAGGGCTTTGCGCACCTTTTCCTTCTTTTTCTATTTTGTTGCTTGATAGGCAACACCATTCTCTCTTAGCCGCATTTTCATCTTGACTTCCCGCTGTACTTCATAGACTTCACTTAGGGGCATCTTTGAGAAGTATAACTAGTGTGGCAAACTCATTGAAAACATTTTCAAAGGAACTTGGGCTTGTTCCTGTTTCTAGTGCGCTGGTATGGATTGTCACTTTGATGGGCAACCCTGACTGTGGTGTGACTACTTGGGCATTGGGGTCAACGCCATACGTCTTAGCCTCAACATTGGCTTTGAACTCATTGATTGCTTCGATCAACTTATTTAGATGGCCCTCCACTTGCTCAACTATGTTGTCTTGTTGTGTCTTCAGGCTAGAAAGGATATCTTGCATGACTTTAGCAATAGCTAATGCGAGCTTCCCCACATCATCTTCTGTCAGGGTGTTTGTGTTCGATGCCTTGTCTGCTTTTTGATTCTTGTGATGTGGTTGGCCTTCTTGTTTCCTAGTTTGTATCTAGGTCTGCACATGCTCTAGGATTGGTGTGTGCTCTGAATCACTTTGATCCGAGCTATGCTTATCGTTGTCATCCTATTCTTCCTCATCCTACGACTGGTTATCCTGTTCGTCGCCTCCTTCATTGCCTTCACCATGAACTTGGTGAAGTGGTGGGTCCTCTTCATATTGTCCTTCGGGCAGCAGCTCTGGCAGTGGGCCATGCCATTCTTCCAGTCATGTGTTGATGATTGTATCCACATCCTCATCCTTCAGCATGAATCTCGCATGGTGCACTTGTCTGGTCGAGTCCTTTTTCAGCTCTAAGATCATATTATATGCTCCAGCTTGAAAGTTAATAAATGTTGCATACCTGTGTACTCACAGTGTGGATTCAGAGGAACCGGTGGACAAGATCGTGCAATGCCTCTACGTGCAAAAAGAACTCAATGTTGTTCTCCTTCCGCTGACCTAGGTTTTTTCTGTCATCCCCCAATTTTTGGTACCTTGCACCATGGCAAGCTAGTGGGACATCCATCTGCACATAATTCGGTGGTTTGGCCCACATGGTGAATGAGATTAAGATGAGCAGCCATGAATAATGGAATTTGTAGCTGGGTTCATGCTGGGCTTGCGTTGCATCATCTTTAAGCTTGTTCAATAGGTACCATGACCAATTGAACACTCCACCCAGTGCATATAACTCTGTGAGTTCCACTGTTGCAGCCGAAAATTGATTGGGCTGCATCTTGTGTAACAACTTACATGATAAGATCTGTGCAACAATTCACACACTTTTGTTGTCGATCGGCTGAATCTGGAAGCCCCTCTTTGCGCATTTCAACTTGTACTTCTGCTTGATCCAAGTGGTGTCTTTCTTGGCCAAGTATGGCGCAGGGTCGTCTCCTTCATTTGGGAGGCCTATTATGACCGAAATTAGCTCATCATCGACCGAGTATGGTCGATCGAGCTACATGTATCCTCTGTGAAAGCATACCAACAGTTCCTTCACGTAAGTGTTGACTTGTAAACTATGGCCGAAATGGGACTTAAACAGTAGGTTCATCAAACCTGTGCGACCAACTCCCTCGGCCCACTCCATCAGCTTGAGAACTTGTGCTTGAGTTGGGTCAGGATGGCTTGGGACCATGCTGTCCGCTCTCTTTAATCCGTGTTGCATTCGAGTGTTGAAGCCTTCGAATTTGAGCTTGGCCAACTTGGGAATGATGTCCATCAGTAGGGGGACATTATTAGGGATTTGTGGCGCTACCAGATTTGTATTCGCCTTATTTTGGAGGTCCACTCTCGGTGCATCGAATCTTCTTAGAGGAACATAGTATGGGAAATTTTCATCTTCTTCCTTCGCATCTGGCCTTTTGCGTGGTGGTGAGTCTTCTTCCATAGGTTTTTCCAAATCTTTTTCCTCTTCTAAGGGTGCTTTAGCCAGCGTATACGTAGGAGCGATAGTACTACATTTCTTTGTCTTCGAGAGTCTAGACATCCCTCCATGTATTCCTTGGATAGGCTGTCTAGTCTCCATGACAGGTGCTACAGCTACGGGAGCAGCTGGTGGTCTTTGAGCTGGGGTAGGCATAACACGCGATATCGATGTTGGAATTGTAGCATGACCTTCCACATTGGCAGGTTTCTTCCGCGTTCTCGCCATTGGATCAGTTTCTGGTTGTTGCTGCGAGTGCTGTATCTCAGGTGATGGACTCTCTTCTTCGATTTGGCAACTGGATATAATAGTTGTGTATGATGGTTAACTGTCGCTAAGGATATCAATTACCATGGGTTTCGACATACTTCAACAGGGATGACAGGGTTCGACTCTACAATCACTCAGCTCTGGTTCTCTCTAGCTCGCTCTTTGGTCGTAAAAGAATGCTTGCCGGTGAAGCCTTGCACGTATACCTACCATCACGTTGTGTAGTTGTCATGTAACAGTCAGTTAATGTCTAATCCATCACATGGGTTTCTCGGCTATCGCATCCATCCACTAATTCGTTAACTTGAGTGCTATGTTGTTTATGTCAAAACAATTATGGAAGATCCGTCGGATGTGACCTTTCAGCATGCCATCATTCTCTTCGTATTACATTGAATTAATGACACTTAGTTGTCATAGCCACTGCAATATTCACTGGATATCTGCACTTTAATGTCGGTCAACCTGTCATTTCTGCTTTTGGCAGCACTTTCCACCTTTTTATTGCACTTTTTTCTTTTTCGTGCACTTTTCCACCCTTTTCCTACACACCACACTTGTTCCGTAGCAAACGTGTGATAGAGTAATTTTTACATCTTTCAGACCCTCTATTTTTTTTCTTCATGCCACGCGGTTCTAACCTGGGACGTTATGAACACCGTAGTATGGTTTTAGGTGACTGGCATTCACCATACCCATGACATAGGTATCATCTAGATCTGAAGTTTTAATGCACCTACATTAGTGATGTGTGCGACCACATATGGTCTTAGCCAATGTGTACTTAACTTGCCAGGGTGTTTGAAAAATTTGTTGTCATACAAAAACACAAGTCCTTCGACTTTGAATGGTTTAACCCTAATATGGTGATCATGCCATGCTTTCTGTCACTATTTCTCAACTGTCTAATGGAATCCTGCGACTAAGTGTTCTTCTTCCATTTGCACAAGCTGTGTCAGCCTCTACTCGACAGCATCTTTGTCGGTCATCTCCGTCAGTGCAATGATTCTCAAATTTGGTAGAATTTAATCCATCGGTACAACAGCTTCTTATCATATACTAGTCTGAATGGGGTGTACCCTTCTAGTCACTTATAAGTTGTGTGATACGCCCATAGCACAGCTAATACTTTATGATCTCAGTCATCTCACCGCACGTTGCATACCTTGGTCAATGCATTTTCCAGAATCTTATTGAAAGCTTCGACCGTTCCATTCGCTTAAGGATGGTAGGGAGTCATCTTCTTAAGTTGGATCTGAAATTCCACAGTCAACTCAACAATCACTTTGTTAACAAAATGCGTACCTTGGTCACTTAGTAGTATCTTTGGGAACCCAAATAGGGTGATGACGTTTTCCAATAAAAACTTTTCCAGAGTTGCAGCGGTATAGTGTTTAATAGGAGCAGCTTCACCCATCTGGTTAAATATTCTATTGTAGTGATAGTGTAGCACACGCCAGTTCTATTCCCTGGTGGGCTGATTGGTCCCACAAAATCAACTTCCCACTTGTCAAATGCTTGAAGGGTTATCTGTGTCGCAAGTGGCATCTCGTCGCAGCGCGATGGTTTTTCTGCCCTTTGACAAATATCACAGTGTTTGCAGAAGCTTTTAGTATCCATGTGTATGGTTAACCACCATAATCCTGCCTGCAATATCTTGCACACAGTTTCTTTTCCTGCATAGTGTCCTCCTGTGACACCAGCATGTGCTTCACTCATAACCCAAGGTCATTCATAGTCAAAGACATAGTGACATAGTACCTCATCCGCACCCAACTTATACAGACATCCTGCAATTAATGTATAATCAATAGCTTTGACGACCAAGTGTTTCTTCTGATTAGTAGACATTCCTCTAGGTGCATATATTGTACTCAAAAAGTGAATGATGGCATTAAACTCATGGTTCTAGTCGTCCATCATGTGGATCGGAAATAGTCACGCATCAGGAAAATTATCTTCCAAGCTGGTCGGCTCTTCACCACTCTCTATCCTTGATAGGTGATCTGGTCCAACATTCAGTCGACAGGGTTTAACAATGACCTCAAAATCAAAATCTTGAAATAGGAGAAGCCATCTATAGATATTTCCCCCCAACACTGGCTTGTTGACTAGGTATTTCAGTGCTGAATGGTCAGTGTACATCTAAAAATGTCCACCCAAAAAATAGTGTCAGAATTTTTCAAGCACATAGATCATAGCAAGGCCTTCTCTTTCTGTGGTCGTGTAGTTCTTTTCCTCTGTTGACAGTTTCCTGCTTGTGAAAGCAATAGGATGGTCAAGCGAACCCTCTCTTGGTTGTGTCAGGGCTATGCCAAGCACAACCGATGACGCATCGACATGCACATGGAATTCCTTATTCTAGTCTGAGAATACAAGTATTGGTGCTGTGGCCATTGCAGTCTTCAATTTTTCCAAGATTTCCTGGAATTCTGTTGTCCACTAGAACTTTTCGTCTTTCTTCAATAGTTTCTCCATAGGCATAGTGATCACTGCATATCCACTTATGAATTTTTGGGAGTAGCCTGTATGTCCCAGAACTAATATGAGTTGCGTGACTAATGTAGGCGGTGGTAAGTCCAGGATAATCTCAATTTTTGTTGGGTCGACCAAGATACTATCGCGACATACGACGTGACCCAACAACATGCCAAATGGCACGTAGGAAATACATTTCTTAGAATTCAGCGCAATCTGATACTGGCGACAATGGTCCAGCATCATATGAAGACTCTCAATATGGTCTCTTACTAGACCAAACATAGTCCAATCATCAAAGTATACTTCAAGAAATTTATGAATAAAATATTTAAAAACAGAGACTGCTATTCTAGAAAAAATAGAAGGTGCATTCTTGAGTCCAAAGGGCATTACCGTATACTGGTAGCATCCCCATTCAGTGATGAAGGTTGTTTTGTGGCAATCCTCCTTCACAATTATGACTTGATGATAGCCCGAAAAGCCACCAGTAAATGAATACATCTCTTGCCCTCCAACACTTTCAAGCACTTCATATGTAAATGGTGTTGGGAATGGGTCGTGCAAGCATGCATCATTCATCTTCCTCAAGTCTGTTGGTTGTGGAGCCTAATCTTCCAGATACAAAGATATTATTCAGTTGTGATTGTAACCCAGGAGTACTGTACACCCATTCCCCCTGCCTTCATGTTCGGGGGAAGCGCCCCCGAGAATTTTTTTTGGGATGTGTGTTGGCCAACAGTATTGTGGACCCATGGTATTGGGTTAACCCTCGAATTTTCCAATTGTATTTCCCTATAAAAGAAAGCATTGTAAAACGATTGAATATGGTATTGTATTGTATTGGAAGAGAGATTGTGAGAGTGTGAAGAGGAAGTGCAACATTTTTGCTGTAGGGTGTATCCCTTCATATTTTTGGACTGTAATAAAAGGACTGGCAATTTCTTTGTGGACGTATCCCATCATTTGGGTGAACCACGTTATATCTGTGTCTCTCTATAATGTTTTAATGTGTTTTGCATCTTGTTTATTGATTTAACTATATATCTGTTATTGCTCTGCGGTCCTGTTTTCTATCAATTGGTATCAGAGCCAAAAGGTCTATTTGGTTGGTAAACTCGCAGGAAAGAAGGGTTCTTGGTTCGAGTGGGAGCAATGGCGGAAGAAGGAAAGTTTAGGGTCGAGAAATTTAATGGCCAAAACTATCATTTATGGAAGATGCAAGTGGAGGACTATTTGTACCAGAAGGATCTATACCTGCCATTGGGCAAAAAAGCAAAACAACCGGCGGCTATGAAGGATGAAGAATGGGAGGTTCTTGACAGAAAGGCACTAGGAACAATACGGTTGTGCTTGGCTTCATCGGTGGCCTTCAATATTTAAAAAGAAAAAAAAACAGAGGGTGTGATGAGCGCATTGAGTAATCTCTATGAAAAACCCTCGGCTTCTAACAAGGTATTTTTAATGAAGCGTTTATTTAATATGAAGATGTCGGAAGGTGGATCTATTGCTGACCATTTAAATGAGTTTAATACACTTACCAGTCAGTTAAGTTCTGTAAAAGTGAACTTTGATGATGAGGTTAGGGCTCTTCTAATCTTGTGCTCATTACTAGAAAGAGGGAATAGCTTGGTCATGGTTGTAAGTAACTCTGTCCCTAGTTCAAACACTCTTAAGTTTGATGATGTTTTTGGTGTTATTCTTAGCGAGGAAATGCGGAGAAAAAACATAGGTGAGACATCAGGTAATGCATTGACCATGGAGAGCAGAGGGAGACAAAACGAGAGAGGAAGGAGCCCAAGAAATCGCGGCAAGTCTAAAAAGGGAAGATCCAAGTCCAGATTTGGAAAAATAGAGTGCTGAAACTATGGTAAGAAAGGACATTTGAAGAAAGACTGCAGAGCTCCAAATAAAAAAGGAGACAGACAACAAGAGACTACTCAGGAAGCGAATGTAGCAAGTGATGTGTTACAAGATGCTTTGATTCTTGCATTAGATAATACTAGTGATTACTGGGTAGTAGATTCAAGGGCTTCATGTCATGCTACACCCCATAGGAAATTCTTTCATGATTATGTTCAAGGTGATTTTGGGCATGTGCTATTGGGGGATGATGAACCATGTAAAATTTTTGGAAAGGGTAAGGTATGGATTAAGTTAAATAATGGAAGTGAATGGCTACTAAAGGATGTAAGGCACACTCCTGCTATGCAAATAAATATGATCTCAATAGGGCAGTTGGGAGATAACAGCTGTTTGTCTATGTTTGGAGAAATGTGGTGGAAGATCACTAAAGGATCAATGGTAATTGCAAAAGGAGATAGGATAGGAACGTTATATTTATGTCCTCATAATACTGATTATTCTATCTCTGTAGCTTCCACAGAAATAGGTGCGACGTTGTGGCATCATAGGCTTGGCCACATGAGTGAGAAGGGGATGCAGATTCTCCACTCAAGGAAACTCCTTCCTGATCTGAAGCAGGTAAGTTTGGAACTCTGAGAGAACTGTTTTTATGGAAAACAGTAGAGAGTTAGATTTCTCAGGGTTGGGAAACAAAAGAAGAGTGAAAAGTTAGAGTTTGTCCATACAGATGTATGGGTACTAGCTCAGGTACAATCTCTTGGTGGCTCTCGTTATTATGTTACTTTTATGGATGATGCAACTAGAAAAACTTGGGTTTATTGCATTAGACAAAGATCTGATGTGTTTGATACTTTTAAGAAGTGGAAAGCTTTGGCTGAGAATGAGACAGGAAAAAGGTTGAAATGTCTCAGATCTGATAATGGAGGCGAGTACTGCAGCAAGGAGTTTGATAGTTACTATTCACACAATGGGATTCACAGAGAGAAGATAGTCCCTGGAACACCCTAAGAAAATGGTGTGTTAGAAAGGATGAACAGAATGATCACGGAGTGTGCAAGGCGTATGAGATTGCATGCAGGCTTTCCCTTACAGTTTTGGGCTGATGCTGTAAACACTATTTTTTATTTAATAAATAGAGGGCCTTCAAGCACTTTGGATGGTGGCATTCTAGAGGAGGCATGGACATGCAAATAGT
>LPNX010336996.1:339897-442121 GCA_001517045.1 Pseudotsuga menziesii | reverse complement strand
CTCATTTCTGAGAACTTTTGGTTGTGAAGCATTTGTCCATATTGATAAAGATGATAGAACAAAGCTTGAGGCTAAATCCAAGAAATGTACCTTTATTGGTTATCTCTTATGGGATCTTAAAAATCACAAAATCATTAGGAGTAGAGATGTAGTATTCAATGAAAAGGTCATGCACAAAGATTAGTTGCAGGGAAATAAAGAAGAAAAGTAAAACACAGAGTACATAGTGCTTGATGAAATCAAAGAAAATGAAGTTCCAAAAGCACTAGAAAATCAAAAGCAGCAGCAGGTACCTAAAATTCCTACAACTGTAAGAAAGTCTACCAGGTTAAGTAGACCCCCTGAATGATTCTCTCCTTCACTGTATTATTTATTGATGACTGATTCTGGTGAACTAGAATGTTTTGAAGAAGCAATGTAGGTAGAAACTAGAAAGAAGTGGGAGCAAGGCATGGATGAGGAGATGGACTCATTGGTAAGAAACCAGACTTGGGATCTGGTTAAGTTTCTTGCAGAAAAAAGGGCATTGCAGAATAAATGGGTTTATAGGTTGAAGGAAGAAGATGGAGGAAAGAAGTGGTACAAGGCTAGACTTGTTGTAAATGGGTTTGCACAAAATAAAGATTTAGAGTTTGATGAAATATTTTCTTCTGTTGTTAAAATGACTTCAATTAGAACTATTTTAAGTCTAGTGGCGGTAGAAGATTTGCATCTTGAACAGTTAGATGTAAAAACAACCTTCCTCCATGGGAATTTGGAGGAAGAGATTTATATGCAGCAGCCACAAGGGTATGAGGTCAAAGGGAAGGAGAATTTGGTTTGCAGGTTGAAGAAGAGCTTGTATGGCCTGAAGCAAGCTCCAAGGCAGTGGTATTTAAAATTTGATAAGTTTATGACAAAACAAGGTTATGATAGATGTCATTTTGACCATTTTGTTTATTTCAAGATGCTAGATAGTGGAAGATATATTATCTTGCTATTGTATGTGGATGACATGCTTGTTGCAGGGTCTAACATGTAGGGTATAAATATGCTCAAAATAAAACTAGCTAAATCATTTGCGATGAAGGATTTGGGTGCTGCAAAGAAAATCCTTGGTATGAGAATAACAAGAGACAGGAAAAATCACAAATTGACATTGTCTCCAGGTGAGTACATAGAAAAGGTGTTGCAGAGGTTTAGAATGTAGAATGAAAAACCAATCAGTACACCTTTGTCGATCCATTTCAAACTAAGCAAGGATATGTGTCCAGAGACACAAGAAGAGATAGATACATGTCCAAGATTCCCTATTCATCAGTGGTTGGGAGCTTGATGTATGCCATGGTGTGCACAAGACCAGATATTGCACATGCAGTGGGAGTTGTGAGCAGGTATATGAATAATCCAGGTAAAGAGCATTGGAAAGCAGTACAGTGGATTCTCAGGTATTTGAGAGGTACCACTTCTCATGCATTATGTTTTGGAGGTTCAGACATTGTTCCACAGGGATATGTTGATGTAGGTATGGTTGGTGATAAAGACAGTAGGAGGAGCACCACAGGGTATGTGTTTACTGTAGTTGGAACAACAGTAAGTTGGATTTCAAAACTACAATAGGTTGTTGCAGTTCAACAACGGAAGCAGAGTATGTTGTTGCTACAGAGGATAGTAAGGAGATGATTTGGTTGCAGAGGTTCATGGAAGAATTGGGTAAGAAGTAGGAGAATACTAGGTTGTACAGTGACAGCCAGAGTGGCATTCATCTTGCAAAGAACTCAACCTTTCATTCAAGGACTAAACATATACAACTAAAGTACCACTTCATAAGATTTGTTCTAGATGAAGAACTGTTAAAATTGGAAAAGATTCACACTAGCCATAATCCTACAGACATGTTGACAAAGGGAGTAACCAGAGAGAAATTGAGTTCCTGCTCAATTTCTGTTGGCCTTCAAGCATGAAGGTGAAAAGAAGAATTTTTCCAAGTCCAAGGTCCAAAGCATAGTCCATTTTGGAGTAGGGTCCCGCAGCTACAGGAAAAGCTGTTGTTTTGGAACGAGTAAGTCAAAGGTAACAGTACCTGAGCGACCGAGAGGAGAAATCTCAACCATTGCACTTAAGGTAGCAGTGAAGACAGGAGGGATCAGCTACCCTCATAAAAGAAAAGGAGCAATGAGGCCGAGGTATTGAAGACGAAGGACAAAAAAGGAAGTGGCGCCAGTACCCACGGTCAGGGCCGGGAAGCGTGGAAGACTGCAGGAAGCTGTGGTGTGATGGAAAGCGGCAGTTCGAGTACAGATAGATCGACTGTCACAGTTAGGGTTTTTGGGTTACTGTTGGGAGAGGCCCACAGTGTTGTAATGGCGAGACCTTCGGGCTTCCTATAAAGGGATGTATTTTGTATTGTAAAAGGTTAGCTATTCGGCTAGTCGGACAATCTGTTAGCTATTCAGACAATTAGCTAGTCAGTCGATGATCTGTTAGCTCATAAATCTTTTGTATTATAGAAGAGCCAAGCTCTGGTTCTGTTATTCAGTCTGTAGTATCTTACTATAACCAGTAGTTGACTCCTAGAGTATGTATGTAATGATCTGCAGGGATTGAGAGAGAAAGAGAGGAAGATTATATTGTAAGAGAAGCAATATAAGAAGAGAAGAGATCTAAGAGAGAAGGGCTCCCCGCGGTGTGTGCAGAGTTACCTAGAAGAACTCAGTTGCATATGAGGTTGCAGCGGAACTGTGTTTACTCTCCTAAGTTATAATATATAAACCAGTTCCTGTGGACATAGCTTCTACCCTGGAAGTGAACCATGTAAAATCAGTGTGTTATATGATTATTTCATGTGATTGTGCTTTACTTGGTTGCTATCTGTTATCTGTTACATGAATGTCGTATATCAGTTAGTAAATGTCTGTATGTTCTCATTCAGTCACAACATTATAGAAAGTTAAAGGAGAGTTTAAATGTATAAAGTGTCTGCTCATGAGTTTATCAGTGCTTGTTTCACACAGTAATAGTCACTCTGTTAAGCATTCCAGTATACTTATTCAGTAAGTTAAGTATAGCGATGTGAGTGTGTTGAACCGTGAAGTTCATGTAAGGTTGTTTAACACCATGTTGGAGGTTAGCTGAGCTATTTCTCCCAGTGGGAAACCATTTGGACCTAGAGAGTCGCATTGGGCCGTACTATAGGAGATATTGCATTGACAGAAGGTGATATCACACCGACAGAGGAGCTACGGTGTGAGATATCGTAGATAGTGAGAAACGCGGAAGGGAGAGTTTGCGCATTGTCCTAGTTGTTGTGATGCGATAGGAGTCCTCCCCCTGTCAGAGTCCGCGAGGAAGGGAGAAATGCGACTCACAGAAAGATCTCGCTGGTTAAGAAGAGCCGCGAGACACCAGGATGCTACAGAACCTGGTTAAGGACACTTGAGTCTTTAGCCAACCCATCTAAGATCACTTCGAGTGAGACTTCAAGCTGCTCTGTGGTCTGTTGCCGAAAGGGCTAGTGAGTTAGGGGTGTTGTTGCTACATTATAAGTAAACCCGGGTCTGCCCATAGTACCCAGCAAATGGTTCTGTTGCCGGTTTTGAACAAACTAAAGAGCTAATGTTCTGTTGGAATCCTACTAAAGAAGAACTCAACCAGTGGGTTGGGTCTACATAAAGAGAATTTGCTGTGACAGAAAACAAGAGTCCTACGTTGAGTATAGAGGACTGGTTACAAAAACATATCTTCACTGATATACATACGATATTTTTTGCGACCTATGGAAATGAGTTGTACGACTGGTTATCAAAGTTGACTGATCAGCATATATTCAAGAATAAAAGGAACATTGTCTAGACACCGGAGCTGATATAGACTGTCAAGAGCATCAATAATACCATTTCATGAGCAGTGGACTTCTGGCTTGCGAGTGTGGTAGAAGGCTTCATCACAGAGTTTGCAGTCGAACAGAGAAAAAGCTTCAACGAAGCCGAGCGGTACTTCTTCAAAGGATATCGTGGTAAGTACCTGAACTCTTTAAAGTTTTCCGTTAAGATGCTATTACATGAAAAAGGAGTACTCTATATATATTTAGATGTATAAGTTCAGTAAGTGTAATGTCACAAGAGTTTGAGAGTGATTTTAATGAACTTGGACGTACACGCAGTGGAAGAAATATAAAGTAGATTTCAGATCTTCTGTCTTTGAAAACAGTTCAGACAATACTAGAGAACAGAGTCACAGTAATACAGAAAGAACAGAAGGGGGTATCCCTTACCACCCTTACACCCCAAAAAAATCAATCGGGACTCAGAATAATCCCATAGGAACTGCATCTAGTAGCTCACATACAATGACATACTACCGCTACATCACCTACATCTACACCATCGAGTGGTAGTAACACAGCAAATCAACATCCACCACGTAGAAATAGAATGGGGGATGATATAAAGTTACCTACCTTTAAGGGTACAGGGGCAGAAGACCCAGAGCAGCATTGGTTTCTATGTGAAGCCGTGTGGACCATTAAAGGGATCCAAGATGATAATATTAAAATTGTACAGTTGGTCACCACACTTAGGGAACGAGCCTTAACATGGTATATGAAGTATACGTCAGCGATACCCAGAACGCTCGTACAGGTCAGGACCGCCATGATCAAAGAATTTAAGAAACCTAAGTCTGAGTCACAGTGCATTACAGAGCTCAAATACATTAAAAAATCACCTACAGAGTCAGTATGGGACTTTGATCAGAAATTCAAATCCCTTATAGACCAAGTTAGCTTTGAGTTTGCGCCGGAGCAGCATAAGGAATGGTTTATTGTAACACTGCTCCCCCACATCAGACTGCCACTGATGCAGCAGAAACTCCAGATGCAGGATGATGTGTTGGAGATGGAAATGAAACTAGAGGCATCACCTCTAGCTAAGACCAGTATAGGTATGACAAACCTGCAGAACCAGTTAGCTAATCTCACCTTACAGATGCATGATATTAAGAAAGGAAAAGAGATTGCATAAGAAATATGCTGTATAAAGTGTAAAGAAAAAGGCCATACTAAAGATAACTGTCCAGTATTTGTTGAATATCTAGCAAGCGAGGCTCCTAACCCCTTAGCACAGACGCAAGGGCCGTGGTGTGAACTATGCAGAACAAGAGGACATCCACCTCAGCAATGCTCTTTACTTCAGAAGTATGTACAGAAACCTAAGAACTTATACTGTAACTTTTGTAAGTCCGTAGGACATGATTAACATAATTGTAGAGCTTATGATCTCATGGTTGAGAGAAAACACAACTTATACAGAGTCCAATCAGAGACACCAGGTCCAGCAGCAGGACCACAGCATGAACCGGCTCATGTTGGCCGAGGAGGATTCAGAGGACGAGGCCGTGGAGGAGGCTTTGGCCATGGTGAAGGCTTTGGCCGTGGTCGTGGACCGATCACTTGTTACAACTGTGGAGTTGTAGGACATTATGCTAGGGATTTCCAGAGCCCTACTACCACATGTAACTATTGCAAATCTTACGATCACGCTATAGAAGAATGTCCTACCTTGATAGCCAAGATCAGGGAACCTAAGCCAGCAGTACACCAGAACATTCAGCTTATTGCTACTGAGCAGAAGGAACCAGAACTAAGAGTCAACATTGTGACTCGTAGCGGTGCTTCCACCAGTGGGACATCGCCGGATACTGAAAAGAACACAGGTCCGGAGTGGGTGCGCAAAGCCACTACTAAATCAACACCACTCGACTTGCAGAATAATAAAGAGACATTTCAGGAAGCTAAAATTTTCTTTAATGACCCTACACAATCAGGATCGCAGGTACTTCCATATAGGGGTGTACCGCAGCAAACACCATGTGGCATTAGCCCTATACAGATATCGCAGGCTACCACATCGGGAAGGTGCGATGAGGATGAGTCGACAGGAAGTGTACAATCCTTCCTGTGGAGTTGCTTAAAACTCGTGAGAAATAAGAAAGCTATCGGAGAGCTTCAGCGCATCATAGATCAGTGTCAGCCATCTTCTTCTGTGAGCAGTGCGTAGTGTGTTGTTCATAATATTATGGGATATACAAGAACAGGAAGAGAGATGCAACTCATAGCACAAGTTGGAGAATTTGAAATGGATGAGGTAATCCTAGATTTAGGATCAGAGGTAAATGTTCTAACTAAGCAGACATGGGAACAGATGGGTAGCCCTAAGTTAGCCAGATCACCTATCCATCTGAGACTAGCCAATCAGCAGCGGGTGTCACCACTGGGTCGATTACCGTAGGTTCCAGTTGACATTGACGGAGTTCGCAGCTTTGCGGACTTTGAAGTTATAGAAATCATTGGCGATAGTAGACCGTACCCAGCGCTACTAGGTATTGATTGGGCAATCGGTAACATGGCTGTTATCAATTTAAAGAAGAGACAAATGACCTTCGAGGATAATTAGATTCAGGTCATCACACCATTGGATCCTTTTTAGGGTCCCAGATATATTGAACCTATCTGAGCAGAGGATGAGGCACGTAATATGGAGAGCCTCTATCAGATGACGACCAATCAGAGCGACTACATCAATCCAACCGCAGAAGGGAACATTAGTTGGAAATGCGACAACTCATGTGCATCAGACTCGGATGTTGGTTTAGAGAACTGGCAGAACAGACTTTACGAAGTCTTAGCTCGCAGATGTGCATTTATGACTAAGTCATTGTGATGGATTGGCGTAGAGATTAAGGATACTCCATCGTTTGATGGCTTAGCAGACGTCAACGACTTTTTAGAGCAGTTTGAATGAGAAATTTCTCAGGAATAGAGGATGTCATTCATTGAACTTGCAATAAGAGCCACACCTGCAATATGGTGGCATGCACATAGAGAACATATCGCATCATGGGATGACTTCAAGAGATTGATGGCAATCAGGTTTTCTAATGACAAGGAGTATCTACAGCAGAGGTACATAGGAGAAAGTGACCCCAGGTCACATATTAAAATGTGTGAATAGAATTGGTTAGACATTCTAGAGGATGAATGGGTTCACCTGTTCATTCACACTTTAGACCAAGTTCCAAAGAACTGGTACATTGAGACCGAGATGCGCAGAGGAACCCTTACATGGCCACTTATGATAGACAGCTTTGAACTCACTTTCGCTTTTGAATCTGAGTATCCAAGTATCGATCAGGTCCTAGACGTCATAAATACTAAGATATTTGAGGACTGTACCCTATCAGTACATACTCAACTAGAGTGGGCCATCCAGTTAGAAGATGTGCTCGAGTGTTATAACTTCGCAGCAGAACCAGAGGATGAGGATGAGGATCATCATAGCATCAACATTCCAGAGTCAGAAGGGACTCGCGATGTTGATGGATCGAAGCTACAGATTCCAGCTATCACAGACCCCATCAAGATTAAAAAGATCAATATTGGCATAGACACAGAACCAAAGTTTTCCTCTATTGGAGACTATTGGGATGATGAAACGGTAGCACACATTGTAGATCTGTTACACGACTATCAGGACTTATTCCCCACTAAGTTCACAGAAATGAAGGGAATAGTAGGAGATCTGAGAGTAATGAGGATATCATTGAAAGAGGATGCTAGGCCAGTCAAACAGCGTCCATACAGATTAAATCCACGGTATAAAGAAAAAGTTAAGGATGAGATAGATAAGATGCTAGCAGCAGGCATCATTGAGCCCGTAGAAGAAAGTGAATGGGTTAGTCCCATGGTCGTGCAAGAAAAGAATTCCAAAGGAGAAATCAAAATTTGTGTCGATCTGTGTAAACTCAATGATGCATCACTTCATGACCCGTTACCGACACCATTTACTGATGAAGTGTTAGACAATGTGGGAGGACATGACGTCTACTCCTTCACTGATGGATTTTCAGGCTATCACTAGATCAGAATCCATCCAGAAGATCGATATAAGACCACTTTTGAGACAGAATGGGGCTCATTCCAGTATACGGTAATGCCCTTTGGTCTTAAAAATGCACCAGCTATCTTTTCAAGAGTAGTAGTTGCTGTATTTAAAGAATACATCCATAAATTCCTAGAGGTTTATTTTGATGACTGGACTGTATTTGGATTAATCGACAAGTACATAGGAGATTTAAGACTGATGTTAGCGAAATGTAGGCAGTACCAGATTTCTCTGAACCTGAAAAAATGTATATTTTGTGCCCCATTTGGTATTTTGTTGGGTCACATTGTTTGCAGACAAGGCTTGATGGTAGATCCTGCAAAGATTGCCATCATTGTAAATCTTCCAGCACCCAACTCAGTCAAGCAATTAAGGACAGTACTTGGTCACACCGGGTACTATAGAAAATTCATCAAGGGTTACGCAAATATCACATCACTGATGGAAAAGATGTTAAAGAAAGATGCCAAATTCCTATGGAATGAGGAATGCCAGAAAATTCTAGACACTCTTAAAGAGAAGATGGTTACAACACCCATCTTAGTATTTCTAGACTGGATCAAGCCATTTCATGTACATGTGGATGCATCTGGCATCGCACTGGGGATCGTCTTAACCCAGCCAGTAGAAGGGGGTATCGATCACCCTATCGCATACTCAAGCATAAAGTTATCCACTGCAGAAAAGAACTACACCGCTACAGAGAGAGAAGGTTTAGCTATGGTGTATGCTCTACAGAAGTTTAGGCACTCCCTGTTGGGTGCCTCATTCAAGATGTTTACTGACCACTCCGCTTTAAAGTACTTGGTCAATAAGCCAGTGTTAGGGGGAAGAATCTGTAGATGGTTACTCCTGTTTCAGGAGTATGATTTTGAAATAATTGTAAAACCATGAAGATTAAATGCCAGACCTGATCATCTGTCGCAGATAGACTCAGGAGAAGAACCAAGTAACCTAGAGGAAAATTTTCCAGATGTGCAATTGCTTGCTATTCAGATCGCAGATGAGTACTACGCTGATATCATTCACTTTCTCACCACAGGATGGGCACCTGTTGAGTTTACTAAGCATCAAAAGAAATAGCTAGTTGTTAAAGCAGCAGACTTCACATTGATCGCAGGGAACTTATACAAGTTAGGTCTAGATGAAGTCTTGCGCAGATGCGTTATGTCGCATGAGAAAGAGGCCATTATCAGAGATGCACACTCAGGTGCCGCAGGAGGTCATTTCGCAGGAAATCCTACTGCTCAGAAAATCTTAGCTACAGGATTATGGTGGCCTACTTTACACAAATATACTAAGGAGTTTTGCAGATGCTGCGATATCTACCAGAGGGTAGGAAAACCTTCGCGAAGAGATGAAATGCTACTACAACCACAGATCACACTGTGCACATTTGACAAATGGGCTATAGATTTTGTGGGTCCTATCAACCCACTAGGAAAACGAACGGGTGCGAGATACATCATCACAGGAACATAATACCTCACCAGATGGGAAAAGGCGAAAGAAGTAAGGAATTGTGATGCTGCTACAGCTACATAGTTCATTTTTGAAAGCATCATCAATAGATTTGGATGTCCAGTAATTTTGATGAGCGATCAAGGCACACATTTTTTGAATCGCACTATTGAAGCCTTGACAGAGGAATTCTAGATACAACACCATAAGAGCACGCCCTACCACCCACAAGCTAATGGAACGATGGAGGCCTTTAACAAGATTCTAGAAAATGCTCTTACTAAGTTCTGTAATAGCCAAAGAAATGATTGGGACCTCAGGGTTAACGCTGTATTATGGGCTTATAGGAATACATGCAAGAAACTTACAGGGCACACACCTTTCAGCTTGGTGTATGGACAAGAGGCTGTTATGCCTATGGAATATATTATTCCCAGTTTAAGAGTTGCTCAAATCACCGGGATGGCTGATACAGACACAATGAATGAAATACTAGCGCAGCTGCTTGCCTTAGAGGAAGACAGATTCATCATAGGATTCCATCAGAAAGTGCAGAAGGCACGAGAAAAATCTTGGCATGACAGGCACATTAAGAGTAAGACTTTTCAGATAGGAGACCTAGTGCTCCTTTATGACAGTATGTTTATTAAGTTTCTAGGAAATTTCAAGATGCATTGGTTGGGGCCATATCAGATTCAGCAAGTTACAGAAGGAGGTGTTGTTCAACTCAGCAAACTGAATGGGGAGCTTCTTCCCACGTTGATTAATGGCAGCAGGCTCAAGCTCTATAGTGATAGCCACCCCACCTCTCAGGCCTAACTCAAATAGTGTATGAAAGTGTAGATGCCCAGTGTAGTTGAAAGGAGGCATCGCACCGGGAATTAGTCTACACCGGCAGATATTCTAAGTACAAGGAATCGCATGAGGACGGTTCATTTTGCGCAAGTCATAGGATGCTTGTGAAAAAAATAAAAAAAATAAAAATTATGGAGTAAGTTGTTTTGCGCAGGTGATGCGGTGAGGCATCACAGCAAGGCAATGTTTCCCCATGCCACATAGCCAGTGTTGAAAAAATATAGAGGGCCAGTCACTTCGCCCTCTAACAAGCAGTTAATCTGGATACGATAGGTATCCGTTGCCCTAGATTTGGCAACAATATAATGATATTTCAAGATTTGGTAAAATATTCGATGAGATTGGCGCCTGCACACACGTTTCGAGGGAAATTTGATCGGATTTCAACAATTAATGAGGATCGAAACGATGGGTGTTGTCTTGTCCATGCAATTAATACTGCGACGGGTCTAGTCTACAGGACCGTTGAGTCACAGAGTATCACCTTTGTTATAAATATAAATATCATCCATACGGAAGGGTTACTTTGGCAATTTCAGAGAGCTATAGAGCAAGTTGCATAGTTTTCCTTGTGCAGAGATACCCCAGTTACAGAGTGCTAGTTTTCCCCAATTTCACAGCCATTTCCCGTCCAGAGTATTGCACCGAGTGGGTTCTATCTGAGGAGGAACCTTTAGAAGACATTGTGAGATGATTCCAGAGTGGTGGCCTCCAGTATGCTATGATGACGCCACCCAAGGTTGTGAAATTAGGTACATCACAGGTCAGACAGCTACCAAGGATGAGGAGTCAAGCGTAGGATGTAGAAGATGTCATCAAAGTCTTAGCTGCAGAGTGCGATAGATAAGTAGCTTCTGGAGTTAAAAGCAATCACTGAGAAGACTGCCATGATATAGATTCTGCCAGTAAAGGAGACACCAGGAGAAAGTTCAACACAATCGATTTTCCACAAGGAAATCTTGGCAAAAGATCGCATCAATACAGTGTTGATACCACCAGGGAGCATCCGATTCCCTGCGTCGATGATGGATGTGCAGATACATATTAGACAACCTGTCGAGGTTAACCTCACAGAGTTCCCAATTGATCAATTACAAATGATCCAGCATCAGCTTAGCGCAGAGCTCAGGGATAGGGAGCTTGTGACTTATAAACAAAACACCCAGCTGAGACAAAAGAATGCAGAACTCACCGCAAGCCTTCAGACAAAGGCGGAGGAGTTAAGAAAATATGAAGAAAGAGAACATGACCTCAGTCAGGCTCTGCAAATCATCGCATTGGAGTTACCCCAGTGTAACATTGAAACTGCGATGCCTCTCATGCAGAAGGTAAGAAGAGTTGCAGACAGAGCAAAGGCTCTGGAAGAGACAGTGACTAAAATGGAAGAAGACCACAAAGCACAGATTGCTGAGCTTGAGGCTCGAGCACCAGGCACACCCCAGGCAGACAAGGAAGCAAGGGCAGAGGCCTTTAGACTCACGGTTATACAGATGAAGAGCCGCATAGATGACACATAGTCACTACTAGATGAGGCGACAAAGACATGGTCGGAGCTAGAAGAGCCCCCGAAAAAACTGGAATTGCAGCAGAGCATCCAGAACATAGAGAAGGCCATAGCAGCAATGAAGGAAGAAGTCAAGAGCTTAGGAGCTCTTGCAAATATGAAGAAGATGACTGAGATAAACTGCCTGCAACAACAAGCGGAGCGGTTGTGAGCAAGAGAGATACGATTCAATAACCTGCTTCAACCCTATCAGGAACAAATCGTAGAGCTAGTCAATACGGTTGAGCAGAAGGTCAAGGAGTTCACTACAACCAGAAGTGACATTGAAGTTACAGAAGATTCAAGCATCAGTCAAGCTATGCTTGAAACGGCACAAGAGTGTGTCGAAGCTATGGAGAAAGAAGTCGCAGGACTTCGACAGAGATTTATAAGGACTTCGCAGGAAGCCAAGGAGAAGCTACAGCAAGAGAAACCAGCTATTAGTGGCTCAGGGGCGAGCCACAAGTAAGTGTTAGGGGACTATTGGAGTAGGGTTCCACAGCTACAGGAAAAGCTGCTATTTTGGAATGAGTAAGTCAAAGGTAACAGTACCTGAGTGGCCGAGAGGAGAAAGCTCAACCACTGCACTTAAGGAAGCAGCAAAGACAGGAGGGCTCAACTACCCTCATAAAGGAAAAGGAGCAACGAGTCCGAGGTATTGAAGACGAAGGACAGAAAAGGAAGTGACGCCAGTACCCACGGTCAGTGCCGGGAAGCGTGGAAGACTGCAGGAAGCTATGGTGTGATGGAAAGCGGTAGTTCGAGTACAGATAGATTGACTGTCATAGTTAGGGTTTTTGGGTTACTATTGGGAGAGGCCCACAGTGTTGTAATGGCGAGACCTTCAGGCTGCCTATAAAGGGATGTATTTTGTATTGTAAAAGGTTAGCTATTCAGCTAGTCGAACAATCTATTAGCTATTCAGAAAATTAGCTAGTCAGTGGATGATCTGTTAGCTCATAGATCTTTTGTATTATAGAATATCCGAGCTCTGGTTCTGTTATTCAGTCTGTAGTATCTTACTGTAACCAGTAGATGACTCCTAGAGTATGTATGTAACGATCCGCAGGGATTGAGAGAGAGAGAGAGGAAGAGTATATTGTAAGAGAAGCAATATAAGAAGAGAAGAGATCTATGAGAGAAGGGCTCCCGGCGGTGTGTGCGGAGTTACCCAGAAGATCTCAGCTGCATATGAGGTTGCAGCGGAACTGTGTTTACTCTCCCAAGTTATAATATATAAACCAGTTCCCATGGGCGTAGCTTCTACAATGGAAGTGAACCACGTAAAATCAGTGTGTTATATGATTATTTCATGTGATTGTGCTTTACTTGGTTGCTATCTATTATCTGTTACATGAATGTCATATATCAGTTAGTAAATGTCTGTATGTTCTCATTTAGTTACAACATTATAGAAAGTTAAAGGCAAGTTTAAATGTATCAAGTGTCTACTCATGAGTTTATCAGTGCTTGTTTCACACAGTAATAGTCACTCTGTTAAGCGTTCTAGTATACTTATTCAGTAAGTTAAGTATAGCGATGTGAGTGTGTTGAACCGTGAAGTTCGTGTAAGGTTGTTTAACACCCTGTTGGAGGTTAGCTGAGCTATTCCTCCTAGTGGGAAACCCTTTGGACTTAGAGAGTCGCATTGGGCCGTACTATAGGAGATATCACATTGACAGAAGGTGATATCGCACCGACAGAGGAGCTATGGTGTGAGATATCGCAGATAGTGAGAAATGTGCAAGGGAGAGTTTGCACATCGTCCTAGTCACTGCGATGCGATAGGACTCCTCCCCCTGTTAGAGTCCGTGAGGAAGGGAGAATTGCGACTCGCAGAAATATATCACTTGCTAAGAAGAGCCACGAGACACCAGGATGCTACAGAACCTGGTTAAGGACACTTGAGTCTTTAGCCAACCCATCTAAGATCACTTCGGGTGAGACTTCAGGTTGCTCTACGGTTTATTTCCGAAAGGGCCAGTGAGTTAGGGGTGTTGTTGGTACATTATAAGTAAACCCAGGTCTGCCGATAGTACCCAACAGTCCAACAAGTGCAGTAGCGGTGGAGTTGTTGTGATCAGTCTCCAAGTGGGATATTGTGGGTTGTGGAGCCTAATATTCTAGATACAAAGATATTATTCAGTTGTGATTGTAACCTAGGAGTAATGTACACCCATTCCCCCTACCTTAGGGTTCAGGGGCGGAGCCCGCAAGAAATTTTTTTTGGATGTGTGTTGGCCAACAGTATTGCAGACCCATGGTATTGGGTTAATCCTAGAATTTTCCCATTGTATTTCCCCTATAAAATAAAGCATTGTAAAATTACTGAGTATGGTATTGTATTGTATTGGAAGAGAGACTGTGAGAGCGTGAAGAGGAAGTGCAACGGTTTTGCTGCAGGGTGTATCCCTTCATCTTTCTGGACTATAATAAAAGGACTGGCAATTTCTTTGTGGACATAGCCCATCATTTGCGTGAACCACATTATTTATGTGTCTCTCTATAATGTTTTAATGTGTTTTGCATCTTGTTTTTTGATTTAACTGTATATCTATTATTGCTCTGCGGTCCTGTTTTCTAACAAAGTTGACACAGATCCTGACTTCACCTATTGTCCTGGATCATTATAGGGATGATCCACTCTGAATCCTTAACAAGTTCAATAACTCTAGCATCGAGCATATGATCCAGTTTTTATTTTACCCTTTCTTTATACTTGGGATTCATCCTATATGGTCGTTGCTTACTGGGTTTAGCATCTGGTCGCAGGGGTATTTTCATCTCCCCTAGATCTCCTATTATCCCCTTCATTTATGAGAAGTTGGTAGGGAATAGGTCTTGATATTCATGCAGTAAATATGTGATTTTTTCAACTATATGTTCATCCCAATAATCTCCTATATTGGAAAAATTTGGGTTCTCTGGCAACCTAATGTTTACTTTCTTAATTTTTAACGGCTTGAGGAACTGGCCACTTGAAATACCACTTCCTTCTACTTCGTGCGTGCCTTCTGATTCTGGTATGTTTATGTTAGTCGGATCATCATCTAGATCTCCAACTAGATTGTAGCAAGCCATCCATTGCTAAATGGCCACACTGTATTGGTGAGAGTTATCCTCTTTGACAGGGATCTCTGCAAATGTCTTCTGCTTTATCGCCTGAAGTGCAACATCAAATGTAGGGTGCTCATCAAAAAATTCAAATGTATGCACAAACTTCTTAGAGAGCCCTTCCCATTCTTGGGTTCCTTGTCGCAATTCAATAGATGCATACCAGGTTCTAGGTGTCATTTCCAATGTATGTATGAAATGATGGACCCATTCCTATCTCGGGTATTCTGTAAATATGATACAACAATGATTAAGATGTTCCACAGGGTTTGTTAACCCTGAATACTTATGGTTTACAAGGGTGACCTCTTCTCCGAATCTAACTTCCATAAATATTTTTTACTATGGCCAATTTGCTATAGACTTCTTATGTGCATCCCACCATCTAGCAGGCGTAGCTTTTAGTGCATGATCTAGTGCGGATAAGCACTGCAATTCCATTACAAGTCCTTCAAACTTGTTTAAGAAGGTCGCAAGGTTAGGTAAACCCACATAGGTGGGTAGCTCGCATAGCTCATTCTCCACCCGTCGTATATACCTTGTAACTCTTGCGCATCTCCTGATAGAGACTTCATGTATTCTGTTTTGCCAATTCTCCAAAGCTTCCCCCAAGTCAGATGTGCAGGAACTAGCACTCTTCTAGCCTAGATTTCCATCTGCTGTCGGATTGATGTAGTCTTCTTGTAATGCAATAACATTGTATATTTGGTCAAGGAAGTCAGCATGTTCATCATTATATACAGGCTCGACGTATCTCTGTCCCTCTAGTGGATCAATGGGCGACACCAATCTGATCTCATTATCCTCGAATGAGAGGATCCTTTTCTTGAATTTTATAATAGTTTGGTTATCTATAGCCCAATATATGCCCAATAATGCGGGATATGGGTTTGAGTCATCAACAATATTAATGACTTCAAACTCCACAAATGTGCGTAATCCTTCAATGTCGATAGGGACATGACTGAACTGACCAATGGGTAGGATTCCTCCTTTTCCTGATTCGAAAGTTGAAGCTGGACAGGGGACCAGTCTAAGTGTGGATTGTACATACTTTCCCAGGTTTGTCGTGTCAAAATATTGACATTAGACCCTAGGTCTAATATGATGTAATCCATGTCATATTCGCTTATCTGCACAACATTCTTAATTCACAGCCAATTTTAAGCTTCTTTCTCACTTGGTTAACTTTATTTTCAGGTCGTGGCTCTATGGGTATCGCTTCTATTATTGCATGTAGTTCTGCAATAGCATCTTTATCTTGTATTAACATTAGACAACTTGACAAGAAGGATTTGAGCTTACTAATATTTTGTGGGACATTCTTCTGAAATATGCATTGAAATCGTTCAGGCATATCCTTTACTTCTTCTGACATTGATGGTTCTGTTGCATCCACAAATTCTGGTCGCACCTCCAAGAATACTTTCTTTTGCTTCTGGATGTCGAATGATACCTTTTTTTGTGTTGCAGGTTGTACCTGCGGTTGCAGTTGTTCTTGTGATTTATCCTGATCAGCTCTGATCATAGCCCCTCCTCGTGTTACGACAATGACATTTGGATCTCCTGGTTCAGCCGCGATCATCTGAACATTCATGTTGGGATTTGGGTTTTCATTATGCACAAGGTTAGGTCCTGCAATAGTCCTTGCTTGCCATTTTGCGATCAACTGAGGACATTGCTCCACATTGTGGTCCTATCCCTTACAATATGAACATGTCTTCGCAGGTTCTAATCAATCTCTGGTGTAGTGACCTGGTTGTCCACATTTATAGCACGTAACTTGGCCTCTTCCTCTACCAAATCCTCCTCCTCCACCTCTTCCTCTGAAGTTTCCACCACCCCTTCCCTGCGGGTGTGGTTGCTGTGGTGGGTACTAGTTCTGCTGGTAGTGATTTTGTTGCGCGTACGGTTACTGAGGCAAGTACTGAGGTTGATACTGATTTTGGAATTGATTGGGTGGTAACTGCGTAGGCTGATACGATGCTTGCGCTGGTTCATCCTGAGTGGGCCCTTAATTTTTTGTTAAGTAGGTGTCAACAGTCTTTTCTTTCAAGAGCTAGTATTCTCTGCAATCTTTTTCTTCATGTCCTATTGACTTACAAAATTTACAAAAGAGATTTGCTAGGGTACTTACAACTTTTTTGCAAATATAAACACTCCTCATCGCAATGCACTCTAGACTGGCATATGCGACACCATGGTAGCCCATGGCCGTTTAATGGGTTTGGTACACCTGACATGATATAGTTCATGAAGGTCAGGCAGTTATCCTTAGTGTTCCCATCTGTTCTGCACTTCTTGCACCATAAAAATTCTTGTGCTTCCTTACCCTTCTTGATGTCATGAAGATGTATTGTTATATTAGCCAACTGCGATTGAATCTGTACCATTCCCGCGGCACTGTCACCAATGGGTGATCCCTCTAGCTTCATTGCTAACTCTAATGCTTCTGTTTATGACTCAATATTTTGTTGCATTAATGGCCCTCAGATGTGTGGTAGCAGTGCAACAATAAACCACTCTTTATGTTGTACATTCGACATTTGGAAGCTTACCTTGGCCATCAAAGTTTTGAACCACTGATCAAAGTCCCATACTGATTCTGCCAGTGATTACTTTATCTCCTTGATCTCAGTAATGAACTGTGACTCAGACTTCGTTTTTTTGAACTCATAGATTATTGCAGCTCATATCTCATCCATAGTCTTCTGCGGCGTTCCAACTGGTGCAACATAGAAATTCATAAACCAATCTAGTGCACGACCCCTCATATTCGTGATCATTTGTGCCTTCTTTATGTCTTTGCTATGGACCAAACAAACCATCCAAACAACTTCGTAGAGGAACCAATGTTGCACTGGATCTTCTACTCCATTTCCATTGAATGTGGGTAACCAAATATCTGCTCCGGCCATTAAGTTGGCACCAAGGTTCTTTGGTAAAGGGTTCAAAGGAGGTATAATTTCCGGTATATTAGTCACAGTACAAGAATTATCTGTATTAATAGTGCTCTCTGGGGACATGACTCTAGTTCTCATCTCTAGGGATATTGCTGGTGTGATGTAATCATGTCCCAACCTTGGTGTTTCGACAGAGTATTCAAAGTCCTTTGGTCCTTCTGAAATCAGGTTGTAGTTCGGGCGACTGAAGTTCGTGTCCACTCTCCTTGAACAGACTAAGGTTTTGTCACCCTCTTTCAGTCTTTTTTATTTTCCCTGATCTTAATCTCCTACCACTCCTTAGGAATTCAACTTCTAGTTCAGGTTCTGTAATTCCAGGGAACATCTCAACTTTCCCTCTCCCATTTTATTAATAGGTCATTTACGACATGGATATAGCCTCCTTCACCAATACACGACTCAATTATTCAACTGCAAGATCCCCTTCTCATAGACAAGCATCTTAATCCATGTACTAATAGATAACAAATATCCCCTCCATGATTCTTCTTGACGAACATCTCTATTCTCTTTTTTTACTCAGAGAAAAGGATTCCCTTTTTGTGGTTCACTCTTAATTGCAACAATTCTTCTACCATAAGTTTTAAATTTCCATCATTTTGTAATATAATGATTATTCCTTCCACATAGAGTACATAAAATTACATCTTTTATTCAATCAAAATTGTCATCTGAAGCATACCTTAGATGTTTTTTTAATTGAATTTCTATATGGTGATTCACTTACTCTTTCTCTGAATCACTACTTGCATCCATTTTCCTTTTTCCTTCTCAAATTTGAAACCATTTTGTTTTCAAATCTGGATCCAAATACCAACAATGGTCCTCAACATGTCCTCGTTTATGGCAACACAGACAAATTTTCCAAGAGATTTCACTACGCATTGTATTCTAATATCCCAATCCTTGGTATCAGGGGCATTATTCAACCTCAATTGGATGAACAATACCTTGGCCATTAGTGCCAAGATCTACTCCATTAAATCCCATCATTGTCAAGAGTTTCATGCCAATCCTCTAGTATGTTCTTCAAAAGAACCTTAAAAACACTTGTAGGTAAAGAAACTAAATGAGCAGAATTAATATTTGCCTCATATTTTGACTGGGGAAAAAAATTGTTCTAATACTCCTCTTTTATCCTCGAGGTATCATCCTTTTTTTTGGTTGAAGATAAAATATCCACAAAATCTTCTTTTCAATGAGGACAAATAGTGCAAATTTGGTCATCTTCTGTTGTAGAAGGGATTTTTGAATTGTTATTGATACTTGACTAACAACTTCTCCTTAACTTGCATATCAAGATGCATCTCTTTGAGATTTTCTTGAAGCTATTGCTTCTCTTCTGCCATAACTTGCAATTATCTTTGTAACTCAACACTTTCCTTTCCCTCATTATACAATTCTCTTACTTTTTTATCCATAGTTAAAAAACCTTCAACAAAATCCGTGTCTTTACAAATATTTTCAAAAATAGAATTAGAAGGATTCATATTTAGTGGATTCTCCATACTAGATCCACAACCTGAAAAATGGTCACCTTGCTTTGATACCACTTGATCTGAAATTTTTTACAAAGAACTTTCTCTATTAAAATGTTTCAACAAAAGATATTTTACTGACACTTAATTTGCATGTGAAATCATGAGCATTCAATACTTATCCATCATTGAACATAAACAATTTGTTATAAGAATGTATGCAACTTGAACTGATATCACTACTCAACAAAGTGAGAACATAATAAAAAACACGCTTACAAAATGACGACAACCAAATGATAACGGAGTTCGCCAAGCCTCCTAACTACATCTTCGGGTTTGTCAAAACTTCGAAATTTTTTATTATTTCTCCTTTAAATATATGCATGCATTGTACATGGACATAATTCTTACATCATGTGGCATTATCTCCCATATTGGGCAACCTTATCCTAAGGTTCTCACATGAAATTGCTGATGCAAGACCTCCTTTGTTGTTCTCTCGAATACAAATAAAATATTACAAAGAAAACTCTCTCCCTCCCTATCCTCATGAGAGGATTTTATAGCCCTCTATGGGTAAGAGATAGTTACACACATGAAGGAGAATATCTCTCCCATGATCCTCTAAATTAGTATCCGGGGACACATCAAGGGATACGTGGAGAAATGAACTCAAAATTCTCCATGAAGATCTCTTCATAAAGATCTCAACTCTCCATGAGACTTTTCATAAGAATAGGAAACTAAAGGTGATATGGATTCTCACACTTTATTTTAATTTCCTTTTTACAAATTTAAATGAGAAATACATGAGCACCTCATACTCACAAAATTATTAATCATTTACAATTAATATTTCACCTTGAACCAAAGATTCCATTATTCTTTTGATGTCTTAGAAATATGCTTGAAAACTTTCTGTTGAAGGTGGATATCGTCCTAGAGCATCTTACCTTTGCCATATCTTATCTCATGTCATTTATCATGGTATGATTAAGGATCTAGATTTAGTCTCCTGGAATGTCTCCACTTTTGATCCTCTATTATATCTAGAATCTTTAAAATATATATATATATATATATTTGGTACATAATTAGTTTCAATATCAATGTTATTCATCAACTCAACACCAAATCCACTTGCAAGGAAATTTCATGGATGTATTGCTAAATCCTTCATTGTTGTGTCATTTGTTCGCCTTTTCCCTCTCCCTGTCCCTGGATCCAGGTTCAGTCCATTCTTCTCAGCACAACAAAGCATGAGATATCAGCCCAACATAACAAATCTCAACCAGCAGCACCTGCGGCACAAATGCTATCTCACCTGAAATATCTCTGTTTTATGGGTAACTGCTAGAACCACGTTTCTACAGTTGTGTGGGAGGGTGTTTTAGTACCTTGGCTCTACGCCAAGGTTTCCAACGAAGACTGAGAAGGTGGATTACTTGTATGTACAACACTTCAACACTAAGCTGTTATCCAACCTTTTTTTATGCGACTTAAGTAAATAAACAACGAACATACAACATAATCATATTCATTAATATAATGTGGCTATCATACATTTATCCATTTGCAAACACAATAATAAACCAATCATTCAACACAATATTCATAAATATATCTAAGATACTTCAACATTCACACATATACACAACATATAACGTGCACACCCATCTGGGCAAAAACCACAAGGTGATCTTCATCTGGCATCAGGAAATAGATGCACCTTTTGTCTGTGCACAAAGCTGCAGAATATGTTCAAGATATTATCTTCTATCTTTATAGAATTTTCCTCCCTCTCATGATCTCTAATATTCTCTCTTTCTCTTCCTACTCTACTCCTACTAGCGATCCACACACAGCCTGGATCGACTCAACCTTCCCTACTCGTCTGCGCACTAGCTGTGGAACCTCTACTCTGATGCACTCATCGATACAGAGTCATTACCCAGAATGCCTACCTCAAGTCTAGATCAAGCATCTTACCAAGAGTCTAGAGATTAATTAGATTCTATATTGGCTAACCCATATACAACTTGGGCTCCTTCTTTTATATCCCCATTACAGAATCGATACATCTCCCATACATGATTGTTACAAACTTAATACCGACTCGATATAGACTTTAACAGACTCATTACAGACTCCTTTCCCATCGCTATCTCAACCGACCTACTATATCCAACCACCGTGATGTATTTCCTATTCTAGCAACACATAGCAAGAGGCACTATCGACCTGACTTGCAAAGATTCCTTCTCAACGTTATGCCTTACTGTCATTTTCCAGTCGTTACGCTATTTGTACGTATGCTTTTGCTGATATTCTTCCATATCATCTTGTATCTTGTTTTTTCCTTCTGTCATAGCTTACTCATCTGGCGCAACTTACTCTTCCAGTGCCTTCTCTTTGTCTTATTCTTATCTTTCACTTCTTTTGTCGCAACATCCTTCCCTTTCCCCTTTATGCTGCTTCCTTAGTCGTAGCTCCTTTCTTTTCTCCTTTATGTTCTTCTCCATACTTAGGCATAATTTTACACGAATTCTGCCCTACCGTCCCTAGGGCCAAGAAGACCCCAACACTCACCAATGGCTCATCCTGAGCCACTTGAACTATTTCTCCATAGACTGACTTGCGCTTATTTTGTTCTGAAAATCCTCCATGATTTTCACCAGTTTCTCTGTCTCTATGCGCACTTCTTCCTCTATTTTCTGCATGTGTCCACCAGGTCGAAACCAACGTGTTCCAGCATGAATATTTCTACAGATGATGCTACTTCGTGCACCTTCTGAAGTAAAGGATGAATTAGGTATGTAAATATCTCTGCTTCAGCTTGCAATTCCTCTACCTTTTCCTCGCGCTGGTGCTGTGTGCGCATCACAATCATTTTTTGCTGCAGTTTCCGCATCTCTATTTCCTTGCCTATTTTCTATGTCAAGGGTAGCTGTTTCATCTCATTTCTTATCTGTGTTATATTTTATTCAAACACAATGAGATCACTTGCAATCCTCTGTGATTTCTCATCATCCATTAGGGATTCCAAAGTCTGAGAGAATTGGTCCACAACCTTAGCACATGTTTTCTATGCTTCCTCAATTCTTTTTGTAGTCTGAGTGGCTGCGTCTCTTCTACTTTCCAACACTTCTGGGAGTGTGCTTGGTCTCCTTTGCTCTTCTAAATTTGTTACCTTTTTTGTAAGGTCAGCCGCTATCTTTCCTAGTTGTAGGACCTTGTATTCTGATTGCATGTCTTGTGACATTTCAACATCATCAAGATTTGAAAAAAACAAGATTAATGACATTTTTGAGCTTCTTCTTACTTGCTTCTTCTTTTCTTGCTTCTTTTGTGGTTCTTTACACATTTTACTTGATTTTACTGATAGCCTTTTCTAAGTGCTTCACCTGCTTTTCAAGGGTACTTCCCCTTACTTGAATGTCTACAACTGTTGCTTTCTATAAACCGTGCACATCCTTCAATTGCATCTTTGAGAAATATAAGAATACATGGCCAGTGGTTTTTTCAACCACGTTGGAGTCTAGGGTTTCTAGTTCCAATACATCTTTGCTTAGTTTTACTTTGATGGGGTGATATTCTCTAGGTCTCTGGGATTCCTATGCTTCCGACGGGCCAGGTGTGTTCTGCAATTGAGGTACCTACGACACACGATCTACTGCAATTTTGACTTCCTCAATTGTTCTTCCTAGTTCATTTAGCCTATCTGTGATAGTACTAATAAATTTATTCTGCTGTCTGTTGAAGTTATGGAAACTTGTCTGGGAATCTTGTTGGAGTGATTCTTCTAAGGCTATGACTTCCTTGTCATCCATATGAGAGGTATTGGCTTCCTTGTTAGCCTTTCATTTCTTGCGCGGAGGTTCTCTTTGTAATTCTTCTTTTTGCATTTCTTGTTGTTGTTGTTCTATTGGCGACTCTTGCTGAGGTAGATTAGGCCGAGCATTTTCTGGCATTGTAGCATCTCTGTGTTTCCTGGGGTGCTTATCCTCCTCTCCCGGAGTTGGTGACGCTTCCTGTCGTCATTTTTTTAGCCAATCACTGATAAAGGTTTCTAGATCTTCTTTTGTTAGCACATATTGTGTCTCCAACCACTATCCTCGGGGGTGTCGTCATGGTTGGATGAAGACATAGTGCAGTCCTATTTGAAAATTGATAGTTCGTTGAAATTTGGACATCGTAGTTGCACTAATTCTTACTTGGTGCTTTATCAAGTTATTTTAACCTTCAGTATGGACAAAAAATTCACTATTGCTGGTCAGCTGTCATTTTTTATCTTGCGAGAACCACAAGTTTTGGTATCTCGCACCTCTACAAGGAACGAGTAAGTCGACTGGTTGATAATCTGCTGGCTCAAACTACACAGTAAAGGAGATTAAAATTAATAACCAAGCATAATGGAAAGAAGTACCTTCTTCCTGTGCTGAAGCTGCATCCTTTAGTAGTTCATTAAACAAGAATTGAGACCAGTTAATTTGGACTCCTTCTGCACAGAGTGCAGCCAACATTAATACACCTGTAGTACATAGCTTCACGTACGATACATGCAACAAATTGTGTGTTAATATCATTGCTGCCATGCGAGTAGCAGGGTCACTGATGGATGCTATTGCAAAATCTTTTCCAGTGTTGAATAGGTCATATTTATCCTTGAATTTCGCAATATGGGTTGGGTTCTTGCCCTTATCCAAGATTGATACTGGGTCCGAAATCGCTCTCAGCAGTCCTGTGATTGCTGAGATCAGGTTGACATCAACCGAATATGGTTTGTCTAACCAAAGGAAACCTGCATTAAATATTACCAGCAACTATTTTACGTAATTCATTAGAGGAAATTTCAACTCAAAATGGGCCTTTTAACTTTTCTTCAAATTCCATGTCGTCATGTGTTAGCCAATGAAATTGATTTAAATTTTAAATACCGTATAGGTCTTAAACACTTTTTTAATATAAATTTGGGGATAGGTATCATAAAAAAAACTACTTTTTTTGTTTGTATTTTTGACATATCTCCCTGTGTTTTTACTCAAATTTCGATCGGGAGAGCTCGTTGGATGCGAAATTAAATTCCGCATCCAACGAGTACCCACTCAGCATACTTTTGATGGACCCCTCTACCCAAAAAACAAGAAATACCTGAAAAAATGGAATGATGAACCCTCTACCCCAAAAACAAGAAATACCTGAAAAAACGGAATGATGAACCCTCTACCCCAAAAACAAGAAATACCGGAAAAAATGGAATGATGACATCATCATTCCATTTTTTTAGGTTTTTCCTTTTTTTGGGGTAGAGGGGTCCATCAAAAGTATGTCGAGTGGGTACTCGTTGGATGCGGAATTTAATTCCACATCCAACGAGCTCTCCCGATCGAAATTTGAGTAAAAACACGGGGAGATATGTCAAAAATACAAACAAAAAAGTAGTTTTTTTCTTTTCTTCCTCCAAAATTAATAAATATTATTTTATTATTTTAACTATTATTTTATTAGTTCAATTTAGGAGGCCCATTTTGATTTGAAATTTCCTCTAATGACCCAAGCAGCTGAGGCAAGATTCAAGATGTGGCGGCAAGCACCATCATCGAAGTCGTAGAAAGCCATCTGCTCTACATGACCCAAACATGGTATAAACAGATGCAGACACTAAACTCAAAACCATATTGAAAATACTAAAAGCACATTGAAATTCAAGCAATATACATATATACAAGATACTATCCAAGAAATACCTAGGCATAGTACCTCTTTAGGTACAACCCATTGCGAGGTTGCCCTAAAGGGATTCCATCGTAGTCAATGAGCTCATATGCCCCTTTCTCTAAGACTTTAGAAATGACGAAAGGATCGTACCACATGGACTCGAACTTTCCTTTTCCTATTTTGTCGTATCTTTGGTCATAAGTCAAAACTAGGTCACCCTCGTTAAAGGCACGAGGTTGGATGGATTTATCATACTGCTCCTTGACCCATTTCTTATGTGCCTCAATAGCTAATTTAGCATCTCTCCGAGTCTCGTCAAGGTTGTTCAAATACAAAAATATCTCTTTATCTGTGGAAATGTCTGGGAGAAGTTCGACGACAAGTTGTAAGGATGGAATCTGACATTGAATCAGTAAGACAGCTTCGAGTCCATAGACAAGTTGGAAAGGTGTGAAACCAGTAGCTGTTTTCACCGAAGTTTTGTAAGCCCAAAGAACATAGAAAAGAATGTGGTGCTAGTTGGATTTGTGATCTCCAACCATCTGACGAAGCATGGTTTTCAAATTTTTTTTAATGGCCTCTACCTGACCATTATCTTGTGGATAATATGGCGTAGAGTTTTCATGGCGGAAACCTAGCTTGGCACTTAGTTCCTCCATCATTTGATTATGGAAATGTGATTTTTGATCAGTAACAATGGACCGCGGGACTACAAATCTAGATATGATATGATTGAACAGGAAGAGAGCGACAGTCTTACCATCTTTCGCATATGTAGGCATGGCCTTAGCCCATTTTGTAAAATAGTCAATGGCTACGATGATGTAACCATGCTCCCTGGCCAAGGTAGGCTTACAATGCAGATAATCAATCCCCCATTCGGCAAATGGGAAAATGGAAATGATAGGGTGTAGCAGAGGGGGATGTGAGTGTTTTTTGGGATAAAAATATTGACAAGGTGGGAATTTATTAACAGCCTCATGACAGTCTTTAAAGACTGAAGGTTAGAAATAGCCAACGCAAAGGATTTTCTGGGCTGTAGCCATCTCAGATAAATTACCGCCACATGATCCAGAGTGGCAATCATTCAACACATGTTCAGCTTCCTCATGGGTGAGGCATCACTAGAGAATAGAATCAATCCCACGTGTATACAAAGTATCATTCAGGATGAGGTAGTATTTTGCATGGTGACAGATACGACGGTGATCGTCACAGGATAGATTTGGCTAAAATATTTGTGTTTGGAGATAAATAAGCAAATCTCCATACCATGGGTCAGCAGTGCTTATTAGGAACAGAAATTCATCGGGAAATGAATCACTGGGTTCAAATTCCATTGTAGCACAGGGAAGATCACACATGAGCTCAACAAAGACCAAGGATTTCTTTGATGTGGCTTTGGCAAATTCTAGATCAAACTCCTGTAGTATGACTATCGATCGAGAGTACTTGTCCCCAAGCACCTGACGAGTCAGAATGTAATACATGGGGTTCTGGTCTGCCAATACAGTGGTTGTGTGGAGCAAAATGTAGTGACAAAATTTTTGTACAGCAATGACCATGGCCAATGCTAACTTCTCCATGCATGAATATCGGGTTTCAGAATCCATAAGATTCTTACTAGCATAGTGAATCACGTGCTCTTGACCGTTGGGATTTTCCTACACCAAAACCATAGCAATGGTAGTATCGAAGGCAACAATATACAAGGGAAATTCCTTCGAATAATCTGGGGGGTGTATCATGGGTGAATGAGTCGCAGTCTGTTTGATATTATCAAAGGCATGTTGGGCTTGGTCATCCCAGAAGAACAGAGTGTCCTTCTTGAGGAGACGCATATAACCATGTGTTTTCTCTGCAAAATTACACACGAAATGGTGGAGGAAGTTTGCCTTCCCTTGCAAACTTTGGAGTTCGAGAAGATTGGTTGGGGCTGGTAGAGCTAAAATGGCGGCAATTTTCAAAGGGTCTATCTGGATTCCATCCTTAGAGACCACGAAACCTAACAGATGTCCCATCTCAATGCAAAAAACACATTTATGCGGATTGAGCCATATATTATAATGACAACATCTCAGGAAAATATCTCTAAGATGACCAGGGTGGTCCTTCCGTCGTTGTGAATGAGAAGGGAGGTTGTCAAGGTATGGTTCAACAATATGTTTAATATCGTGAAATGCATAGGACATCGCATGCTGGAAAGTGGCTCCAACATTTTTCAATCCAAAAGGTAACTTCCTATACACAAAGGTTCCCCATGGGCAAATGAATGTCGTCTTGTGCTGATTGGTGGGTAATATCTCATTCTGATTATAGCCAGAAAAGCCATCCATAAATGAGAATATGACACTTCCAGCACAGTTGTTGATAATCTGATCGATATGTGGAGTAGGAAAGTTGTCCTTGGGACAAGCTTTATTCAAGTCTCTAAAATCAATACAGACTCTAATGATGCCTTACTTTTTATTGAAAGGGACAACGTTCGATACCCATTCTATCAGGGGTATGGGATAAATAAACCCATCTTTGAGAAGTTTCTCTATCTCAGCTTTAATAGCTACAGCCTTCCGTGGATGGACTTTCCTTAGTCTTTGCCTGACAGGTTTAACCGTGGGATAGGTTTTAATTTCATGGACCACAATGGATGGGTCTATCCCCAACATTTCTTCATAAGACCAAGAAAAATTATCACGGAATTCTTTGAAAAGTGCCTTGTATGCTTCAGATTCATTTTCCGAGCAGTTTTGCCCAACGTGAACATGCTTGATGGTACCAGGATTGGCTGATATGTCAATTGGATTTGTCTGAGTAATGTTGCAAAGGTTTCCTATAGAATCTGTGTCTTGCAACAATATTATACTTTGACGCTCTTTGACAATATCAGTGGAAAACAAGGATGCAACATAATGGTTAACCGAACTGGTGTTGGGGAGGAACAGGGATCTATGATGGTGATCCTGCCAAATGGACTCACTCGTATTCATAATCTCCATAATGGACTCATCGAAAGGAAAAGTCTCAGAGAGATAATCCACAACAAGAAGAGACGGTTCTAACCGGTAAGGTAGGTGGTAAGGATCTGAAGCCACCAGATGAAAGTCATCCGTGTGATCATCGGAAAGGGTTTGAATGGTGTTGTACATTTGTTCACGTGGACTCAAAAATTTGTTTTCCCTTGGGCTCACAATCAAATGATGCAATCATATTTATTGTCGCTATATCTATGTTAGGAGGAGTGGATTGAAAAATCCCCATAAGGGATGAATCCTTCAACATGCCTACCCCAATCGACTGGTAAGGAGGAGGGGACTGGCCTAACATGGGGATGTTATTAGCTATAGAGGCCGTAACATTCAATGTACAAAAATCAAGCTGGTCAATGGTAACAATTCTTCCTATATGTGGAAATTGGACTGTTCAGAATATTGTAAAAGCGACAGTAGTCATGGTGTAAAACCAATTTATTCCTAGAAGGAGGTTGTAATCTAACAGGGCATCTACTACTTCTACCTGAATAGAAACAATTTTTCCCCCAAAATTGATTGCAAGGGATGATATGAGACCATGGGGCTGGAAACCTTGTCCATCAAAGGCTTTCAGAGTCGTAGGTGATGTTACAAGCTCGAGAGAACTGATAGCTTTCCAACAAGATAGGGAAAAAACCAAAGTTGAAGCTCCTTCATCTAAGACAGTCCTAAAGACTTTTTTTTTGACTACTTTCGTGATGATTTGGAAAGCAAGTTTATGAGGTAATCTAGACTTATAATTCTTGATATTGAAATGAATCAAATTAGAATTGTACGGGTATAAATCTCCTAACGCAGTTAACAGATTTTTGTGTTGTGTAGGACAACTTTGGAGTACTTCCAAGGTAGACATTGCACATGGTTCCTAAGCGAGATCTTCAACTACATTATAAAATTGAGCAGCTTGGGCATTAGGGTTAAGAAAATCCTTCCTAAGAGTACTCTTGGGTGGACGCAAAATCATATAGAGAGTAGGCTTCTCGATGGTTAGGGGGACAATAGATGAGGATTCGGGAGAACCAGTAGAGGGATCTTTCCCTGAAGAAGAAAGGTCTTCTTTCTTGTCTACGGGTTTGTCATAATTCTGACTTCGAGTTTGCAGACTAATGGTATTTGAGGACATCATATGAATTTCCTCTGACGAACTAGAGTTTCCCTGATTAGATATGTGGTCTATCAGTTGTTGTTGAGAGGGAAAAGGATCTGTGAGAACTATTGGTGCGAGATTTGTTTTCAAAAAATGGGTGATTTCATCCTGGAGGGGACACTCTTTTGTGAAATGGTCACCCCCGCATAGCAGACATGGATATTTTTCTTTTCTTTTCCCTTTATTGTTATCATTGTTGGTTGGTTTTTGGTTCTCTTGTAGGTTTCCATGTTTTTTATTTTTATTTTTACCTTTCTTTTTATTATTGCTAGAGGTTTGAATACTATGAATAGAATTAACCTCGGTGGAAACCTTAGGAATTGAAGGAGTAGGGGTGGTAGTCTGGGGTTTCTTAGTAGGTTTTGCTGCTGACGGGGACTGGATTGAACCAACAATCCCATCAACGAGGACTTCTGTTGGTGGCTTTGTAGGATCAGTGCTTGGGCAAGGAGCTTGAGGAATCAATTCATATAATGTTCTGGACTAGGAATAGACCAAGTCCAGATACTAGGATCGACTAATGGCTTTCTTTTCAGTAACAGCACTTCCCATAGCCACATCTCGAGAAATCAGAGGCAACAAATATTTGGTAAACCAATCAGCTAATAACCGATCCAGAATAGGAGCCTTAATAAGTCTTCTCCGCCTTCTCCACTCATGGATATGATCGGATATGTGGGTGGATGTGTTCTGTCGTAGATAAGTTAAGAGATTAGTACCTATTTCATAACAAATAGGAAGCTGAAAGTGTGTAAGAAGTACGGTTTCTAACGAGCCAAAATCCACAAACGAGTGTTGTGGAAGTTCAATATACCATTTCGCAGCCATACCGGTCAAAGTTCATAGAAAGAGTCTTAAACGAACTGAATCATCCATAAGGGAGTTTGAAGAACACCATAGATGGAATGTCATGACATGGTTTTTCAAATCATCTCCCTACTTCCCATTGAAATTTGGAATGTCTGATGGTAACTTTACTGGAATGGGAGGCCATGAAGGATTATGTTGGATGGGGTCATTAATCAACTTGGACAAATCAGGCAAGTCCAAAGTTGCTAGGAAAGGTAACTGATGGTTAGGTTGCACATACTAGTAATATTGATATGGCATATAGTTACTAGTAGGACCATAAGTAGATTGATAGACAGGTTGTTGTGACAAAGAACTACCAAAAAATCTACCCGCAGGGGGTTGATTTCTGGGATCAAGACCGTTAGGACCACCAGGGCCTCCAGGAGGAGGACTGTTAACCCAAAAATCCCCCACTCAGATCTCAATGGCCTACACCACCCAAGGACACCATCTCATAACCCTCATATCACTCCATTAGACCCCCACACCCTCAAAATAGCTAAAGGATGAAGAAAAGGGCTTAAAAACCCCAAAAAGGAGCCCAAAATAGTCTCCTAGGAGCTAAAACCCCCAAAAAGGGGCTAAAACCCTAAAAGGAGTTAAAGTTAGGGTGGAAGGGGCTAAAAGCCCAAAAAGGGGCTAAAGCCTTGACCAAGGGCTTAAAACCCTAAAACCCCTTAAAAAATCTATAAAATGAGGGTGGGGGGTCACTCTCAAACAACTTCTCCCTTGCATATTGTTATGATGCCCATGGATTCCTTGAGACCTTTGCCTCTCAAGCCACCCACACTCCCTCTCCTCCATTTCGATTGAGCCATTGCTCCCCCATCCAAGAGAGGTGCTCCCACAATCTAGGGCATGGTGGCCCATTTCCACCCAAGAGAAGGTATAACCATATTTCATGTTTTGTTTCTTAGTTTCTTAGTTTTCTTTTTTTTCTAACCCTTATTTAATTTGTAGGTTTATGTTTAATATTGTTTTGCAGGTTATTGTAGCTTAATCTTTGTTTGTAGGTATTTGGAGGTGGAACCCTAACTTGTGTTTGCAGAGGGGTTCACCATTTCTTCTATCTTCTTTCTATTCTTAGCTTAGTTTATTGTTTTATCCATTTCCATTTCCGTTTTTATTTTCTGCATTTACCCACTAGCAGGAACCTACCCTTCTATCCTATAGACAGAAGGGGGCCATTCCTACCCCTATAGTAGGGAGAAATCCCTGCTACAAAACTGGCGACCATACCAGGTCAATCCCACAGGATCCCTGGTCCAAATTTTTAATTTTCAAGTTTTTTTTATTTTTTGCCCTTGTTTTCAAAAATTTCCTGTTAAATCCACTTTAGATTCAATTTATTTTATGTTTTGAGTACTGCCAAAGCCTCTACTAGGAAAAACTAAGTCATATTGGCCATAGCACAAGTTACTGTCGGCCAAATATGACTCTGCCTCTCAAAAAAACCCAAATCCGGGCCAGGGTGCTATTATCAGGGCCAAAAGTGAGACTAGGGCGCACTTAATGGGAAAACAGGTGCACCCAGGGTGCACTTAATCCCTCGATAAGTGTGACTTCAACCCAGAAACTCAGTCCGTGACTATTTCTGCATTCTGTGCTACCCCCTCGCCTGTTTCTGAAAAAATCTCGCGGCCCCCTCGCCAGATTTGATTAGAAATGTGCGGCCTGTCAAACAGAACTTTAATTTCAGTTTAATAACAATTAAATTTCAGTTTTATAGGATTGTTAGTGTGGCTCAGCTGCCTCTATCGAGCACTACAATTCAATTTCAGTTTCTATTTTCATTTTCTGCAATTTCTTTCATAAACAATGTGTAGATGCCAAGTAAATGTTAAATGGCTTAATCAAATGAACCTAGCCTAACTAAAATCAACCTAAAATTAACTGTCTTTCTTCCCCTTCCTCTACCCAGTCATCACCCTCTAGGGTATTTTGGGATACGACGAAGGGCAATCTCGTACAGATCTAGGCACTCCACTATATTGTTCCAAACCATTAAAACTAGATGACCTGGAAGGTAGAGGGGGTAGAGAAGGAGGGATTCTCATGGCACTAAGCATCCTCCCTGTTGACCAACCTTGCATCTGGGAGGTGACCTGAGGATATACGGATGGGCTTAGTCCCATTTTGTTGAGAGCCCAACACCTTCTCTTGGTTGAAGAGGAATATCAGTGTGAGGTAGACATCTAGTTAGGCCATACAAATTCAGGGTTAAAAATTGTATTTGTTCACAATTTCTAATGATTCAAATGCATGCATACACAATGACATGAACTCTACCATGATGAATTCATAAACCATTTGCAGCTACCAAATACCAAAAAAGCAAACAAACAGATACACCATACCAACTAATTAACCCAACTCAGTTCATGACGGTGAGTGAGCCTTAAAATTTGCCAATTTACATTAAGTACAAATAACTATGTGGTCTTTGAGGACATAAGTCCCTGACTGCTTCAACTATGGGAAGTACTTGGGCTTTGCCTAAAAACTCATTGTGAGGAGTACCACAGGAACCCCAAAGTAGTTGGCCGCTAAGAGGAATTGCCAAGCAAAACGGGCAACGACCCCTTCTGATTGAGTAGAAACACTTGTGAGGAACAAGCCAAGCATTGTCTTCTGGAAGTATTGGTGGCCGAGTGACCACCTATAGCCAATAGGAAGCCACTGAAATTGGGGTCCAAACATCATTCCCACCGGTTTTAGGCAAAGAATCTAACACAATTGATCCTCCATGCTCTTCCTCACGCCTAAGAGGTGAACCACCACCATTTGGAACACTCAATCAACACCGTCAAAGCCACTCTCAGTGATCTCCCACACCATTAGAAGGCCACACATCCTCTGATTCCGATTCAAACCCATATCAGTCTGAACCAGACCTCCATACTGCACCATCAAGCCCCATGGCAAGTGCAAACACGGATCCATTTTCCGACATACCTTCACAACCTGTCACCCACAACCTGGCAAGTGGCCTAAGCATAGTTATACAAATTGTCATTAGTCAGCTGCCACCACTTGTAGTGACCAGCCAAGCTGGCCCACTGGTAGCACACGGGGGCAGTGGCCCCTCCACCTACACTGCCCCTACTACCACACATGGGGGAAGTGGACCATCCACTTACATTGCCCCTACTGTCATGCATGGGGGCAATGTCCCTTCCACCCACGCTGTCCCTCCCACAACACTAGGGGGCATTGGCCCATCTGCAATGGTGCCACTGCAAGCACCCCTAGCCGTGCAGATGAATTATGCACCTGCAAACCCCACCACCATCGCAGCCCCATCCCACATCAACTTGGGGTCAAATATGCCATTCATGGCTTGTCTTAAATTTCTTGACTTGGCCAGATTAACAAATGACCCCATTCGCCATCAAGCCTTTTGGCCTCCAATGCCAACTAAGCTGCCATCAGATATCCCCAAGTTTGAAGGCAAATTAGGGGAATGTCCCCAAAACCACATAATGACATTCCATCTATGGTGCTCATCCAACACCATCATAGATGACTCCATTCAGATGAGGCTATTCCAATGCACTCTTACAGGCACTGCGGCCAAATGGTACATTGAGCTGCCACAAGCCAAGTACCCAGACTTCAACTCCCTGGCCTTCATGTTCCTACAATATTTCCAACTCCTCGTCAGATATGACAAAGGGGTGGAGATCCTTCTATCCTGCTATCAAAGCACTACTACTCATATAACTGATCATATCCATGAATGGCGGCGATGCCGTAGCTTATGTAAAATCCAACTTGACGACAGGATCTTCTTGGATTGGTTTCTTAAGACCTTGCTCCTGCCCATAGCAAAGGATGTCACATCCAAACGTCCCCAATCTGAAGAAGAGGCCATACTGAAGGCCCAATAGTTTGACCTTATCTATGCTCAGTCTAGATACATGTACACCATAATTCCAGACGCTCCCCGGCCGAGTACCTCCTACCGTGATGCACCGGGGGAATCCCATGCTGCGGACGACATCATAGGATCAATCTCCCAACAGCCATAGCCTCGACCGACACCACTTGCCGTTACACCACAACCAAGCAACACTGTTAGTGTTTCTTACCAGAACCAAGCTCTAGACTACGCAAGAATGATGTCTTAGTCTGGAGCAACAACTTCCTACGCACAGCCTGCGCCATCACAGCAGGCTTAGGCCATGGCTTGGAAAACACAGCAGTATGTGGGGAAAATTACCACATTTGTAGCACCACCACCCCCACAAATATACTATGCACCACTAGTGCAACCAGTTCAAGCCCCCGCCCCCGCTCCGTTGGGACAAGTGTTCGCACAACAAAACCGTCCCAACCAGCCTGCCCCCAACAATCAACAAGGGAAAGCTCGAATAACCGGCCCTGCAACCAAGGAAATAACCAACCATAGGGAGGTGGTCAACAAACGAACCCTCCCAACAATGTCGTGGCAAAATGACCAGCCCAAGACCCCCCATGATATAATGCACTAAGACGCAACGCCCCGTTGTGCATAAACCAACCATGCACACTCTCTGACATTTATGGGAACTACACATTCAAGTGTCCCCTCATGGTTCGCACTAAGCAGGCCATTCAAAATGAGGCCCAACAGGCCACCAATGCGGCAAATCAAGCCCAACCCAACCCAGCACCATAAGGACCTCCCCCTATGGTGCTTCAAAACCCACTGCCAGTTCAAGGATTGGTGGCAACCGTACCCGCTCCCTAGGCCAATCCCAATGCTCCGGGGGCACCTCCCACTGTCGAAACAGGTTTTCACCACCTGTTAGCCATAACAACTAAAGAGGTCAACTTGCAAACCCAACGGAATCAGTACAGTACCACCACTAAACCCGCTGACACATTAGCGGCATCAACGTCCAAAATAGTCAACCTACCTCTTCAGTTAACCCCATTCTCGTGCCCCCCCATACGTAATATTGCCAATAATGCCACGGCTAGAGCTGCAGTGAGCTATATCATTGTGGATGATTTGGCCCAAACACCAACCGCCATGTCCACTCTTGAGGTACTTAAAACATGCCCAATGCAACAAAAATCCTTACTAGTCGATCTAGGGGCAGTAGACCCCTCCGACTCCAAGTTGATCACATTTGACATGGAGAATGGGAAACCACACATGCCCTTGACCATCGACTTCCAAATATTAGTGTCCATCTGGAATTTGGTCATGCATTGGTGCATAGTGGATGAGGGGGCATCCACATGCGTTATGTCTACCTTGGTTTGGCAGAAACGTGGATCACCAATTCTGTAACCGTCCTCCACAACTCTGCGGGCTTATGATGGACATCCCACTAAATCCCAAGGAATCCTCCCCCACGTCCCCATCACATTGGCTAGGAAGATAGTGCTGATCGACATAGAAGTCATCAACACTCAACTGGACTACAACCTCCTCCTCAGAAGGAGTTACATGTATGCCATGCAAGCAGTTGCATCAACTGTCTTCCGTCTCCTGATGTTCCCCCATGAAGGAAAGATTGCGACAGTTGATCAGCTCACTTATCATGATCCGCAAGGGTTAACGACACCTACCAATGTTATCCCTACCATCACCACCATTGAGCCGCAAGGGGAAACCACACACGCTAATGTTGTCCCTACAATCAACACTATGGTTGACAACACACTAGCACCTCCGTTGTTGAATGTGGGCCCTGGGTTGTTTTCCGATACCACCATGACGGCTCCTTTCCCATTAGTGTCACCACCACTGACACAAAATGAAACTATAGACTTGTGCATGGTCTCATCAAGCACCACTGCACCCAAACAACAACCGCAGCCGCAGCCCCAACCACAACCACAACATCGCCCGCAGCTGCAACACCAACAGCAGCCGCAACATCGCTTGCAGTAGCAGCATTATGTGCAGCCGCAACCACAACCGCATCCCCACATACAACCATTAGGGAGTTATTTGGGCTCATCCCCAGTCCATACGATTCCCTTACTCTTCCCCCCACATGGTGTCATGAGCAAACTGGTATTGGCCACGTTGAGCCTACCCAACTTTACATTGGGAATTCTGGTGTCGTATCTTGATCCATTAGCTCAACCAACAATGCCCCAGGTTGTTTTAACCCCGGTGAAACCTATCATGGTTGAGTCCCACCCTCCACCCGGTCCACACAATCCAACCGCCGCACCCGCACCTGCACCACCCCAACCCAAAATATCTAGGGGAAAGAACACCAAAGCCACCGCAAAGCCACAACAAGTCCCACCTTGCATCGTCTACAAGCAATAGGGCCATCCAACTCAGAATTGCCCTAAAATCCCAGTGATCCGTGCGCATTTGGATGCCATGGATACAACCAAAAACATCCCCGTGGTTGAACTCCCAACCGCGCCAATATTCCAGAACAAGGCATTGATAACAAACCATACTTGCGCCCTCTGCGGTTTGTATGGACATTACTCTCACCATTGTCAAGACTTTCCCAAATTTTGAATGGGTCTAGCTGACCTCCGTCAACATTCCCTTGAGTCTGAAATCACCTCAATCGAAGAGGTTCACCCCCCACCTCCTTCTTCAGACACCATGTCCATTTACATGATGTCCAGTTCTACAAACCCTCTTGTCTCCACCATCACTGACAGTCCATCAGACCTGTCTCTTCCATTGTTTCCCCAGCCACCACCGCAACCTCAGTTAACAGGGAAATAGTGGGGTTCATTCCCGATCAACATGATCCTTTTCCTTTTCCCTTTCCTTTTCCTACCATTCGAGATCGTCAGTAAGTCTGTCTTGGAAACCCTCAATCTATAGGATTTCACACTGGGAGATCTTGTGTGGTACCTTGAACCACCTACCCTACCTCTGAGGCCCCAACATTTGTTAACTCCTGTCCAGCCAATTGAGATGATGTCACACCTACCTCTAGGTCCATCAAAGACTCCTTCTGTCTCCAGGCCTTCCCCTCTTTCGCCAATAGAGACTAGGGGCAAGGCCACCAAAACCATAACCAATACCATTTACATGATCTCTAGCACCATTTTTCCTTCTATCTCATCAGCTATGAAAGATCCACCTGATCTATACCGGCACCACTTATGCGATGATGGAGATATATGTAAGACTGCCTTTGGTTTTACCCCATTCCCTTTAAACCATAGTGTGGAATCGGTTCTTCCCATAAAATACCAGATTCTATCATCCTGCCTTTCCAATGACCTTCATCTTGGCAAGGGGGCATACCTCTTCACTGACTCAGATGGTCGACTCTTGAAGAAGCCGCGCAATGGGCTCCATCTCAAGAGAGTCCATGCCTGATATAACCACTATGAGTCCCTTATAGCATAGTTTTTTCCCTTTCTTATTTTTCAATTCTTTTTAGCACAATTCAGGGGTAGCACCATCAACTGCTAATTCAAAGTCACCCAGAACCTGTTCGAGACACCCCTCACATCTCCAGGCGCAAACTTCTATCTCCTTATGAGACCATCATCTCATGTTTAATAAGTCAATTGTGGGACCATTTCCCACTAGTCACCTCGATTTATGAGCCATGACGTGACGATGCAAGTGTCTATGGACCTGTACTTGTATCACACTTCCCGATCACTACTCATGCGAGTCCTCAGGACACCGCCCGTTAAGGAATGTAATTTTACTTTTATTTTTGTATTTATAATTGTCTTTTCCACCGCACCTTACGCGGACATATGGACCATCATCCACAAAACCCTTTATTTTTCGTGCATGTATTTGGCATATAAGTTCCCTTGGACTTGTACTAACATTGCATGTAGTTAGGTTCGTCCACCAAAACACACACACACACTCTCTTGACCTCTGTCCGAGAGCCACCTTGGTTTGTGTGCCATTGCCACACCGATTCGTGAGCCTTTGCTGTGATCTACCTCGTGCATGTATTGGTATGTTTGAGAGCCTTCTGCTCTGTCCATACTATGTGGATGACCTTTGGACCTCTGTCTACCGTCTCGTCGGCTGACCATATTGGTGTTTCATTTAAGCTCTTTTCTGACTCCTTAAAATAATGAAAATATTGTTGAGCACAGCTGCTTCCTTTCCCGCTCGCTAAAGTATATGAAAGGGCGTCTACATCATCTCGTTTACCTCCTTTTGTGGACCATGTAGACCAGTAAAATGAAAAGGACACCCTTGGCACACTCAAGCCAAGACCGTTGCCCTCTGCATACTTTTATGCTTTCTCGGGCAGAGGGTCTGCACTTTACGAAAAAGCTCACCATGGGTTGTCATTAAGCTCTTTTCCAGCCTTCTCATCAAGAAAATATTGTCGAGCAAACTTAGTTTCGTTCATGCTTATAAAAGTATCTAAATGACCGTCCAGTCAGTATAGGTTTAACCTTTTCTGGCTTGATTGGACTACCAATGGTAAAGAAGTCTCTCATCCCCTCCAGGATGGGCGAGCTCTCCTATGCATACTTTTATCCTTTTTAGGGCACAGGAGACTACCAATGAAAAAGAACCCCCATTGGAGTCTTCTTCGTGCTTTCAGACTCTCTAAAATTGAAAGCACCATCAATCGTTTACCTTCTCGGGATCGCCAAAATCCACGAGACCGTACCATAATGGTGTCCCTAGACACCACCCCATAGAAAACAGTTTGTCAGCATTCCCCCGTTGAGTCGCCTTTGTTCAGATTACTCTGCAATGTGTCTTCCTTGGATCCCATCAGTATCAAAATTGTCTACCTCCTCCAAGTATTTCCCATCTGCAGTGACATCTCAGTATTTCAGCTATGATCCCATTCCCATGAGTCAGTTTCATTTGCTGCCTGGCCTTCCCTGTCATCATTCTCTGAACAAAGGAAGTTTGAGTCTCCCTCCCCCTACCCTTGTTCAAATATTTCCCTTCCCCCCCCTCCCCATTCAGTGAGTCAGTCCGCAGATTGCTTCACACCTTCCAGTTATCTCCCTCGCGCTCCTGGTCAAGGAAACATCATTGCCTTTGCTAGGGGCAGGTCTCCCTCTATTGACTCCAACACACATATTCTAGAGGATAGACCCATAGGTCCCTGTATCTTGGTTTCATTAACCTCATTGATGAGTTCCTTGGACCACTTGAGAGGAGTCCTTAGTGCCTCTCAGGATGGTTGTTTCTCACGTGCTCAACTTCAACTACATCATCGCACCGTTGAGATTCGTACAGGGTTTTGTCCGTACAATATTTGGTCAAAGACCCCGGACATCAGTTGACTCTAGCACATTGGTGAGTCCACTCGAAGGACCTAAACAGGTTATGTCCCTTGTGATTTCTGGGTTGCGTTGGAGATAGTGTTCAGAATCCCCATCAGTGCTTCGATTTACCTTTATGATTGATGCAGCATACTTGTACCACAGAGACTCTGACTCTCAATCAATGAGTCCACACAGCTATGTACTATTCTAGATCCAGCAGACCGTCAATTATGAAGATATAGCATTCCATGAGAATTCCATGGGTCCAATGTACCAGATCATCATTGTATTCAGCCTCACATGGAGGCAACCATTATTGTAACATTAGTTGTATATGATCGGCTCTTGTATTTTAGAGCATAGATCAAATTATTCTTTTGACATTGTCACGAGCATGGGGATGCACGCCTCATCCATATACATATCACACATTATTTGTATCTCACCCATTGATGGGAACCATATTAATACAAAATCCAAAAGCCACCATGGCCCAACCCCGGAAGCACCACCTCTACGCAGCAAATCCTATGATGTCCATCGGCCATACGTTGAGCTCCTGCCCTCACACATCAGGGTGAAATCTATTAACCCAAAAATCCCCCACTCAGCTCTCAGTGGCCTACACCACCCAAGGACACCATCTCACGACCCTCATATCAATCCATTAGACCCCCACACCCTCAAACTAGCTAAAGGATGAAGAAAAGGGCTAAAAAACCCCAAAAATGAGCCCAAAATAGTCTCCTAGGAACTAAAACCCCCCAAAAGGGGCTAAAACCCTGGAAGGAGATAAAGTTAGGGTAGAAATGGCTAAAATACCAAAAAAGGGGCTAAAGCCCTAACCAAGGGCTTAAAACCCTAAAACCCCTTGAAAAAGCTATAAAAGGAGGGTGGGGGGTCACTCTCAAACAACTTCTCCCTTGCATATTGTTATGCTTCCCATGGATGCCTTGAGACCTTTGCCTCTCAAGCCACCCACACTCCCTCTCCTCCATTTCTATTGAGCCATTGCTACCCCATCCAAGAGAGGTGCTCCCACAAGCTAGGGCATGGTGGCTCATTTCCACCCAAGAGAAGGTATAACCATATTTCATGTTTTGTTTCTTAGTTTCTTAGTTTTCTTTTCTTTCTAACCCTTATTTCATTTGTAGATTTATGTTTAATATTGTTTTGCAGGTTATTGTAGCTTAATCTTTGTTTGCAGGTCTTTGGAGGTGGAACCCTAACTTGTGTTTGTAGAGGGGTTCACCATTGCTTCTATCTTCTTTCTGTTCTTAGCTTAGTTTACTGTTCTGTCCATTTCCATTTCCATTTTTATTTTCTGCATTTACCCACTAGTAGGAACCTACCATTCTGTCCTATAGATAGAAGGGGGCCATTCCTGCCCCTGTAGTAGGGAGAAATCCCTGCTACAAGGACACTAAGGCCTATGGGACCACCAAGACCATTGGTACCACCAGGACCACCAGGAACACCAAGAGGTAGACCACCAAACCCTCCAGGGCCTCTAGGAGGTAAACCTCCAGAGCCTCCGGAACCACTAGGAGGAGGGCCACTAGACCCTCTAGGGCCATTAGGGGGAAAGCCACTAGGCCCCCTAGGACAACCAGGACCATTAGGAGCATAAGGAGGAAAGCCACTAGGCCCTCCAGGACCATTAGGTCCCCCAGGGAGAGGACCTCCATAAGGTGGTCCTGTGGCACCTCTCGCAGTATGTATGGGTATTCCCCCCTGTTGGGCACCCAATATGCAAGTTAATTACAACTCACATACAGAGTGTGCAATATTTATTTTCAACCCAGGGAATTCTTGTATTTCAAGGATAACATGCACAATATATGGTTAAACACTAAATTGTTGTAAATGAACAATCCCATTCTCTGTTCAGCTATGCTCATCCCAAGAATCCACTTAATCTAGTTTACCTTCTAAAGAATACAGTCACAATTACCTTTTGCTGTTCTTGATCTAGAAATTGAAAGACTCATGAAATCACATCTAGATTACTCTTGCAGAAAATGAGATCCTGTTTACCAAATCATCTAATGATTAACCCAACTATCTTAATCTGATTATTCTAAAAATCCAAAAAGACATGAATTGAGTGCTAGTCTAGGAATTCAGAGTACAGAAATTGAGTTCAACTATCCTATGAATTCAAAGTACAGGAATGAAATTATGCAACCATAAAAGCAAAAAACAAACTGCAAGGATTCATGGAAACAACAACTAAAATATCTAAGGATGAATAGAGCTGTTACAGCTACCACGCAATTTGCATAAGGAATAATTACCTACTCGGTCGATTGTCACACCATGCCACTACAGATTTCCAAAAGATGAAATTAAGAACACACTGTAAATCCACAACTGTTACAGCTTCCTATGAAGAAATAAAATTAACATAACATCACACAACAAAATAATTAAAATGCCTAATTTAACTCAGCAATCCCTATGGGAAGGTGGGCCCAGCCTTCGCACAGAGATGCTGGATATAACGCACGTTAAAACCCTTAGATCTAAAGTAAATCATTGTATTAAAAAGGTAGATCAATTACACAACTCTCAGTCACAACTAATACAATGAATTGATTACGGGTTCAACCCCTCGCTCAGAACAGTTCTCCATATTTATACAATGTAAATCATAACATCCTATCCCTATTATTTGGCAGCCATGAAGATCTCTGATCTTCAGGCACCCTAAATTACAACAACTGTTACAACCGTGGTAGGATGAACGATAGGAAATATAGGGAAACTATTAATTGACCCAGAAATAATGATATCCTCAGATCACAGCTATACACAAGTAGCAGCGCACTATTGACCTCCAAATCTGTCGCATTCTATTGTAGCTATGTTTGTACAGCTTTTCCTGGAATAATATACTAGGACCGCATTCCTTGGGCAATGGTAGGATGGATGGTGATCAGCTTGAGCGATGAATGCCCATCCTTTTCATAGCATCTTTAGCCCGCTATACCTGTAGTCTTTATATCTCAAAACACCTTTATAAACCATCATATGTTAGCATATTGAGAGATATAAATCCTTAATTACCACAATCATAATTATTAATAAAATAAGACAATAACCAATCATACCTTGGTGGCTTGAAGAGCAGAGTGAGGGAAAAACATCTATTTGGCATACTCAATGGGGTAGGACTGGGCAAAAAGAGGTGAATAAGGATGGTAAAAAAGGGGCCATTTCTGGGCCCAACATCTCCCCCCAACTGTCCTGTTGCATGTCCTCATGCAGCAACCTCCATTATTCTGAATCTGAATCTTACACTGTGCTCTATTCATGGAGAGAAGAGAAGTTGTAGGGGAACTCAGATGTCCCTTCTTTTTCTATGAACCCCCTATGGGCAACCCAATATCTCCAACATTTATGCTCCTCTACCTTGGTTAGTGAGAAATCCATCATGTATGGTTTTGCTGGCCACCAGATGAGGGGAAATTTAAATTTCAGTCCCAACCAATTATCCCCACACTCCCTGATACATCCAACATAACCCTCAACCCTGGAAAGTGCCTGTTCAAAATTTCTAAAATAATAGGGGTCCCTGTTCCTGAGGGTAGGAGAGGAAACCTGCCACCTGTGCATACTACCTTCCAAAGATGTTTGTTGATGTATGGAGATCTGGCTGATGCAAGTAGAAATAAATTCTTCCTACAGTTCCATTATATGCTGAGTCTGGATAGGGCATGAGAGCAAACTCCGGTGTCGAGCAAGAAAAATACGAGGATTTTGAGGCTCACTTTGGACCCACAAATTAGAGTGGCCTTCATTGTGAGAAAAGGCTTGAAAATACCTTTCCCACTAAGCATGATTGCTCACAAAAGAAGCAAAATCCCTCAACTGAACATCTCTTGAAAAAGGGACAGGATTTGAATGGCGGTCCAAAGGACAAGCCATCTCATGCAAATACAGTTCACACAGCAAATTTTGGTCTTCAAAATTGCTTCTAAAAAATGTTTCCAAGAATTTTGTTGAGGTTTTTATCTCAAATGATCTCCCTTCTTTCACAGCCCTTAACTTAAACCAAACAAATTGTTCAAATAAAAAGATAGGGTAAGAAGAGGAAGGTACCCTAGTGCCTAGGAGTTCTTGAGAAAGAGCATACATCTAGTCTTTTTCCTTTTGTATAGACTGGAACTTTTTCAGCTACCTTAGCTCCTTATGTAGTTCTTCCTCTCGAAGTCTCTGGGTCATGTGTTCTTCTGCCCATTTCTCCTTCAGTCCCCTAATGGTGTTTTTATGCTTAGTGAGGGAAACCATCCCTTCTTGGTATTCTTCCACCTGGCTCTTCCACTTTATTACCTCCATTCTCAAAATTGAGATTTCTCCTGTGAGTTGCAGAGTTTCTCCATCTTGAGGATGCTCATCCTTGTCAGAATCCAGGTCAATAAAATTTTGAAGGGGTTCAGTCCACACCTTATCACCCAATATGCCACATTGGACATCCTGCACATCTGAAGCTATTTCTGGGGGTGCTGGTTCTTGTGTAACATCAAACCCTCTTGGAATTTCTTCAGCAACAACATTCACCACTTCTGGAGATGTTGGTTCTTGTGTAACGGCATCTTCTTTTTGAGGTTCTCCATTGGCAACTTTGGCAGCTGACTATGAGGATGTTGGTTCTTGTGGAGCAACTTCCTCCTGAATTTTAATCTTATTCTTTATCTGATCATCAGCTGCTATTTCAGCCATAGAATGTGAGGCTGCTGGTTCTTGTGTGATAGAGCCCTATTCTTCTTTTTCCTCGTGCTGCTAGGATTGGATGTCTTCTTTAGTATGCAGCTGTTCCTCAAGGATTTCATTATCACCTGAGGGTTGTGATTGAAATTGTTCATCTTCACCCAAATCCATATCAGGAATGACATCCACTTTAGGGTTGTCCTCTTGTTGCATCCCAGGAATATCTACTGCAATTTTCAAGGATGTTGGTTCTTGTGTGGAAAAATCCTGATTTATTTCTTTGTCTCCTTGTTGTTGTGATTCCAATTCCACTATCTCTGTGTCCTGAGACAATTCTGGGGTCATAGTACAAATTTCTTCATTAAATTCCAGAGTGCCTTCAATCCCTGGTTCTTCTTCTCTCACTTGGACAGCCACTTGGACAAGAACATTCAAGGATGTTGGTTCTTGTGTGAAAGCACCCTATTCAACCTCATCATTGTTTTGCTGTTGTAGTTCTATTTCTATTATTTCTGTTTCATGAGAGGATTTTAGGGTCTCAGTGCAATATTCATCCATAAATTTAGGGAAAACTTCATCCTTTGGTTCTTCTGTTCCAGGGTTAGTGGGAATTTTGACAGGAATATTCAAGGATGCTGGTTCTTGTGTGGAAGTATCCTTCTCATCTGAAACTTCCTTCGTATGAAGTTTATCTTGGGGAATTTCACCACTTCTCAGATTGGTAACTTCATAAGAAATATTTAAAGATGTTGGTTCTTGTGTGACAGCATCCTGTTCATCTGCAATTTCCTTCCCATGAAGTTTCTTTTTGGGAGTCCCATCATCTCTCAAATAAGGTTGTCCCTGTCCTTCCACCGTTGTAGGTGTAGACTGTTGTGTTGTAAAGGCACAAATTATAACCTTATAACCTGACTCAATAAATATTTCTCCACAGGTAGGACAGACCACTCTTTCCTCCTCATTGCCAGCCTCGGTAGGATTTGATCCTTCCAATTAATCTGCAGCTTCAACCAATGTGTGCAGCTTCCTTTCACCATGTTTTCTGCACGCTTCTTTCCAGTTTTCCAATTATTTTCGAATTCCTTGGACTTCCTCTTTTAATAGCCTATTTTTGAATAGAAGTCCTTCAATTTGAGGTTCTTCTTCAACTGGCCCCTGTGGGGTATCAATTGGTTTGGGTTTAAGAATGGGGAACTCAATTTGTGCTTCTAAGGTTTCCCATATTTCCCTTGTTGCTTCTACTACTATGAATGACCTGGTTCTTTTCCTTCTTATTGGTGGAGCTACCTTAATTTCATCATTTTATCTCCTCCTTTTTCTCTGTGGTGCTAGAGTTTCCAGATTTATAGCTGAAGTGGAAGGGATATCCCCAGTTCCAGCATTTTCTTGTTCTTCAGGATGTTCTTCCTCAATTAAGGTTCCTCCCCATTTAGGTGAGGATTCAATGGTCACCATATCAGTGTTTTCTTCTATTTCCATGGCTCTGTCATCTTCGGGTACAACTGTCGCAACATCTAATGCTGCTCTAGTTTCACCTTTTATTGTCAGAGTTGCCCTACTAGTTAGTTTTTCCACGAGGTTTTCATGTACATCCTCTCCCAATTGTTTTTCTTGTTCCCCTGGTTGATCCTCTGATCCAGTCTCGTCTCCCCCCCCCAACTACATTGGAGGGGCTCCGAACCTCCTGATGTTCCACATTTCCCCCCAACCGTGGATTGACCTACTCTTCCTAATGTTCAATAGGCCCCACAAGTACAGGTATGTCCATTTCCTCTTCTATTGGAACATCGAGCAAGGGAGCAGGTTCCTGATCTTGGGCTATAAATTGATCCCAAGTTAGGTTGTGTTGAGCAAGGGTTTGTAATATTATTAGTTTAATGAGGCCATGGTGGGTAAGTGAGGTGAGTGGGTGCTTGGAAGCTCGGACAAACCCTGCCATATGATGTAAATCATGAAGTAAATAATATGGAATGTTTAACAGAACCCTGTGATGGAGATGAGATAGTAAAGGAAATTTAGAATGATAGACTATTTGGTACCTACCTTCACAGGTGATGTATTTCTTGAGAAAAATGGCGACTTGATTCCATGGCCATGGAAATGAGTGTAATTCTATCCCCCTTCGTGTCGTTTGAATTTTCTCCTCTTCCCTTAAAAACTCTTGTACTGCAGCAGTAGTGGGGGTTCGATGTCTAAACCAAGCTCGTCCCTCTTGAGGAAGACTAGTGACCTCAGCCACTATGGCTTTAGAGACTTCAATACGCAATCCCCAAACCTCTGAGTGGGTTTCTATAATATTCAAGGAGAACTGTAAAGCAGCTTCACGATGAAAACCATTCAAGCATTGGAAAAAATCAGTCCAACCCGCAGCTTGAAAGATGGCAAAAACTTTAGCATTTCTGGTGAGTTCTTGCGTGTTTGAAGGTTCATAGTGAGCCAGAATACCCATGTTTCTATATTCAGAATTATATTGCAGTTTGACAGATTACAGATTCTGAAAATGGAGGTTAGAACACATAGTATGCATGAACAGCTGAGAGGGGAGTTGGGTTAATTCGGAAAGTTTTAGCGCATTGGATTATTTGAAATTTCATCCCAAATTGGGAAAGATGGCGGTTATTAGGTAGCATAATTAGTCATTACGTCGCACAAGAAGAGAGTTAATCGATGCAATAATGGGCATAAAAAGGGAGGTATGACTGATATTGTCAAATCATATTGATACTTAATCAAGTAGTTAATCAAATCCATACCTTCGAAAATGCGCGATGGATGTCCTTTGGAGAATAATAGAACGTGTGATTGCAGTCGTTACAAAAGATATACTCGTGTGTTGTGTAGTCATTAAATGTAATCATTATTACAGGGGTGTTGTAATAAGCTTCTCCGTCGGTGAACCAAAACCATCGTGTTAAAATGGTCTGAAACATGATGAATACTATATTATGAGTCAAATTGCTGGCATCAGGAATCAGAGCCATATCTGGAGGAGTTTCTATCTTACAAAAATCTCTACCAATAACACAGGAGTCACAGCTGCAGCCATAAAGAAATAAAAGCAGAGGCGCGGCCTTGAATGATAGAAAAATCAGCCAAATGTAGCAGAGTTGCAGCTGCCGGAAAAGATGTCACAGCTGCCGGAAAAGATGTCATAGCTGCGGGAAAAGGATAAAATAATGTTAGACAGATGAAAATTGACTGTGCTACAGCTGTGCAAAATGGGATTTGTGGCCAAAAGTAGAACAGGGTCGCAGCTGTGGAAACAGAAGAAGGCGGAGTTTCATGGTGCTGCAGCTGCCGAAAACGGTGTTGCAGCTGTCGAAAACGGCGTTGTAGCTGTCGAAAATGGTGTTACAGTTGCCAAAAAAAGGTGTTACAGTTGTTGCAAAAAGGTGTTGCAGGTGCAGGAAAAAGGTGTTGTAGCTACCGAAAAAAGGTGTTGCAGCTGCTGGAAAAAGGTGTCGCAACTGCTGGAAAAAGGTGTCACAGCTGCCAGAAAAGGTGTTACAGTTGCCGAAAAAAGGTGTTGCAGCTGCTGGAAAAAGGTGTTGTAGCTGTGATAGATTTATTGAAGGGAAAGGGAAAAAAAATTCGGTGCAGGAAGTTACAGAGGAATGATTTTTGGTCGCCAGGCCCGATAATGACCACCACTCTCAGGCACTTTCCTGTACAATTTATAAAAATGGTTCAAGTTCAAAAGAAAAAGGATAAAAATAACACAAAAAAAACAATTTATTTATGTACAAAGATCCATATGCAATTTACAATGATTAATTATGGATTGACAGGGGCAGAGAAAAATTCTTACCCTTATGCTAACTGGTAGTCTGGATCAGCTACAATTTGTGAGATAAATGAATCCTTTGAAATGGGCTTATGGTACAGTCGCAGCCTATGACCATTAGCAAATAATGGTGCATGGTTCTCATCGATGGTTACCAGGCAGACTATACCATTATCAAATACTATGTCCACTGGGTATGGCGTCAGCCATCTTGTGCGTAGTTTACCCTTGAAATCTCTTTTGAATCTGGAATCATATAATAGTGCCCAGTCTTCCTCACAGAAGACCTTCTTTTTGATGAATCGGTCATGCCAATTAGATCTCTGTTGCTGAATTAACACTGTCTGGTCCATAGCAGCCAATCGGTTCTCATCTAGTTCATTCAATTGGTTCAATCTCCTCTTCTGGGCTTCAGTTACATATAGATTTACCTCTGTGGCCATCTTCAAAGTCTTAATTTCAAATTCAATTGGGAAGACGACATTTTTCCCATACGCTAAGTCGTAAGGAGAGAAACTTGTAGTGTTACGCCAAGTGGTGCAATATGCCCATAATGCTTTTGGAAGTCTGTCAGCCCAGTATCTACAATGGCTCTTGACCAACTTGGTGAGGATAGCTTCAATGAATTTGTTAGTGCTTTCCACTTGGCCATTGCCTTGGGGATGGTAAGGTGAAGCTACCTTATGCTGAATATGGTACTTCCGTAGTAGAGATTCAAATTGATGCGACATAAACTGTGGTCCTCCATCGGTAACCACTTCCTTCGGTACCCCAAAATGGTTAATTATTTCCCTATATAGGAAATCAATCACAACCTGGTCGTTAGCTTTCGCCAGAGCCACAGCTTCTACCCATTTCGTCACATAGTCAATAAAAACCAAGATGTAGGCTTTTTGTCTGGAATGAGGACTGATAGGGACAAAAAAATCTAAATCCCATATATCAAAGGGTTCAATCACTGATTATGGCTACAGAGGCATTTGATCTAATCTGTTCGGCTGACCCATCCTTTGGCAGCTATCACAAGACTTGACATATCTTTTTGCATTCCTAAAAAGGGTCAGCCAATAGTAGCCCATTCTCAGCACTTTGTGTCCTATTCTTCTGTCTGCAAAATCCCCCCCACAAGGCTCATCATGGCAGGCCTTCAGTATATGGAAGATTTCATCTTCTCTCACACATCTTCTGATCTCAAGATCAAGGCCTGTGTAAAAGAGATGACCATTTACCCAACAATACCTAGCACTTTGCTGAATAATTTTCCTCTTTTCTCTTTTGGACATATGTGCCAGAAGCTTCCCTGCAGCCAAGTAATTAGCAACATCTGCATACCAAGGAGAGTGAGATGAAACTGCAAATACGTGTTGATCTGGAAAAGAGTCCTCAACAGGCAAATTATCATCACTGTTAGTGAAACAAGATAAGAAATCAGCGACAACATTTTCTTTTCTAGTTTTTTCTATGATAGTAATATCAAATTTCTATAATAATAAGAGCCATCTAGTCACTCTCGCATTAGTAACAGGTTTATTCATTAGATATTTAATGGCAGAGTGGTCAGTGTGCACACATGTAGGATATCCAGTAATATAATGTCAAATTTTGTTAATGGAGTAAACAATAGCTAAGAACTCCTTCTCGGTGACAGTGTAATTAAGTTCAGCAGGGGCTAAGTTTTTACTAATATAATAAATTGCATAAGGTACTTGACCATCCTGCTATCCTAAAACTGCTCCAATAGCAGTATCAGAAGCATCTGAAGAAATGTGGAAGGGTAGGGTCCAATTGGGTCCTCTTAAGATAGGAGCTGTGGACAGCTTCTCCTTAAGCTTAACAAACGCTATTTGGCATGCTTCATTCCAACTCAAATTACACATCCTTCATTAATAGTGAAAACAAAGGAGAGGCAAGTTTCAAAAAGTTTTCTATAAATCTTTGGTAATATACAGCATGTCCTAAGAAACTTCACACTTCTTTTTGAGTTGCAGGAGTAGGTATATTTTTTATTACCTTGATTTTTGAGGGATCCACCTGAATGCCATCAGCAGAGATGAAATGCCCCAATACTAATCCCTCACTCATCATCATATGGCACTTTTCAGTGATTAAAGAGATCTGGGTCTATTCACAGCGAGTTAAAACCTTTTTCAAATTTTCCAGTGCATCTTCAAAATCCTTTCCATAAGGAGTAAAATCATCCATAAAAATTTCCATACTATCATTAACTAATTCGGAAAATATGCCGATTATAGCTCTTTGAAATGTTGCTGGTGCATTACATAAACCAAATGGAAGCACTCTGTAAGCAAACATTCCCCATGGACAAGTGAAGGTAGTTTTATCTTGGTCTTCAAGAGCAATCTGAATTTGATTGTACATGCCAAACCCATCCAAGAAGGAGAAGAACTTCTTCCTTGATAAGGTGTCGAGTACTGGATCAATAAAAGGAAAGGAAAAATGGTATTTTTGTGTTTCTTTGTTCAGCTCCCTATAGTCCACACAGATTCTCCATTTACCATTTTTCTTGGGTACAATTATGAGCGGGGACACCCACTCACTGTCTAAAATAGGATATATAAATCCTGCTTCCAAGAGTTTCTGAATTTCTTCCTTCACTATGTCCCTAAGATTGGGGTTCATTCGTCGTTGAGGCTGGCACACAGGCTTGGAGTCCCTTTTAATATAAATATGATGGGTGCATATGTTAGAGGGAATACCCCTCATGTCTGTATACTCCCAAGCAAATTCTCCCTTGTGTTATCTTAAGAGACTAATCAGGCGCTTTTGTTCATCTAAGGAGAGGCTCGGGTTAATATTCATGGTTTTTCCAAACTCTACCTCAATGGGAATACTTTTCAAATTTTTCAATACTAGGATTATATGTGTGTCACTGACTAGTGCTTCTTCTGTGAGATTTTCTTGTTCTTCCTCACCTAGAGTAATGTTTAGGATTTGATAAAATTCTTTATTCAATGAAGTGGGTTCACTGATGAAATTATTAATGGCATCATCTTCAGTTTCATCCTTAAAGTTTAAGGCCCTCCCTATAGTTAATAATGGTTGAACAACATCTTCTTCCTCTAGCTCCATCCATAAAGAAGTTTTAGCTTCTAGGCTTGGCTGAGATGGATGATAGAGAGTGAGGTTCTTTGTTTTGGTGCCATCTGATATGGTCATAGACCCCGATTGACAATTGATGCAAGCATTAGCTGTGGCTAACCAAGTCCTTCCCAGGATCAGTGGGTGTCCTCCTAGCTGTGACTTAGGTTGTAAAATCAAGAAGTCAGTAGGGTACTCCCAAGAATCAACTGAGATGACGAGATCATCCAAAATTCCTTTAGGTTTAATGGTGGATCTATCTGCCAGTTCTAAAATGGTGGGGCTTGGTCTAAGATTAGTGAGCCCAAGTTTTCTTACAGTTTCAATTGTCATGACATTAATTGCTGCTCCTAAATCTACCAGGACGTTGGGTATCTGTGTATGCCCAATCTGCACAGTGACAGTGGGATTCCAAGGATCATCATATTTGGCCAGAAGGGTTTTTCCCGTTATTAATGTAGATAATTTCCCTATGACATGAATAGTGGGAGGGTCTTTGGGCTTCCTTCCTGGTTTCCTTATGCACAGATCACGAATAGTTCTAACATAGATAGGTACATATTGAAGAGCTTGAAGGAGGGGAATTTTAACATAAAGATTCTTTAACTCTCCTAAGAGGTTAAACTGAGGTTTTCCCACTACCTTTGGTAGCATTAATCTCTCAAGGTACGGTGTTTTCCTAATCGGCTAGGTAGGCTATGTGTCACTAGATATATCATTCTGTGTTTCGGCCGACCCATTAGTGGGATATTCAGCATCTTCAATGATGGGGGTCATATTATATAGATGTTGTGGATTCACCCCTTCTTCATGTACATGGGATGGAACATCTTCAATGATTACAGGCTCTACCACCTTTCCTGATCATAAGGGAATATCGTTACAAGGAACAGGAGAAAAGGATTAGGCAGGAATGTTGATAGTCTCAAATTGATGGACTATTTTATTATTTGGGTTAGGATTAGGTTGAGCAGGCAGCTGAGGTCGTATCGGCATATTAGGGGCATCATTGTTCTACAAATGCAGCTGCGACTATTGATGAGGATATTGAAGATATTGAGGAGGGTATGGTTGCTGTTGATGTAGAGGTTGTTGAGGAAACTGGTTCCCTAGATGGAAATTCCTCCATCCAGGAGACCAAGAAGTTGGTTGGTGTGGTGGCTGAACCTAGGGATTCTAGGAGTTATAATTTTGCATTGAAGGTTGAGAGGGGTTCCATTCAGAATAATATGAAGGGAATTGTGTATTCATGTTCTGCATATTATTCCAGTTATTCATGTTATTCAAAAATGGAAATGAGTCTGGAGTCATACCTTTGTTTTGAGGCTTCCAAGGATTCTTTTGTGCAATGAAGTAGGCCAGTTCCACCTCTGGAGTTGACGCCTGCAGAATAGCCTTCACTTGGGGAAGTGATGGGTATTCTTTTTTGTTGTGGTTCAGCTTGCACAGCTGACACACTTCTACCTTATTGAGCGGTAACTCCTTCAGAGGGTGGTTCTTTCTACATCGAGGACAGAACACACCTAGTGTGAGATCCTCTACTACCTATTTTTTCTTTTCCCTCAGGACGTTGATTTTCGAGGAGATAGAGCTCATCATTTATGTTTTGAAATTTTCAAGGAGGTTGCCTATCTCTGCACGGGTTGCTCCTTCATTAGATGACTTCTAAGTTCTGTCAAAGACATCACGTTCTAGCTTATCCCGTTTGTCTTTCCTGTTATTCCTGGAAGATCCCCTGGAGTACCATTTACATAATTCCACAATTTTCTCAAAATACTCCTTGGAGATATCCCCCTTTCCTAACAGGTTTAACATATCTAGGAAAGCATCCCTAATCCTGCTAAGCAGGATTATCTTGAGCACATCTAACCCCATTTTCATCTATCCAGCTCTTTGCACATTGTATAAAATCCTCTCTACAAAATATTCTAGACTTTCATCCTCCTTCTGCACCATTTTAAACAATTATTCTCTCTTGTCCTTGGTGTTGCAATATTCCTGATATTTCTCCAAGAACACCTATTTCATCCTGTCCCAATTAGTAATAGTTCCGCCTCCTAGGCTCATGAACCAGTGTAATGCATTGTCCTTTAGAGTGGCCAAGAAGAGCTTCAGATTTTGTGCATCGATGATGTAGTCATAGCTGCAACAAAGGATATCAAAATCGAAAAGAAATTCATCTAGATCCTCTACCACTTTTCCATGAAAGTGAGGCAACATCGATGGTGATATATTTTTCATAGGGGCTGTCCCTTCCGGTTGTTGAATTGGGAACTGAAGTGTATCCACCGTCCCTTCAGGTAGGGAATGATCTTCATGATGATGGTTTTCTCCCATTGCCTCTTCCTCGTCAGATTTGTGTCTGTTACTCATTCCTTCTTCTATTTTCTCCTCTTCGTTCTTCTCTTCTTCCTTCCACTGATCAACAAATTTCTGATGGAACTGCATCCACTCCTCTTCAGTTACAACCTTTCCATTAATGTGATATATTGGACCTCGATCAACAGATCCTGTTGTACTAAATTTGTCCTCCTCTGTAGGGGTATTTGAGGATGTTGCAGCTGCTCGTGTGTTCTCCACTGTGGATCCTAACATTGGCACCCCTGGATCAGCAGGACTTCTTCTGATAGGTATTTCCTGATAGTGAGCCCTGGTAGAAGAATTAGTTCTATCAACTAGATCTTCAATGAATGTTATTATGCCCAATTGTGGACCTTGACCACGACCTCGACCACCTGCACTGTTAGTATTTTGTGGGGTTTTGGGAGTTGTAAGATGATCACGCTTTACCCTTCTTGTATTTATACAACCCAAATCATTCCAACAAAAAACTAAAATAGACTGAATAGAAACAATTACAGGATGCAACTATGATAGTGTTTAATATTTATCCTCCCCGGCAACGGTGCCAAAATGTTGGGCACCCAATATGCAAGTTAATTACAACTCACATACAGAGTGTTCAATATTTATTGTCAACCCAAGGAAGTCTTGTCTTTCAAGGATAACATGCACAATATATTCTTAAACACTAAATTGTTGTAAATGAACAATCCTATTCTCTGTTCAACTATGCTCATCCCAAGAATACACTTAATCTAGTTTACCTTCTAAAGAATACAGTCACAATTACCTTTTGCTGTTCTTGATCTAGAAACTGAAAGACTCATGAAATCACATCTAGATTACTCTTGCAAAAAATGAGATCCTGTTTACCAAATCATCTAATGATTAACCCAACTATCTTAATCTGATTATTCTAAAAATCCAAAAAGACATGAATTGAGTGCTACTCTAGGAATTCAGAGTACATAAATTGAGTTCAACTATCCTATGAATTCAAAGTATAGGAATGAAATTCTGCAACCATAAAAGCAAAGAACAAACTGCAAGGATTCATGGAAACAACAACTAAAATATTTAAGGATGAACAGAGCTATTACAGCTACCACACAATTTGCATAAGGAATAATTACCTACTCACTCAACTGTCACACCATGCCACTACATATTTCCAAAAGATGCAATTAATAACACACTATAAATCCACAACTATTACAGCTTCCTATGAAGAAATAAAATTAACATAACATCACATGACAGAATAATTAAAATTCCTAATTTAACTCAACAATCCCTGTGGGAAGGTGGGTGTTACGGAGAGAAATTCCTATGGCTTGGGGTACCACTACCACAACAGACAGCTTGACTCCAGAAATCAATCCTTTTCAATATGCAATAGAAAGTAAATGTCTAACACTAAAGGATCAGACCTCATACCTTACTCCGGACGGTTGAAGTAGATCTCCGTTGAGCTTTCCAACTTCAGCTTGAATTGATAAATTAATTCCTCAACAACAAGCAAAAAATACAAGCATACTATATATCATGGTGTTAGATATATTCTAGCATATATAATCAACAATGTATAAGCATTTGAAATCATCCCATGGATAAAATATTTATTCAAACACACATTATTGGACAGGAAAATATATTTCTATTAATATAAATCAGAGATTACAATAGATACAACCTATGTCAGCACGTCTGCAAATTGGAGAAACTGAATCCCCCACTTGGGCCTCCACCACCTCAATCCTCCATCTCTCGATAGAAAGCTCACAAGCAAAATGCAAGCTTAGGAAGAACACAAAAATGCTCCAAGGGACAAAGGGATGCAGACTCAAGCATAAGTCCCGGAAACAATGGACTATAGTTTCTTTGCTTTTAATTCTCTCATATGCCTTCAATGTACCATAGAGTTCCTTATATAGCTTTTCAAAGGGGTAATGAAAGGTCGAATCTGGGCGATCTCAAGGCATAGGGAAGGCCAGGAGTCAAGTGAATCAGATCCATGTCAAGGAAAACTCCAAAAGGATTTGGATTTTGTACACATCTCGATGTACGTGGTTTTAGGAGTCAAACCCGCGTATATACGTAATTAAGGGTTTAAAATTCGTGTGTATCATTTTTCACATGTTTTTAGGGATGGTCAAGGAAACATCAAAGGAATAAAAATGGTCCACGGGGTCTAAGGAGTCTGCAGAGGGACAGGGGAAGGCCATACAAAGTGTGATTCACCTGGAGTGGTAAAATCAGCTATAACAGATTCCCCCTAATGTGTGAGGTCAGAGGGGTCATACGATGGCCGAAATACATTATAAGTCCATCCCAGAAGTGGAGTGATGAAGAATCCCAAATGGAAGACCAGCTACCCAATCAGCATAGTACAATGATACAACTCTGCACATAACTGCAAATACATATAGTAGTCCCAGATACATAAGAGTACAATGGCCATGAATAGGCATGCTACAAGATATCACATAAGTGGTCATCGCCACGTACAATATACATAGATCGGAATCTCCATGATGAATATATACAAAGGACCATGATCTCCATAATGGCTGGAAATGTCTGACCTATACTGGAATCAAGTCACGAGAGCTGAAATCTCATGAACACTGGCATGATCAAGGAGGTAGCATATGAGAGATGCCACCAATCTAGAAAGTCTTCTACACACTGCTACGAGTACATGTCCTACTATGTGAATAGAGGTGTCAAGGTCAAACATTGTAGTCCATTGTCTGATTAACGGTTAGTAATGTATACCATTAACAGACACGAGATCACCCATCGATAATGAAAATGGGAATCAAGTTACTAGAGTGCAAACTAACAAGTGTGAATAAATGTGTTGAGGTCGAACACTTGAGAGGATCCATCGATCAGGGGACATTGATGTATTCCCAAAGACTGTCGATGGAGAGAGAACTTGCCACTAATGACTGGAAATCTCAAGGCACTCAAACTGACTCTAGATTCCAATCCCAGAATAAATGATCTGAATTCGATGGGATGAAATCCACTGGAAGGTGTGCATTACGACATCTGCCATCATCCAACACGAGGTACTCAGCAAAGTTGTATAATGTGGAAGGAATCGATCATAAGGTGCACAAACCAGTAACTGTACTGGGAATGGCCGACATGAAAAGTCAAGATAACTGAGGAATGGCTGACTCAGGCTTCAACTTCCTTCGAACAAGAGCATAATGGCGTATGGTGACTGAATAACGGCAGCATAGAATTGATATACAAACTGGGACATCTCTACGACACAGGAGGCATCGATAGAGGCTCCATGGGGACTAGAAGCTTAACCAGTTGGTGGAGATAAGCTCAGATAAACGAGTACAACTCCTAAAGTAAAACTATAAACCCAACCAATGGATGTGATATACAGTGCTCTGTTCGAAGGTAACACGACTCGACAGTTGCCAAAGACAACATCTTTCCTTGTCCGGCTTTTTGGTTTTTTGATTTTTTTGGACTTTTTCAAATATTTAAAAAGCTTGAAAAAGAATAAAATTGCTTTATAGTTACAGACTAGGAGGAGACGAGTGTCATAAGGGAAAACAAACTAGTTCCAAGCAGTGGAACATACCTATGCTCAATGCAAGGATACATGTGTAGGATATCGACACTTGGGAGAAAATCCCCTCCCAGTAAAAAGGGAATCAAGCTGCAAAGGATATAAAAAATGGCTTTGCATGGCTAAACATGAGACAAGCTCAGGTTATATGGCTGAAACGCAATGTCAGGGAAGCTGGCATAAAGCTCAATAAGGAAGGAAAAGCTCATGATAATGCATTCACAACTTGACATGAGGGAGTATTGAGGGAAATAGGCCAGCAAAAGATCAAGAGGAGTATAAGGCTCTTGTGAAATGTCATGGCAGTACTATACAACGGACTCCCACACCCTAAAGGAGAAAACGTCAGCATGGGCACCAAATAAAAATAAGGCGCTTACTAGGGTACCCATGTAAGGTGAAGCTCTACCACTCATATCATGCCACTTCTAAAATAGCAAGAAGGTTCCGTGACATAATAGAGTGGGTTTGTACCTAAGGTCATGATGAAATGGTCATAAGGTCATGCAAATTGAAAACGGTGATGAAACCTAACATATATGCCAGTTAAGACATGATACTTGAGATCGACATGAACGGGTCAATGCAACGGCTGAAACGACACTGAAAAAGGGCTCCTACATCATTAGTTAGGTCAAAAACGGTCCAAAATGATTAGAAATTGTCGAAACTATAGGAAAGGAGGTAAAAATTTTCAAAATTTTGAAAAATTTCTATAAATAGTAAACAATTCAAAATATTATAAAACATTTGAAATTTTTACCCATTTAAGCTCATATTTTCAACAGCGAATTCTAGGAGATCCAGCCGGCGGAATCCACTACCGTTTCTTCCAGGTACTTACCCATGCTCTTCTCTTCCATTTTGATGCAATTTTTATCCAATTACATGGTCATTTGAGTTTTATAGGACAAAATAAAAAGGGCGCTGCGGCCCATGTGGAAATTGAGGGTTTTTCCGCGTATAGGGATGGATATACGCGGAAAATGCCCCCATAGTTGCATACATACACGGCTGTTTGGAAAACAGTCGTGTATGAGGCCGCGCATAAGGTTTTTTAAGTAATATAATGGGAAAATTTGCAATTTATTGTGCAGGATGGTCCTAGAGTGGAGAGAGCATGAACATGGTGAGGTAGAGGAAGCAGTAAGGGCTGATCTAATGGTTCAGTAAGCTCTACGTGCATGAAGACTCTATAATTTTTGGTGTCTTGGTGGCTTGAGAGCCAAACCAAGACTATTGCAGATGCTGGCGGATTACTGGGATCTAGACTCTGAGTCCTTCCAGATAGATGGGATGTCCCTCACTATAGAGGTGGACATATACTTCATTACTGGGATTTCCCAATGGGGGGAAGTAGTGAACCTTCGTTCTCGTGGTGGGCAAGGAGGTGGCCTAAATATCAATGAGTGCATTGCGGTGTACTGCTATCTAGACACAGAGAAGGTGGGGAGTCAGGTGCCTACCAACGCTATATAGGTGCTGGGCCTAAAGGCCATACTATTGACATTAGGTAGGATAGCAAGCTTGGCATCACTCCACCAGGCCTCGCAGCCTCTGATGTTCTATGCAGTGGAGTGCATGAGACCCAGATTTATGACTAGAGCACTACACTACTGAGCAACATGAAACATCAGCTCAGTGAATGTAAGGCAAGCAGAGTGTGGAAATTTGGGTTCAACAGTATATTGAGCATGTTTTTCTTCGAGTGTGTTCTAGGATTGAGCCCCAGAGTTGATGTTCTACTTCATAGGGTTCAAGATCCGGCCCAACGGCATTGGGCAGATGAGATGCATAGACTGGGGGGAGGTAGGGTGGCCAACCCCTATCCAAATGAATTCTTTCCATGGTGGCGATGACCGATAGTTGCCATCGATGACTACCCCTATGCGAGGATATATTTCTGGGGGGACCCAGACATGCCGCTACCACCAGGATCGGCATATGGTGATATAGGTAACGAATCTCGACCCTCTCTTTTTTTTAAATTTTTGAGTTATTTTAATTTTTTTTGTGTTTTCTGATTATATGGAATGAAAAGACATATTTTTGCATGATAATACATAGTGACATCTACCATTTGTGTGATGATGTGGGACCATGGTGGCCGGAAGGCTTCCCTCGTCACAGACGGAGGGGAAGAGGAGATGATATCACGGGTGTGGATGCAGAGCGGACGCTCCAGAGCATTCATACCAATTTTGTGAGGCTGACACATAGGGTTCCCATGGTGCAAGTTGAGGACTTTCCTGAGGCTATGTAGCGCCAAGTGGTGGGTGTACCACGAGCATGGGTGTGATTATTCCGATGGCTAGCTAGAGCCATAGTGACCTTCCATGATCACAACCCCCCTCCTCCTCCACAAGATTAGATACCTGGGAGTCTATACATTTTGTACTACCATGTATTATATGTTAGTGGCTCGAGAGCCGCATTTTTGTATCATGAAACTATGTATTACCATATTTTAGATGTTATATAAAAAGTTTTATGGTGATCGGTTTATTTATTTACATGTGTAAAAATTATGTTTCTGATGAATTTATTGTGTATGAAACAAATGCCAATCTAACACGTAGTTAGCATATGAGTCAGCAACTTGATTGTGTATGTATGTTATATTGCAAATTGTCATTATAATAATCTCACACATAAGAATCTTCTTAATAACGTCGGATCTCTAACATGGTACAAACCATTAAGCTGTGACACTACTAACTCCGAATCAAGACATACCTCAAGAGAGAGAACGCCATGTAAAATGGCATCCCATAGAAGCTCAATAACGACACTATATTCGGCAACATTGTTGGAAGATGGCCACAAACATACACCTCCTGAAGACAGTACCTGACCTATAGGAGTATAAATCACCCAAGCAGCAGAGGCTAAGTGTTGAGTGTGACGGCTTGCACCATATGTGAATCCTATGTAGGTGGAATATTCCATTGACATCTGCCAAAAGAAATGGAAACTAATCACAAACCCAATCACTATAAGAAAAGGACCTAACTATGAAAAATTGTACAATAATATACAATAACCAACCTTGGATGAGAATCATGCATAGTACTTCTTGAGATAGAGCCCATTTCTAGGATAATCCAAGGTCGTTCCCTCATAATCCACTAACTCATAAGCACCCTTCTCTAACACACGTTTGACCATGTAAGGACCCCACCACATGGGATTAAATTTTCCTACCCCCAAGGGTTCTTTTGGTTGATCCCACAAAAGGACCAAGTCTCCCTCACTAAACCTCCTTGGATGGACATACTTATCATACTGGACCTTTATGCGACATTTATTTACTTCTAGAGAAACCAAGGCATTTCGACATTGCTCATCAAGTTGCTCAAGGTGGACCAAACACTCCTCCAATAGTGAAGTGTCTAGTAAGAGTTCTACAGCTAGCCTCAAAGAAGGAATCTCACATTCAACTGACAATACCAACTCCACTCCATGTACAAGTTGATATGGAGAAAAACATGTGGCAGTCTTAACAACGGTTCTATATGCCTAGAAAGCAGGATATAACATGATGTGCCAATTATTCTTGCTTTGTGCGATGGTTCCTTGGAGAATGGATTTGAGTAATTTATTCACTGCTTCTACGTGTCCATTCACTTGAGGGTAGTAAGAGGAGGAATGATTTTGGTTGTACCCTAAATTTGATGCCAACTCTTCCATCATACGGTTCTGAAAGTGCTAGCCATGGTCAGTGACAGGCTCTTTCAGAATTCTGAACTGAGTAATAATCTAGTTGAATATGAAGTGGGCGGTTGTCTCACCGTCATATTTAACTGTAGGCATAGCCTCAGCCCATTTCATGAAGTAATCAATAGCCACTATGATATGATGATGCCCCCCAGCTGAAGCTGGGTTGCAATCCATAAAATCAAGCCCCCACTTAGTGAAGGGACCGACGGTGATAATGGGATGTAACGGGGCAGGTTTCGAGCTCATATTACATGCGAACACCTGGCAAGGGTGGCACCTCTTGATCAAATCTACACAATCCTGAAATATTGATGACCAAAAATAACCCGCTCTTAAGATCTTTCGGGTTGTAGAAAGCCCATATAAATGACCACCACACGCCCCTCCATGGCAATCATTCAACACTACCTCAGCCTCTTCATGAGTTAAACAACATTGTAAAATGAAATCTACCCTACGGTGGTACAAAGTGTTATCCACTATGAGGTATTTTTTAGACACATGATGTAATCGTCGTCATTCATCCCATGAAAGGTGAGTAGGGATCTTCAATGTTTGTAAATACATTATGATATCCCCATACCATGGGTCTAAAGTTGAGATTAAGAAGATGTGTTCATTGACAAACGTATCTTCACAAACCAACTCCTCAACCTCGCTCGGGAAATCCGATATAAGCTCTGCAAAAATTAAAGACTTCTTCGATTTTGCCGAAACAAATTTGAGATTGAATTCTTGCAGAATGACAATCCATTTATTATATTTTCCCCCAATCATCCTTCAAGTGAGGACGAATTGAAACGGATTGACATGGGATACGACCAAGGCCTGGCGAAGGAGAATATAATGTCTCAACCGTTGAACCGCATGTATGGTAGCTAAAGCAAGCTTCTCGACATGAGAATAACGAATCTCTGCGTCAATAAGGTTCTAGATCAGATAGTATATGACATTCTCTTAGAGCTCCTCATCCTCTTGAACCAAAACCATACCAATCATCTCCATGGACGCGGCCACATAAAGTAGAAAATCACGGCTATAGTCTGGGAGACTAATCACTGGGGCTGATGCTAGGGCTCGCTTGAGTGCATCAAAGGACTCCTGGGCTCGCTCATCCCAACAAAAGGTGGTGTACTTCTTCAATAGATGCATGAATCCTCTAGTCAAATTGGAAAAGTTGACAACAAATATCCGTAAGAAGTTTTACATGCCTTGCAAACATTGAAGATGATGAATATTCTTCGGGGGAGACAACTGAAGTATTGCCTCAACCTTCAAAGGGTCGACTCTTATACCCTCTTTAGAAACGATGAATCCTAACAAACGACCTGACTTCACACAAAAGATGCACTTATGAGGATTTAACCTAACCAAATAATGCTGACATCTTTCGAATGCCAATCTCAAGTGATAGGGATGACACATTCTCATACGAGAATAAGTAGGAAGGTCATCCAAAAATACTTCGATAATCGACTTGAGATCATGGAAGATCAAGGTCAATGCCCGCTGAAATGTAGCTTCAACATTTTTAAGGCCGAAAGGCATTTTTCGATATGCAAAAGTTCCCCAAGGATAAATAAATGCAGTCTTATGTTGGTCCTCAGGTTTAATTTGTATCTAATTATATCCGAAAAATCCATCCATAAAGGAAAAAACCTTGCTACCCGCACACTCATCCAAAATCTGATCAATAAATGGTGTGGGGAAATTGTCCTTAGGATAAGCACAATTCAAATCACGAAAATCAATACATATGCGGATTTGTCCCTATTTCTTATCCACTAGAATGGAGTTGGAAACCCACTCCGTCAAGGGAACAGGATAGATAAAATCGGCTTTTAACAGTTTCTCTATCTCTGCCTTAATCGCGGGTGCTTTCCTAGGATTCACCGCACGCAAGCATTGTCGAACAAGCTTAGCATTGGGATAAGTCTTAATCTCATGCTCGACAATATGAGGGTCAATACCTGGCATTTCGTCGTAAGACCAAGCAAAGATATCATGGAATTCCTTAAATAGCTCAGTGTATTCTTGAATCTTAGCATGGGAACTTTCTGCCCCAATATAGACATTCTCTATCCTACCAGGATCGCGAGAGATATTGAAAGGAATTGTTGAAGATATGTTCACCATGTTTGCATCAGCCATCGGACCAGGAGAGCTTAATGGAACCATAGGACTACCAACTGTCTCACTAAGAACCGCCCTAAAGTCCTCACACTCCAAGTGGTCAAGCTTGGGAAGAAAGTAAGATCTATGATGGAGTTCCTCCCATGGTGGCTCAACTCCTGACATAGCCTCAATAATCGATTCATCTGAAGGAAAAACCGTATCAAGGCAGTCGTGCACGTGAGAAGACTGCACTGCCCATGCCGATAGCACATAAGGGTCCTCCTCCTCCATTCACGAAGAGGAAGGACTAGGCTCTACAACACATTTGAGATTAGCTTGATAAGATATCATAGTTGCAGGCAACAACACGTCCGTCACGATGGGCTCACTCGGAGTACTCGGTGTAGGAAGAATCCAAGGATCTTCCATATGACTCTTGCGAAAAGACACCGATCTCATAGATGTCGAAGCCTCACTGGAACTAGACCCTATCATAAGAATCGGTGCAGGACAACTAAAGCTTCCCATGAGGGATGGATACATGCCTACACCCACACTCCCAGTTGCCGGCTGAGAGTGTTCAATGATCGGGATCAAAGCTCCCAAAGATGTGATAACATTTGGATTCTTGAATGTTGTTTGATAAATCGTGACTATCTTCCCATTAAATGGAAAGCATACAACGTGAAATAGGGAAGAAGCAACAACTTGCATACTATACATCCAATTCCTACCCAACAAGAGATTGTAGTCAAGGGGCGCATCAACCACCTCGACCTCTATCACAACGGTCTTCCCTCCCAAACAGACCTTAAGGGAAGGAAGGATGTTGTGTGGCCTAAATGATCTCCCATTGAACGCAGTTAACATGGTCGCTGATTTAGACAGCTCAGGGGAACCTAAACCCTTCCAACACGATAAAGACATCAGAGAAGTGACAACGCCTTCGTCAATCACAGTGTGCTTGATGGTCATATTAATATATTCTACTTGAATCAAAAGAGACACATTGTAATGCAAGTGAGGTTGAAGTCCTGTTGTTTCAAATTTAACCACGGAGGAAGAATCATCATCATTCACACCAAGGGCAGAAAGCAACGCCTTCCTTTGCGAAGGACAACTCTGAAGCACTTCCAATGCAGACATCACACAAGGAGTGTGGCCCAAATCCTCGACAACTGAATAGTTCTGGGTGGCTTGGGCATTAGGATTGTGCCTCTAACCCTTAAGGACTCCCTTAGGAATGCGAGGTGTAGCTTCAGGTTTATCCATAGGTTTCTCAATACACAAAGGGGACCCTAGTGGATCAGGTTCTTTTCCTGGGCTGGGTTGTGACGAACCATAGTCTTTTGCATGGGTCACAACTTTTGCAGCACGTACCATGTTAATGCAACCATGACCACTACCCTCCATTGGATCTTGATCACCACCAAACTGATCATGGGTCCTCGAGTTCATATTTTGATTGTGAGGTAAAGGGTGGGTTAGCACAGCTAAGCCCTGTGCCAAGAATCTCGAGGCTTCATCGATACGAGGGCACAAGTAAGTGAGGTGATCATCCTTACATAACTTGCAAGGGAACTTAACCTTAAATTTAGCTTGCTTGTCCCCCCCAAGATTATGACCATTCTTGTCATTACTATTAGCATTCTCATTCTTATTCCCACCCTTACGATTATTCTTACCCTTTTTTCTATTCCGTCTAGGCTACTGGTTACCCTTCTGGTACGACGATTGCACTGAAAGTACAGTCGCCATTTGGACAGGTTGAGATGAAGCCGTAGCTTGTCCCAAAGCAAATTGGTTGATTGACAATCGAGTAACTTGTTTTGCAACCGAATCCATAGGTTTCGCACTTGCACAACCAATGATGCCATCTGCATGTGGTCCAGGTTTGACTTTGGGGTCGAAACTAGAATGCGAAGCATTGGGAATAATCTCATATAACAAACTGGACTGAGCATAAATCAAGTCCAATTCCTGCGCCCTAAAAATTGCTTGTTCCTCATTCTCCACTCCGGATGTAGAAACATCCTTCTCTATATATGGCAATAATGACTGAAGGAACCATTCGAGGAGGAACTCCGGCGGCATAAAGGATTTAATTAACCTCTTCTGTCTATGCCACTTTTGGATATGATCTGAGATATGTGTGGCCTTATCCTGCCGAAATGTCGACAAGAGTTCAGTTCCAACGTCACAACGCACTGGTAGATGGAAGTGGTTAAGAAAATTCATCACTAGGTCATCAAACAAAGCGAATGCCCCCCTAGGTAGCTCTATATACCATTTCACAGCAGGCCCTGTAAGGGTGCATTGAAATAGCCTTAAATGGATGGAGTCCTGGTGTACGGAATTCAAAGAGCACCATAGGTGAAAGGTAGTAACATGTTCACTCGGATCCTCTCTCGGTTTTCCCTCGAACTTAGGTATGTCCGAGGGAAGCTTAGTAGGGATAGCCGGCCAAGCCGGGTCATGAACTACATGATTGTTCGTCAATCTCGACTAGTCAGGAAGATTAAGTCTCATGAGGAAAGGGAGCCTAGGATGATGAGGTCGATGGACCACTCCCTGATAGTTCTGATTCACATAGGTCTGATTACCACCATGGCCTTGGCCATAGTGCCCTCCTCCCATTTGACCCATATAGGGTGGCATGGAAGCACCATAGTGTGGTGGACCTTGACTATTAGGAGCTACAAAGCTGTAATTTGGAGAGGAAGTAGGTTGTTGATACCTGCCCCCATAAGGTGAAGAACCTTATCCATACTACGTCCCATAATAGGGTCCATAAGTCATCGCATGAGATGTCGCATGAGACACTCCGTAAGTAGGAACATACGCTCTGGAAGTAGGAATATACATTCCAGAAGTAGGAATGCGACCTCTAGAAGTATGAGCATGACCTCCCAAAACAACGAACGATACATGAAGCTGAGACACAACCTGTCTAGTAACCGCAGTACGGACATAACTCGTAGCAACGTTTCAGCCCGAAGGGCCACATGAATGAGGTGGAGGGTGAAAATTTGAAGAACTAGGGATAGAGGATAGAGGGATCTGTGTAATTATGTGCGTACTATTCCCTATAGTCACTCGTCTCGGATCTGGTATCCTAATAGGATCACTAACCCTAGACCTAGGAGGAATATGTGATGTAACTTCCACCACTGGGATGGAAGGTGCAATGTGACTAGTGCTCCCAAACCTATCCGCATGGTAAGGAATGAGAGTGCCCCATAGGCATAGTGTTAGGCTCGAACTCAGATTCGACATGAAATGCCAAATCATGTGTGGGAAAACCAGACATACCATAACTACCATAACTAGTGCTCGCGGGTTCAAAATGAGTCTCAGCATCCTCCGGCATTCCATACCGGTAATGTGTCAATGGGGAATCAACCCTATAGTGAGTAGGTCTATCATGAAAGGTTCCTATCTCATAAATCATGGGACCTAACTCAGCCAAGTTGGGTGAAGGATCGTAGGTAGGAGTAAACTCCCCATCTTCCACTTGAATGGGAGAAGCTGGTTCAGGAATACCTTCTATATGGTCTCCCATGGCGTGTGAATCAATGTGCGAAGTAGTCTGCCTGGACTGTCTATGTCTCTCTCCCAAAGGAGGAGGAGATGTAGAAGGCAAAAGTCCTACTAAACGATGAGAACGACGAGGAGCCACACCCAAATCCATAATGACTCAAAAAATAGAAAAGACTCTCTATTTACGCAAACCCTAGGAAATCTATTGTGCATAGAGCAATCACCAATAAAATATAAAGCCAAATGCAAGCAATCAAGGGTAGGATAAGTGAGCTCCTGAATGAAGCAGGTATGTCTCGCCTAGGAGAGGCTTGAGACTCCCATACACAACAAGTAGATGTATGTAACCAATTATTGTGGCCCTCAGCTTCAACGTGTAAAACGACTATGCTGTCCAACCCCAACCTGGCTGGGACACCCACAGAATAACCCCTACAAAGTACCCCCTCAATATTCTAGGTAAGACCACTAAGGTCACCTCAATATAATCAATGCTCAGGCAGACAGTTGCAGGCAGGATTGACCGTATGGGCAGGGTAGCAAAGCCTGAAACTATCGAAAGAGCCCCCATATATGAATACAATCCTGGAAATATCTCCAGTGCTACTCAGTTATGACTAGGGGTCATCCCAATCAATAACCACTCACACTCCCTTGTTTTTAACTCCCTTTTGAGAGGAGGATCCTAAGAAAAACTAGTTATACCAAGGATTTCACACACTGACCTGGACAGACACATACATGTTGTTGTTTAGTGCTCTTGGAGAATTTACTCACAATGAACTATTCCAAGACCCTAAAACCTAATATTGTTGGTGCACCCTATAAAAGAAAAGAGTGTAGTTCATTTTAATTAAACGTTGATTTTAATTAGCTTTATTACTCAAAAGAGGGATATGGCCGTGCAACTAATGGTGTTATGACACAACATGAAGTAAAATGCACACCTAACAATCAATGCAAATGCATTGTGTCCATGAAAACAGGGTATGCTACTATGTGAAATGCACAATTTTTCTTCAAATGATGAATGCAAGTTTTCCTATATGAAATCTTGACTAATACTCCAAAGCAAATCTAGTGCAAGTACTATGCAAAATGCAAAATGCAATGCCTGATGATAAGCAAATATTTTTGGATTTTTTGAAATAAAATGAGATACAAAAAGCAAAAGAATGATTCTACAACCCGCGGACTCTGCAAACACACTCAAAAAACACTCAAGCAAAGCACTAAGGTAAAAGAAATCTAATGCACTAATCCCAAACAAAAAATGGAAAATGCCATGACAAGAACCTTATTAAAACAAAATTACCCAAAAAAAAATGTCTCGAGTCAAAAACAGAGGTATAAACAGACTCAGGGAGTGTCAAAGGAGACTCAGCAATCATCAAACTTCACCCAACAATCATTTAACTTCCACTAAAAGGCAAAACTACGGGCATACGCGACTGTTCGCAGTAAACCCGCGTGTATACATGGAAATAACAGAGAAACCCGCGTGTATATGCAACTGTGAATTAAAAACTCATGTACAGGAAGAAAGGTGCATAAAAATCAAGGAAAACAGACAAGCTGAGACAAACTTCACACCAATCAGACACTACCAGGAAAACATGCCCCCACACCCAACACAAAAACAAGAGAGAAAGAACAATTCAAAGTCATTGAATGCTGATAGAAAAACCCCCAAAGGAAAACTACTAGGAACTCCCCAGTGTAGTCGCGAGTTCTGTTACGGAGAGAAATTCCTATGGCTTGGGGTACCACAAAGAACAACTTGACTCCAAAAATCAATCCTTTCCAATATGCAATAGAAATTAAATGTCAAACACTAAAGGATCAGACCTCGTACCTTACTCTGGACGATTGAAGTAGATCCCCGTTGAGCTTTCCAACTTCAGCTTGAATTGATAAATTACTTCCTCAACAACAAGTAAACAATACAAGCATACTATATATCATGGTGTTAGATCTATTCTAGCATATATAATCAACAATGTATAAGCATTTGAAATCATCCCATGGATAAAATATTTATTCAAACACACATCATTGGACAGGAAAAGATATTTCTATTAATAGAAATCAGAGATTACAATAGATACAACCTATGTCGGCATGTCTACGAATCAGAGAAACTAAATCCCCCACTTGGGCCTCCACCACATCAATCCTCCATCTCTCGATAGCAAGCTCACAAGCAAAAGGAAAGCTTGGGAAGAACACAAAAGTGCTCCAAGGGACAAAGGGATGCAGACTCAAGCATAAGTTCTAGCAACAATGGACTATAGTTTCTTTGCTCTCAATTCTCTCATATGCCTTCAATGTACCATAGAGTTCCTTATATAGATTTTCAAAGGGGTAATGAAAGGTCAAATTTGAGTGATGTCAAGGCATAGGAAAGGCTAGGAGTCAAGTGAGTCAGATCCATGTCAAGAAAAACTCCAAAAGGATTTGGATTTTGTACACATCCTGATGCACACAGTTTTAGGAGTCAAACCCACATATATACACGATTAAGGGTTTAAAATTCGCGTGTATCATTTTTCATATGTTTTTAGGGATGGTAAAGGAAACATCAAAGGACAAAAAATGGTCCACGAGGTCTAAGGAGTCTACAGAGGGACAGGGGAAGGCCATACAAAGTGTGATTCACTTGGAGTGGTAAAATCAGCTGTAACAGTGGGCCCAACCTTCACACAGAGATGTTGGATATAACGCACGTTAAAACCCTTATATCTGAAGTAACTCCATGTATTAAAAAGGCAGATCAATTACACAACTCTCAGTCACAGCTAATACAATGAATTGGTTATGAGTTCAACCCTTGGCTTAGAAGAGTTCTCCATATTTATACAATGTAAATCATAACATCCTATCCCTATTATTTGGCAGCCATGAAGATCTATGATCTTCAAGTGCCCTAAATTACAATAGATATTACAACCATGGTAGGATGAAAGATAGGAAATATAGGGAAACTGTTAATTGACCCAGAAATAATGATATCCTCAGATCACAGCTATACACAAGTAGCAACGCATTGTTGACCTCCAAATCTGCCACATTATGTTGCAATTATCTTTGTACAGCTTTGCTTGGAATAATATACTAGGACTGCATTCCTTGGGCAATGGTAGAATGGATGGCGATTAACTTGAGCGATGAATGCCCATCCTTTTCGTAGCATGTTCAGTCCGTTATACCTATAGTCTCTAAATCTCAAAAAACCTTTATAAACCATCATATGTTAGCATATTGAGAGATATAAAGCCTTAATTACCACAATCATAAGTATTAATAAAATAAGAAAATAACCAATCATACCTTGGTGGCTTGAAGAGCATAGTGAGGGAAAAACATCTATTTGGCATACTCAATGGGGTGGGATAGGGCAAAAAGAGGTGAATAAGGATGGTAAAAAAGGGGCCATTTTTGGGCCCAAAACCCCCATAGCTGGCATGTAGCAGTAGGACCAGTTAGGTTTCCCCCATGGCGTGAAAGTATTACTAGGATATGGAATTTCGGCATAAGGCATTCCTGTAGGATTGGGTGGATAATTAATGTTCCCTATAGGTATTTTATTTGTTGTATAACCATAACCCCAAGAGGTTTGACTAGTTACAGGTTGCGCCCCCAAGGGATGACCTAAACTAGATTGGGGACTAACCACATTAGTGTGGGTGGGAGGGACATAAAATATAGATTGCTCTATACAAGAGGTCTGTCCTTAACTAGATACAATTCTGGTGCCAGATAACGTAGGTCGTGTCGGGGGTTGACGCCCGACACTAGAAGGTAATGACGAAATGGGAATTGAAGGTTGGGCCCCAGGTGTGGAAGACCTGGGAGGATTGGTAATAGACATAATATGGGAGGTGGTGGGGTTGGTAGTTTGACCTGGGTTGTGTGGTGTTACTGTGCGATCTATAATCGGTTCAATGGGTCTCATAGAATCAACAAGTGAACTATATCCCACAAGAACGGCTGTGGAACATGATGGTGGTGTGCCCAATATGTCATATATTTTCCTTTCAATATCCCATGCATAGAGAATGGCTGCATGGTATTGTCTAAGTTCTTCTTCATCTGGAGAAACTTCTTCAGAAAAGTTTAAACAGGTGCCAAATGAGGAAATGGCCTGTCCTATAGAGGTATCCCAAAATGGAGCATTGGTACCATAATCCAGATGGGTAGTATCATCAACATGACCTTCTATGGGAGAATGGAATGAAGTATTACCCTAGGAAGGTTTTTGGACCAAGGGAGGTGAGTGTGAAGGATATGGTCCTTCGCTTTCTGCTGCCACATTATCTCCCACTTGGGAGGTGGTAGCAGCTCCTTGGTTGATAGATTCCATTGGATTTTATGCTGAACCAGGAATGAAATTGGGTGGCAAGCCCCGTACTCTTCTGGACTGTCTTAGCTCATCCAGTTTGTACAGCTCCTATCTAACCTAGGGTCTGAAAAACTAGAAAACACACCAAAAATTTTCCTACTCAAGCTATAGGTCAAACAAGCAAACTTAAAATGACAGGAGGGGTTCAAATAGTCAGGTCTCTCACCAGGATTGTCAAGAATGTGCCATTCGTGATATACCTCAAGGGTACGTGCGTAGTAATCTCCCCGAATGGTTTTTTTGGTGTATGGCTCCACACAAGACGGCCAAAGGGATTTCCTCATATGGATAAGGTATCCTAGTGGGGTCTCCCGATATACGCAAGGTACATGGGAGCTCAAATCGGTAGTAATGTTGTCTAATGCATAACCGTATGCAAGGGGCCTTCTAATATACAATCGAGTACATGAAGTACCTTTCTATATACCTTAAGGGTACGTGAAAGGCCATTCGATATACTGATGATACATGGAAGAACCGCGCGAGTCCTAGGATGTAATGCAGACAAGTAACGATAGCTCTTATGCTTAACGATGCCCGAACATGTCTCTAACCTATCACTCAAATTGCTATATAAATTTTAACCTATAATTACCGTTAATTTTAAATTGGACAGTTAGGTGAATGCATGGATTTTTTATAGAAAAAGTAAAACCATGCAATATGCATATGCAAATATTTCACTTTACCGTTCAGTATGCCTACCTACGGGAGGGAAAGAGAGTATTTTCTTTTTCTTCAAAACCAAAAATATTTCCAAACAACAATCTTGAACAAAAAATCAAAGACAAGAAGCACTTTCCAAAATCATTTCTCTTTTATGAAAGCAGTCAAATTGGAAGGAGTCTCTTTTCGTAAAAGAAAAAAAAGCAGCACACTATATGCATATGCACTCTATTTTTTGATTTTTCTTAAAGCATAGACAGATCTAAATTAAAACTATAATATTTTTTATTTTGATGAGATAGTATAATTGCAAAAGAGACAAAAGAACATATAGAACCTGAAATCTTGTGAGGCCAATCAGAGATCCAATGTCTTATGCTCACTAATGATAATGACCTGATCTCAATCAAAAATTTTCTTTTTAAAACAAGCAAAAGGAAGTCTTCTATGGGAACAAAAAATGAAATCAAGATGCTAATTAAATGTTTTTATTTTAGTCTATGTAACATAAATAAAAGAGAGCTCTCTAAAACCTAAGATTTTGAAAAAGAAATCCTTTTACAAAGACAACCAACAAGCACAGAAGAAAATGGACAATCAACAAGGCTAATCTAGCTTTTGGATTCTTCAAACAAACCAATCTTTTACCACAAAATTTCAAACCACAAGAATTAGATTCTAACACACAAGCCTGACAGTGCAGGGATGAAAGTAAATCAACTCAATTTTTTTGCAAAAAATGAGAAAAAAGTGGTCTTGGAATAAGGCCTACTTGGCACCGCGTGCTGCTAACAGGGTTCAGACGGTGGAATCTCTTCTCACCAACAGCATAAGAGTGGTTCCCTGTATAAATCCAAAACATAAAGGAGAACAACAAACCAAGTTAGAAGAAGATCAGATCAAGGTAAAAACTGATAGATTGAGAGTAAAAAAGAGCATAAAAAGTTGAAATACTTCAGATTTGAGCAGATCCAAAAGTTTCAAACCAAAATTCACTGAGTCAGATAGCAGATCTGAATGAATATAGTTGGATATGGAGCCTAGATTTGGACAAGAGTTCAAGAATTGAGGAAGATTAGATCAACTGATATACGTATCAATCCCCAGTGGAGTCACCAGATTTGTAACCAGGAATATTTCACCTTCTACGGACATAAGTTGTTCCTCTGGTCTGAATGGTTCAGATCCAGAACAAATGAGTGAATAACAAAGGATGAAAACCTTCCCTAGATGTTGTAGACACCTGTAATACTGCTTCAATAGTGAACCTGTGTACCTACAAACAGATCAAACATGCAAACACATCAAAGCTACCAGAAAATCATTTACTTATCCATGTTAGTGACTAAGGAATCTAACAACATGTACATGTGAAATCAAAACAACAGTAATGTGGGACAGAAATCAGCTTTGCATTAATATGTATGGAGAAGTTTACAACCAATTAAGCCTCAGTGTCGACATGCATCTCCATGATACAAACAATTCATCCCCATAAGCTCCAACTTTGTTGTCTATGCTATCCAATGGCTTGGGCCAAGTGGTCAATCCAACAACATAACAATACCTCTATAGTTCTCCCCTTCAACCACGGACATGAGCTTGTATTTATAAGGCTCAATGGATAGGAATGGTTGAGAGATTTGTGGATGAGGTGGCCTCTAATATCCTATGATGGGGGATCTCGAGCTCAACTAACCCACAATGACAGGGATAAGGGAGGACACAAGGCTCATGATCTAGAAGCCTCAAGAAACTTCTATTTTTCCCATTTTACCCAGGGTACCGCTTTTCTCCTCTTACGACAGAGCGATTTAGATGAGAAACGCTTATGGACCAAAGGCCACAGGCGGTGGCACCACTTATGGAAAATAGGATGAAGTCGGTGTGTTAGAGGAGCAAGTCGGTATGCCGACTTGAATGATAGTTGAATTAGTCGGTCATCCGACTAATTAGAGATTAGGTCGACCACCTAAAAGTCGTGTCGGTTCACCGAACCGACAGGTAGTTATTTTGTAATTGTTTTGCAATCATATATATTAGGCTGTTGAGCCAGATGAGAACTCAGTTCAGTTATCTATATTGTATGGACCCTCTTATGATAATATAATATGTTATTCTATCTATCTATTCTTGTCTCTTGTATCTGTTATGTATGTATGTTTTAGTTTGTATTATTGGTAACCTTATGTGATCTATGAGATTACAACATTGGTTCCATTGTCGGTAGTACATGTCTGAGATGTATGCAAGCAGATGATATCAGAACAGGATATTAAGGACTGGTGGGAGTGTAAATTAGAAAATTATTTACAGAATTACGCACGAAGAAATAGATTGATGACCACACAAGCAAAAGAGAGATTCTTTACAGAGATGCATGAGAAGTTTGTAGAATCCGTGCCCCAAATTCTGAAGAAACTCTTGGATGAAAAATCCGAAAGGGACTAAAGATCAATAGTTACTAGAAAAAATAATTCACGGGGGAAGAACAAACTTGTTGGAGTGGTTTGAAAAGATCACCGATGATTTCTGTGAGGAGAAAGCAGTAGAAGACAGAACTTCGGTGGAAACTGTCAAGAAGAAATTCTACATAGAACTCACTGAGCAATTCTTGTGTTCCTTACCGAACTTGCTGTTTAAATTCTTGATTGAGAAGGGAGTAGGTCATATTGTCGAACCCCATCCATCATTTTGTGGACCACCATTAAACCCTAACTAGGCGAAAAGTAAAAGAGGTGGAAAAAATTCATTGCAAAAAGGGAGTGGGAATACTTCCTAAGCAAGTAGACAGAACTATCCGGACTTTCTAAAGCATCAGGTAGGCTATGGGGGGGTAGTTGGTCATATGTTAGAATAAATTGGAGTGGATTCTAGTAGACTAAAGGAAATACCAATCACCAGTAATGAGAAGTCAACCTAAAAAGGAAATCGAGAAGATAGTGTCACACAAAAATATGATGGACTTCTAGAAAATAGAAATGGAGAGGAGCCTACAAAGTAGGGAAGAAATAAGAGAAAGAGCCTTAGTACTGCAAAGAGGAATAAGTACTAGGGAAACTGACCAGGAAAGAGATCCGTCGTAGTCGAGTCATGACCAACAAGAAGAAGGCATGGAAGAAGAGGTGTCCCCTATGAAAGAAGAATTGTGGATAGAGCAGCGAGAAGCTCTCCAATTAGAAGTTCCCTAGGAAGTAAAACCTCCGACAGATCCGCGTACCCGGATACAAGCTATTGTCAAAGAGGACCTCAGACTAGGAGCTGGTGACTTTAGTATCTGGAGCTGACTAGATGACGAGACATACACTGGTAGACATCTAATTATCCATCGACCAGAAGAAGGAAATTGGGTTACACTTCAAGCATTACCCTCCAACTGAAGTATCCACTTACTTTTACTGACACATGAAGGAGCACCCCCCTACCAAATACAGCTTTGGAGAACACAGAACATTTAGAACTATGAAAAAATAATTGCAGTGGGACATCGACAAAAGAAGTCGACACTAACCGACCACTAGTCGAATAAGAATCGACAATCAAAACAACTGATGGGAATGAGAGTTCCGTCGACCATAGTTCCATAGAGAGGAATAATCCAATAACCCCACTACCCCCACCACCACCTCCACCTCCACCACCGCCACCTTTAGACAATGACAGTGATTTCGACATGGGTCACGGGTCAGCATACATTCCTCTATATGAGGGGATGAGGACCCCAGATGACACTGGTTCATCTGTGAGTCGACTTGGGAGGCTAACCAAGTTACAGATGAAGACAGGCAGATGGCGCAGTTCATTGGTGCCTTGAGGAAAAGGGCATTAACTTGGTACATGACCTTTTCTGAGATAACACCCCGAGAAACCAAAGTTGAGATCAAAGCGCAATTTCTATCATTTTTCAAAACTCCAGATGCAAAACATCTGGCAGCAAATAAACTAAAAATGACATTGCAGAAGCCAGGATAAACTGTCCGCGATTATGATAAATGATGGAAATACCTTCTTAGCTAATTAGACTATGTTATTGATGAACAATTATTAATCCAATGATTTCTTGTAGGCTTATCACAGAAAATTCGCCCACACATAAGTCTGGAGACATTCAATAATTATGAAGACATGCTTACAAAATATCTCCAAGTAGAAATGAATGAGGACATACCAGCATACTCCACCTATCACACACTAGAAGAATAGCTTGAGAACGTACAGAAGTCATTAAAATAATTAAACCTCAAAAATCAGGATATCTAGTGCTCGACGGCTGAACATTCCAAAGACAACTGTCGCTAGGACATCAGCTGATAGGACGTTCGATTCATGCAAACTAAATGTTTTTGCGACATTTTCCAAGAGCATGGAGACCACTCGGAAAAAGATTGTTCGTTGAACATGAAGAATGGCAAGGCGTCTTGGTGTGCAATCTGTGAAACTAAAAATCATAACACGGTTGACTTCCATTTGAATCTCAAGAACCGATAGAATTATCATGTAGTCTATCAGACCAATGCAGTTGCACAAAGTAATGAGAAAAACCACACGCCAAACAATCAAAACAATCAAATATACGAAGTTCGAAGATACGAGCACTGGTATGACAATCAACATGGAGGCTATCGAGGTCGAGGTTGATTGTCTGGGAATCGAGACAACCGACCACGTCAACCCATCCAATGTTTTACATGTTATAAGGAGGTACATCGGCATGTAGACTGTCCATACAAGGACAGAACTAACCTCAAATTTTGTACTCATTGCAGAGTAGGGGATCACTCATTAGAGGATTTCCCTACCATGCTGGAAAAAATAAATAAAAAGAAAAATGTTAATGTCTTGTCGTGTGTGCAAAAAAATGATGTAATAAATACAAATAATTTACATATCATAACCCGACAAGGGACAAAAACATGAAATGATAACCCACGAATTAACAAAATAAAAGAAAATAATGTCTACCCTGATCTAGTTAAAGAAACACAAATATATAAAGAGGCAACAAACGTATTTAAAGAATTTTCCCGACAATAGGAAGCAAACGACAAATGACATAACAAAATAAAATAATTGATAGAGTTCGTACAGAGAGATAACTTAGTATCTTAGTTCATCGACTTGCTATATGAAATCAAACATAACAACACCAAAAAACAAACAAAGAATATATGTGGTATAAATCAAAAATATAAAAGTGATGTCGACCCACTTGTCGACTTGGAAATGGAAGGATACCACGCCCGACAAGTCGTGCTCAACTTTGGATCACAAGTAAACATCATGACTCGTGACACTTGGGAACAACTGGGCAGACCTTGACTGTATGAGTTAGGTATATACCTGAAACTAGCCGACCAGGGCCTAATTGAACCTATTGGAGTTTGGAAAAATGTCAACACAATGATAAAAGGAATATCGACCAAAGTCGACTTCGAAATTATTTACCCTAAGGAAGGCTCTAGCTCCTTCCCAGCATTAGTAGGTCGACCCTGGGGAAGGAATATGAAAGCATCGATATCCCTAGACAAAGGAAGAATAAAATTGAAAGGAAATGATCAAAAGGTCATTGTACCTATTCACCCATCCCAAGGAGAACCTTGGACATAACCTATCGATCAAGAAGTTGATATCTGACAACTTTATCAGGTACACAACAATGAAGATTATACAGAACCTAATATCTATGGATAATTTCATTTAGGTAACCAAGAATCAGTCGGTTATAATTCATACGTAGAATTATATGATTGGGAAATCGAGAACTATGAAACACAAGCAAGAGGGTGCTAGACTATCCAAAAAGTACAGAAAAATCCCACCCAACAGTGCTTCATAGTGTCCATTGTCCCAAACATATTTCAGAAAAAAATTAAGAATACCCTAGTTTAAAACCTACAAATGTAAATAATACACAAATACCAAGATACAAGGAAAGAGAATCACCAGTCATGCACATAGAACAAGTGTCCAAAAATATTGGTGAACATGGTCGACTACAAAGTTTAGTAGAAACTTTTACAAGACAAGCTGCTAGATGGTGGGATACCCATCAGACAAGACTGCAGACCTGGACATCAGCTTGGACTTACTTTGTTGAAAGGTTTGGAGGAAAGAAACTAACCCAATAGGCTCAGATACCCATATTCACTCAAGGACAAAATCCAAAAGATCATATTAAGACATGTGAAAAAGAATGGAGAAGACTTGGATACAAGGATGAACGAGCATGGCCACACCTGTTTCCATAAACCTTCTCTAACTTACCAAACAAATGGTATAAAATGGAAGAGGCTAGGGGTGAAACCTTCCTATGGCCTGAACTCAGAGAAAATTTCATTAAATATTTCAACTTTATACCACAAAATGAGAATTTGGTCGAAACAACAAAACAGATTAAAGAATTTATAGAGCCAAGAGAAAACAAACCCTTACAAGACAACCGACAGAAAATGAACTGTAACAATATACAAACTAGGTCAATACCACAGTCGACAAGACTATAGTTGGAAAATTAAAATACAGAAGGGAAAATATTTAGATGGAAATCAAACCATGTCAAAATGACCAAACGTATTTGCATAGTGCTTAAAATTGAAATAATCGGCAAGAAGGAAGCCGACCAGATGACTGCAGCTGACTTCCCTGCCACATTCTCCCAGTTTAAAGAAGGAAGTCGACCAATCAATAAAGACAAAGCACCAAAATGGCTAGATGCTAAATTCAAGACTATAGAATTCGACATCTCAAATGATGACCGACCAAAAATGGAAAAGATTGGAGACTACTGGAGTAAAGAGCAAACAACAGAAATAGTGAACTTAGTAAAAGAGTTCCAGGTTGTATTTTCCAGATATTATAAAGATCTCAAAGGTTTAGTCCACGAAATGGGTGAAATGAAAATTGACACTAAACCTGATGTTCAACCTATGAAGAAAAGACCATATAAGCTAGCTCATAAATACAAAGAGATAGTCAAAAAGGAAATTGATAACATGCTTGCAATAGGCATCATCTACCCTATTGACCAATTAGAATGGGCAAGTCCAATGGTTGTTCAACCTAAGAAACATGATTCAACCAAACTAAGAATTTGTGCCGACTTTAGAGAACTAAATAAAGTGCCGGTGGAAACCCAATTCCAGATATTTGTCGAGGCAGGAGCACTACAAGGTCGACCAAAGAAGGCCAATATCACACACACGACGATGCCTAAAAATGTCGTATATCTTGTATCTACGCCTCCACCTCCATCCCTAACAAAGGTAACAGAGGAGCTAGTACCAGAACAACTTTCAGTAAGCCCACTCGACTTGTGCAAAAGAGTTATATCAAAAGTTGTGAAAGAAAAGTTCGACAGAGACAGAGATTTCCAGGCTTACACAGAAAAATTGCCTGAGATATTCACCAAGGTGCAGAAGCTCTCCACAAAATCACCTCTCTTTGAAGTCAGTGGATACCAAACTGGCCCCGAATTCTAGAAGCCAAGAACCTTTGCAACTATCACTTCGACCTTCGAGAGAAATCCTGACAAGGAATCCAAAGTTGCCACACATCGGACCTCGAATATCACTCTGACTGTACCAGAACCCCACATACCAGCCTCTGAACCGACTGGAGGTGAGGAAGAAGAAAATGTTAAGGAAATAAACAGAGAAATCAACCAACTATTCTCCAACTTCAACTCAGCCCCTCAGACCCACAATCCACCACTCGACCACATTTCCACCAACCCAATCACACCTGACCATTCCCCAACCCCATCCCCACCACCACCACCACCCCTGACTCAGAACCCCTAATCCAACCAGCTGCACCAGAACCAACCCCACCACAACCATCAGTACCAATAGCATCCACTTTTGGACCACCTGCATCTAGACAACCAGAGGTAACAGTCATCCCACCGCCCCAAACAGAAATACCATCAACCACTACTGCACAACAAACAAAAAATCCTGACTCGACTTTTGCAGGTACACAGATGTTGAAACAAGCTGAAGGAGAGAAGCACAAAAAGAAGAATGACCATCATGGAAAACCAGCAATGGCCACATCAATCTAGTTGGGTCGACCACTATGGTCAATACAACCAAACTGAGATATCTAGAGCTAGAGCAACTACTGGAATCGCTAGCAGTTGAAGCAAATACAAGGAACTAGCACAGACGTAAGGAACTAGACAACAAGGAAAAAGAACAAGTTAAGTTTCTTAACAAGTGCAGGGACCTGGTCTAATCTGTCATACCAGGACCAATAGAGGTCGACACCAACAAACCACTAGAAAAATATTATCAACTGTTTGAAAGTGTGGTGTCGACGCTCCAAGCACAGATTCAAGAAACAAAAGAAGAGCAGAAAGATGAAACCGTCTGACTATTGATGGTGCAGCACATAGCCTTCTCCGAATCCTACAAAGTGTTGCAAAATCACATGGAGGAGTCTGTAATAATCAAAGAAATACTGAGAGACTAGCCTTCTTACTACGGACAAGTCTATCAGCACACCAGACAGACCCGACAAGGTATCCAAGCGCTTGAGAAGAGGAAAACCACTAATGAAGTACTAAGAAGCACAATTGAGGAACAAATAGTGCTTGAGACAGATAAAATCTAGAAGCTTGAGTGGGAAGCACATCAGTGGGTGCATCAAGCCATTCCCAACTTGGAAAACGTGGACATCATCTTCCCGTAGATGAAATGACTCAGAGAGACAGCAGAAGAAAAGGACCAGTTTATGGGTCTCGACATGGAGGGAATAGTTGGAATCACCATTCAAGAGAAAATGTTGATTTTATCAAGTTTGACTACACTCACCATCGACATACAGAAAATATTGCAGAGTTGGACGGATTTCCAACATCACCTAGCAGTGACAGCTCAAGCAATTATCGAAGTCTGCGTACAGAAAAGACCGACCATTAGACTTCACAGCCCATAAAGATCAAACACAAAACAATGACTACTTAGAAATTTTTGTACCTCCCTATTTCTTCGGGATGAAGAAACGTTTTGTTCGTGGGGGAGATGTTGGAGGAGCAAGTCGATATGCCAACTTGAACGATATCTGACTTAGTTGGTCAGCCGACTAACTAGAGATTAGGTCGGCCACCTAAAAGTTGTTTCGGTTCACCGAACTGACAGGTAGTTATTTTGTAACTGTTTTGTAATCATATATATTAGGCTGTTGAGCCAGATGAGAACTCAGTTCAGTTCTTTGTATTGTATGGACCCTCTTATGCTAATATAATCTGTTATTCTATCTATCTGTTCTTGTCTCTTGTCTCTATTATGTATGTATGTTTTATTCTGTATTATTGATAACCTTATGTGATCTGTGAGATTACAACACGGTGCGAGCAAGGTACCGCTCATGGTTCACAAGGAAAGTGCGGTGCTGAGTATTTTCATGTAGAATTGACAATCAACATAGGGTTTCCACTCTAAGTGCTGGGATTAAGGGAAAACATGTAAGTAAAAGGTCTTATCACATGGTGGTGATAGGATTTGGGTATAACAAAGCAACAAAAAGAATATCCTTTTGGCTCGAAGAAGAACAAAAACAAAGGCCACCATGGGAAGGAAAAAGTCAAGTGTTCATACTGAGGGAAGGGATTCCACCTTGAACATGCCTGCATGAAAAAGAAGCTTGATGAATCTACTTCTCTCCTTGAGATAAATAACATAAATCTTCTAGAAATATTTTAGAGGAAATAAAATCAAGATCGGGAATACCAGCATGAAAGAAGTCATGCCCTCATGGAAAGCACTTCGAAGTCCAAGGCTCTACTCATAGATTATAGAGCTTCGAACCACATGATGGATAGCAAAGACTCTTTCTCTTCTCTCGACTCCAGTAAGAGAATTCACATCCACATGGGAGATGAATCTACCATCATCTCAAAAGGACAAGGTACATTAAATCTTGAGCACAGTTATTTTTTCAATGTTCTGTATGTACCATCTCTTGCATCAAAACTCCCGAGTGTCTATCAAATGACCCATATTGGAGTTCCCAAGAGAGTATCCTTCATCCCAGATGATGTAGAAATTACTGAACTTGCATCCGGGAAACTTGTGGCAAAAGGCTCTGCAAATCATCATGTAAACTCCTAAGTTTTCCCATTTTGTTGAGGATGCATAGCCCACAGCTCTGCTGACTCATGGAAATGAGGTTAGTAGGCTTTGTCATGAGAGTTTTTGCCACCACCATATCTTGCATCAAACCTCCTGAGTGTCTATCAAATGAACCATATTGGAGTTCCCAAGAGAGTATCCTTCAGCCCAAATGATGTAGAAATTACTGAACTTGCATCCGGGAAACTTGTGGCAAAAGGCTCTGCAAATCATCATGCAAACTCCTATCAGTTTTGCCATTTTGTTGAGGATGCAAATCCCAAAGCTCTGCTGAATCATGGAAATGAGGTTAGTAGGATTTAGAATGAGAGGTTTTTCCACCTAAACTTCAAGTACTTGTATAAATTACAGAAAAAATTCCATGGTTGAAGGCCTCCCAGTCATCAAAGCTACCACCGGAATTTGCAAAGGTTGTATTTTGGGCAAGCATCCTGAGCATAAGTTTGATCAGGGGAAGGCAGTCCGAGCATCATGCATATTGGGGCTGATTCATTATTATATCAATGGACCAATTCCCATGACATCCTTTAATGGATATCGGTATGTTCTCACTTTTATAGATGATTTTTCTAGATATACATGGGCCTTCTTCATCAAGAAAAAGTCAGAAGTCTTACGAAAATTCATTGAATTAAAAGCACTGATTGAGAATGCATCTGGGAAAAAGATCAAAAATTTGAGATCTGATCATGGTGGGGAATATATCAGTAATGAGTTTCTGAATATATGTTTTGAAAGTGGTATTCAGATCCAACATTCAGTCCCCTACACTCCCCAGCAGAACGGTGTAGTGGAGAGAAAGAATCAGTCTCTCAAGGAGATGACCACTAGCATGCTGAAGTTGCCTGGAAATTTATGGGCTGAGGCAATGAATGCTACTGTATACATTTATAATAGAGTGCCTCACTCATCTGTGAAATGGTAGACCCCTTTTGAAGCCTACTTTGGACACAAGTTGGATGTGTCGAATCTCAGGGTGTTTGGGTCCACTGCATGGGCCTGAATTCCGGATGATAAGAGGAAAGCTTTGCAACCGTAAAGTGTGGAATGTTTGTTTATTGGATATATTGATGAATCTAAAGGTTTCAAGCTGTTGGATATTATAAAAAAACAAATCATCATTGAAAGAAGTGTCTAGTTCTATGAGCCTCTTCAAGAGGTAGAACTAGTGAAGGAGAAAACAACTGAATTTCCTTCCTATTCTACTGAATATATGGATGATGAAATTGGGGTTGATGAACCTGATTTGGAACCTCTGATATCTGATATCAGTGAAAAGAAAGAATCTAGTTCAATTTTAGAACCTGAAGTGCAAACACATCTCCCAACTTGGTCCAGACAGACACTTTCTTCCGCCGGTGACAACATTGGAAATCCTGACGATCCAAGAAGAACCCGGTCCGATTTCCAAAGAGTAGGTATTGTGCTCTCTTGTCATGAATCTTTTCTATATGAAGCTTGTTATTTAATGATAATTTCAGATACTAAGTCTTACTAACATGCTTGGAAATATCTGAGATGGAAATTTGCCATGGACGAAGAGATGAATTCTCTTCAAAAGAATGCTACTTGGGAACTAGTTTCTCTTCCTCCGGGGAGGAAATTAGTTCAATGCAAGTGGGTGTTTCGAAAAAAGGTTGCTGCTGATGGAAGAAACTAAAAATATAAGGTAGGGCTTGTAGCAAAATGGTTCTCCTAGGATCAAGGTGTGTACTATCATGAGACCTTTGCACCGGTTACAAAAATGGACTCCATCTGCCTAGTTTTGGAAATTGCGGCATCCAAGCATTGGGAAGTGCATCATATGGATGTTAAGTATTCCTTTATACATGGAGATATTCCTAAGGAGATATATATGAAGAATCCTGAGGGATACATTTGATATTCATATCTATTTTGAAAATTAAAGAAGTCACTATATGGGTTAAAACAGGCCCCAAGAGAGTGGTATTCCAAGATGGATGCCTTCCTTCTCTCGCAAAACTTCCAAAGGTGTAAATTAGATATGAATGTGCATATACAGCAGTATGATGGTAATTTTAATATCATTTTTTTATATGTTGATGATATTTTTATTACTGGTATCATTTTTTCTTCCATTTCAGTCATAAAAACTTCCCTCCATGATGCGTTTGAGATGAGCGATTTAGGGCTCTTGAAGCAATTTCCGGGGCTTGAAATTGCACAAAATTATGATGGGATAATGGTCACTCGGTATTAATACATATTAGACCTATTAGTTAATTTTAACATGGCTGAATGTAAGGCTTCTTCATTCCATTTCCTTTCATGGATCAACCTTGAAGAAGGAAAAAGCACTCCACCCATGGATTGCACAATCTACCGCAAGCTGATTGGTAGCTTGCTTTACTTGACTCATTCTCGGCCTGATATATGTTATGCCATGAATGTTGTATCAAGATACATGAAGAAACCTCATGATATTCATTGGAATAAAGCCAAGAGTATCCTCCATTATATTCAGGGCACCAGGACCTATGGCTGCCATTGCATTGTCTTTAGCAGAGGCTGAGTACTGAGGAGCGGTGAATGCTTGCATCCAAGTTGTTGGTTGCAAGGCATTCTTTTAGAGTTTGATTTTGGTAGTACTTTGTCCACTATCCTTTTTTGTGACAATCAAAGTGATATTAATATCTCCACAGATCCAGTTACCAGGCAGAGGACCAAGCATGTAGAGATACACATTCACTATATCAGGGAATTGATGCATGTCAGGACCATCATTCTACAATACTTCCCTACTGATGAGAAGATTGCAAACATATTCACCAAGAGATTTTCAGAGAAGAAGTTCACTTACCTCTGTTCATTGTTGGGGGTGAGTTCATCAATGTGATCAGATTACTTCTCTAGTGTTCAACTTGAAGGGGGGTTTTTCCCACTGGGTTTTCCCTCTTTCCTCAGTTAGATTTATTTTTAAGCATTGTTTGAGTTACATTATTGTATAGGGTGACCTATGGCATTTTTTTCTGGGGCCCTAGAAATTCATGAAATTTATTTTTACTCCTCCTAAGTATAGCTTAAGGGGGGTTGTTGGAGTCATTTACCCAACATGCACACTTATTTGGTCAATTTTGGCCTATTTACCTACTATCCTAAGTTTAATTGACTTACTTGGAATCAGATGAGCACACTATGACATCAGCATGAGCACACCCACATCCTCCTTTAGTCAAGGAGTCCATCTAAGCCTTCTCCTTCATTCGGGGAGGCTAACTGGGCTTCCTCCTTCAAACAGGGAGCAATTCTGGGGTGATATGAGTGTCATAAATGCACCTAATTGATAATTTATTGTTGTTTCACCTAACAATTAGTTAAGTTGCGTTGTGAAGGTGCCTCCATTCATTATTTTATTTGTTTTTCAATATTTATGAATTGGAGCTAACACTGGTGCCTGCAACCACTTCTGATGACATGTGTCACTTCAGTTAACTCCATCGGAGCTACTTGGAGTTATGGATGCGCTAGCTCCTTCAGTTGGACATGCAATTGCATGTGATGAATCAATTTTTAGTTAGACTCATTCATCTATTGCACTTCGATTCAGTTAGGACTTAGTGTGAGAGTCAGTTATTGATTAGTTCTGTGGTTAACTATGTGTGCAGATTGTGGATGACATTCAGTTAAGCTACACCCATTCATTCAATTTGTATGACCTCCTTGGGAATTCAAATTGTCTTGGAATTCATGCACCTTGCATGACCATTGTATTGTACTATCATTATTTTATTGAATATATAGAGCTGCAATATTCTATTGTAGCACTATTATTCCGTTTTCATGCTTAATTGTCTGAAATCTCTTATGAGACTGTGTTTTAGTCCCTAGATTATTGTGACAGATTAATAACAACCAGAATAGTCAGGTACATCAAAGAGGAAAAATTCTACCAATCGAAAACCACAAGCAAAAACAACTCCACCAGATGAAGAAGCAATAGGATATGCATCCATGTTGCCAGGTTATGTCCTGCCCGGGATAGGAGACGCACCTAAGGTCAGAATTGGTAAAAATTCCAAATTTTTGTTGGTCGCACCAGCAATATCGAAAGGAGTTCAGGTAATGATAGATATTATCCCCAATATACATAAAATGGGGTTTGTGGACCATGAACTTTGGAAGTTCCTAGAGCTTACAATGGACAGATACATGACTACTGTCCGTGAAACTGAGAATGGCCCTATCCACGTAGCTCCAATGGAATGGGAGAGAGGATTGGATAAATATTATATGTTATCATTGAGGCAAATGCTGCATTTTGTTCACACAACAGAAGTAAATTCATGTGTAAAGAAGTTATTGATATGTTTCCATGATGGATGTCTGTGGCTCGACAGAAATATTTCAGTGGATGTTAAGCTGATAGCTTCGATCACAGGACTCTTTCTTCCAGGAGTCAACCCAATGCCATTTTTTGCAAGGAATTACTAAGATACATCCTTGAAAAACAAATTTAAGGATAAGTATGAGTTGAAAAGAGATAAAAGAGACTTTTCCATCACCTCTATAAATGAAACAGTTACTTGATTCGTAACTAAGGTTCTATCCAGCAATTTGCTCTGAAAAATGTGACCGAACCAATGTACCGTCGGAACAATTGTTGTGACAAAGAAGTGTGCAGTGGGTTTCCAACTTAACTGGTTGACCTATATGCTAAATTAGATGTTAGAAGATGTTGAAGAAGTGCAGGAAAAGGGTAACCCTTTTCACTATTCTTGGTTATTAATTTTTATTTCTTTTGTCACATGGGTAGAACCGCCAAACTATCAAGGGGTAGATGTTCTAGTCCCATGTCGAGGATCTCTATACCAGAATCTCTAGTTCAAAAAAGAGAAAACTGAGCGGGAGATAGATAATAATGTTGAGATCTATCTACAAGCGGAGGCAATCAAGCATTTTGTTAGAAATAATTCATGAATAATGGAGGAAACCGTCAAACAGTTTTGTAATATTATAAGATTTTCTATTGGGGCTCGTCACATCCTTTGGCCATGTAGTTCCAGACATATATGTTGCTGAAATTGACGCAATCATTCAGTATCGTCTTGTAGAGTGGCAAGTTCCTATCGTAGATGATCAACTATATGCAGAAGTGGACCCGCGACAGGATGGCCCATTGATGAAGAAGAATGTATTAGAATTTGAATGCCATTTAGATATTCATGCAAATACTTCTAATAATGTTTGCAGCAAATGGAGAATGAAGATACAAACTGAACAAAACAAACCACACAGGAAATAGATGAGTATTTCTCAGGAATTTACAATATCATTCACAATAATAATATGTGGTGTTACAATAGTTTACATAGGAAAAGAATTCGAATCAATTAGGGATGGATTCGAATCTATCCACTGGATGTGACTATATCTAACTGGACATCTAACTCATGGTGTCTCAATCAATATTAGAGTCTAATAGATCAACTCCCGATGTCCAACCAACTCAATCAATCAGTGACAACTAGTTAACTTAGTGCAACTGAGTGTGGTAGGTGGGAAAAGGTGCCTACTCCACATGCATCCATGCATTAGCCATGCATAGCTAGCGCTAGCTAACTGATTGTGAACTAAATGAAAATAATTGGGGGCTAACTAAGACTAACTAGTACTAACTCCAACTAACTGATGTAGGTTGGCGTCGGGACTCCTAGTGGCTCCTAAAATGTAGGGATTGGTCTAAGAGGTGCCCAAACTGATGCATGCAAATGAAGTAAGTGGAATTTAACCTATAGAANGGTACATGTGGCCCCATTAGGCCAAGTGGACCCAATTGTACTAGTGGACCCAAATAATTAATTAAGGTTCCTAAGTTAGGATAAATTAATCTAATAGACATTTGACCAAGAAATAATTAATAATCCTAACAGAATGGAGATCAAAGGGGAGACCCACTAGTATAAGAAACCTCAACAAGATCTTCCCCTCATAGCGAAAATGAATCCAGCGTGGCCCTAACAATTCCATAGTTGGGTGATAAGAGAAAGCGTTGAGAGAAGTATACAAAAATTCGCAAGAAGAGGAAGGTTGACCGCTCATCTGGTGTCTCTGGTATTACCCATGATTATTACAATATGATTTCTAGTAAGCTAGAGGAGGTAGACAATTAAAGCTACAAGAAAATTGATGAAAGGAACACTTAACCAGTAAGAAGCATAACCGACTTATTATTGACACTTTGTACTGCAGTGGAATTCGACCAAACGTCATACTGGATTGTGTCACTAGACCAAGGTGCTCCATATTAAGAGCGACTTGTCAAGGCATCATCGATGCCAACTCAACCAATAAGGATTCAATTACTGCGTCAAGAAATTGACTCAGGAACACCAGAGCTGAATACCATGGTCAAGGACCTTGGTCATGTCACCATGGATATTTTTTCACTACTGATGTATGAAGTGCATTCTATTCAAAATGTCGCATTCGCGGAGATGAATACTAGAGAGCACGTGTTTCTTAATTGGGTCTAGGAATTGCAAAAAAAAATTAAGACATTGAAGAAAATGGCTTAGAACACAGAAAAGAAAGAAAAAACGTCACAAGAGGACAGACATCGACTTTATGCATATGTTACACTTGCTTGTAGTATTTTTGTGGATGAAGGTATTACAACAGAAATGATTTCAGAATCCAAAGTCTTTCAACTTGGAGAAGTAGCTAAGAACCTTCGTAAGCGCATCGCAGAGCTGGAGTTACTGATGAATCCCAGTACACTTCTAGAGGTACTAGAAGAATGAATAAAAGAAACAAGTAAGGCTGCAATGAATATCAAAGAGGTAGAGGCACTTTGTGCCAAAGTGGTCGACCAAGTTTCTCAGGCATGGGAAGATTTGATCGACGATGAAGAGCTGCAACAAGTAAAAGAGAATTTGTGTACTAATGAGAAAGAATTTAATAAACTGAAGAACGATCTAAAGAAGTTGTCAACAACCAAAACTATGAACAAGGCTGCTGATCTGAAGAAATCATGGTAGCAGATAGAAAAATTCTGAATGCATCAATAGAAAAGGACTGTCCGGTTCGCAAAAATTGTGGGAAGAAGTAGAGAAAGTTATAGGTATCATTCAAATTATACATGAAAGGGTGCTACAATCCTTGGGTTTGACAAGACTACCAACTTTGGAACACATCAATTCCAAACTTGTGGAAAAATTGAAGACAATGGAAGAATAAGTGCGACCATAAATCAAACAAGTAGTGAATATCTTTTAACATTTTCAAAGAAAGGTCACAATAAAAAAGGTTTGAGACTGATGTGGCTTGGTATGAGCCACAGGTAAGTGTTGGGGGCATGTTGGCCCTAGGAAAAGAAACCTAGACAAATGATTTAAAAGATGAAGATTTCAATCACAAGACAAGGAAAAGTCATGACTAAAGGAGCCACAATAAAAGAGGAATAAATCAAGTCGAAAAGCAGAGTTCGACTAATTTTGGGGAAAGAGTTAGTTAGACAAAAATATTTCTTTTAGTAATAAAGCATGATTGTGTTGTGAGTTGATAGTGCCTATTTTTGGATATAACTGAATGTATTAAAATAGAAATATATCTTGTCGAATGATAGTTGAGATTCAATCAATGGTTGAATCAAGAATTGTAAAAGAAGAAAATATTATAAAATATCGATTATAGTGAGGGTTTATTAGCCAGAGAATCAATCCAAGATGTGTGCAGATCGACGATTCATAGAGATAGAGAGAGAGAGGGAGAGACAGAGACCAAAAATAGATAGCACGATACAAGAGAAGAATGGATGAATTGTAAAGAATATCTAAACAAGAGTATGCAAGTTGAGTACGCAGACCAAAGGTGCTAACCTATTTCTCATTCCATATGAAGATCACCTTTGTGATTTTTCCTAGATGGGTTTCCACGTTATATCTTGTCTCTCTGTATATTTGATGTTTATGTTTATGTCAAATGCATGTTTGTCATGAATGATTTAATATGAATATGTCACACAACCTTTGTTACACAAATCTAATAGGTTAAATATATGTTAAATGATAAATTATTGCAATATGTGTCAATGGATCAGTGCATAGTTATCTTAAATGAATGAATGCAAACAAAAGTATAATTCTTGTTTTCTATTGAGTGACCTGATATTATTATAGGAGTAAAATCCCCGACATAACTATAGAAACCTGGTTTTGGAAATCCCCATAAGATATCTTAGGTGAGACTTCATTTGTGTCGCATGTGTTTTCGTCGGAATCCTGCTCTGTTGGGACGATATCTAGGGATTTATTGACAAACAAGGGATATGAACCTAGGTCGACTAAAATTAAGCCAACAAATGAGGACCATATTTATCGTTTATGGGGATAGAGTATCTATGACTTTTAAGGAAGAAGTGATGGGTTAGCTGGAGCATACTTGAGAGAGTAGGAGGCTCTCCTTAGCAGAACCACATGGTGGGAATGGTCCTGGCTGGATGAGTGGGGATACTCAGATGATATAAGTGGAAGTGGTAGTAGTATCTATATGATAGAGCAGGTCGAGTATATAGATTCGTAGGGAGTAGGATTCTCATATTGAGAGGGAGAGACCCATTGAGGTGTTGACCATGGAGGAGGTGGCTCCAGTATAAGTACCTCCCTCACTAAGAACAAAAGAACTGTTAAAGAAAAAAACACTATTTATGGAAAATGAGAACTGTTAAAACTTATATAGTCCCACTTCCTCAAAATAGTCCCAAGTATATCAGTGTTTAATGAAATAGTATCACTTGGTAAGGAATTCTAGAAGATGTATATTTATACTTGGAATGCACAAGTGAATTATGGCATCTTATCAATTGAATTAATACATATTGTATAATTCAGTTTGATTGTAGACTTGTATATATTGCAAAGTTATTGTTGAAAAAAAAAACTTTTATATCTTGATAAGAGAGAGTTGGCACTAAATTATGTAGAATAATTTCCAGTTGTTAATTAAATTGTATAACAATTTTTTTATGATCTTACTAATGTTTATTAGAATTGTTGCATGTTTTACATCATTGGAATGACGTCATAGATGTAGCTTAATTGAAATTTTATTATGGTATCTACAATTTGATATGATGTAATATGATTATGGCTTCGTTTCATATGTTGTAATATTAGAAATATAACATAACTATGAATTATTGCATAAAATAAATAATAAATTTTCATTTTTATTTTTTTATTTTTTGTAGAACACGGCTCTTCCAGAAGATCCAATTGATCTAATATTGATCCAAATTATATTGAGTTTGGTTTAGGCAAGGAAGATGATAATGATGGAGTGGACACCAAGGCAGACAATGATGATGATGGAATTGATGATGATGACGAGGTAGTTGTTGGTAGTAGCCAGTGGAATTGATTATATAGACTCCATCATGGATCATTTTTTATATATTGTTATGATGCCTCTTCACAGATTGATTATAATATGTATCATTTTCACTTGTAGTGCCATATTGAGTTGTATCATTTTGAATTAGATATTTTGGAGATGTATAATTTTGACATGTTATTGATGTATTGGTATATTTGAGTTTCAGTTGTTTTAGTTATATATGATGTTGATATTACCAGTGTTGACTCGTCAATTTATATATATTCGGACTGGTCGATGATTTTTGGATGTATATTTATTATGTATTATGATTTTATTACTTAGGATGAATGTTGTCAAATTCAATTAAATTTTTTCATAAATGGTATGACATAAATTTGAGATGCAATATATGTTTTTGTTGTAGATCTCCCAAAATATTGTGATATACATTTCAAGTGAAATATCTATTTTTTTAAAGATATAAGTTAATTGACATGATTTTTATCTAATATTGGTATATTTGACTGACTAATTTTAATTATAGACGATGATGATGTTATAATAATTATCTTTTTAATTTATATATATTGAACTGTATAGATTTTATTTTGATGGAGATTTAATGAGTATAATAATTTTGTCACTTTGTATGGATGCACATTTCCCTAAAAATTCCTTATAATGTTACACTCTAAAATATTTGAAATGCAATATGATTTACCCTATAATAATATAATTTATTTAAGAGTCGTGATAGATTTAACTAATTTAACTAAAATTTAAAATACTAAATTAATAAATGGAAGCTATAAACAAATAAACCCAAGTTGTTTAAATGGAAGCAAAATATGGCTCTACAATGGAAGAAAAAATCGACATTAAACTACAATCCATACTTGATGTTATTTTTGGATCTAAATAGGAAGTTAAATTGGTTTCTTAACAGGAAGCAAAAGTGGATGCAAGTTAAGAAGAAAATCCCAACACCAAAAGGAATCAAAACTAAGCGCTAAAAAAAAGAAGCAAACCTTGAAACTAAAAGGAAGAAACCATGGAGATATCAAGGAAGAAATTTTGGAAACAAAATTTGGTGCTAATTAAGGAGCCAAACCTAGCAGTGCTTAGGAAGCAAAATAAGAAGCAATTCAAGAAGAAACTGAAAAAGTAATAATGGAATGAATATTAGAAGAAACAACAACCACAATAATGGAAGAAATATTAGAAGTAATAAAATAAGCAATAATGGAAGCAAAGCTAGATGCAACCAAAGACGTTATATTGGAAGAAAAATTAGACATAAAAAATGACACAATAATTGAATAAAAACTTGGCATAAATTAGGAATCCAAAAACTAAACAAATTTGGAAGTCATACCAAAAGCAACATAGGAAGCAAGATTAGAAGAAAAACTAGAAGCACAAAAGGATGAAACACTTGAGATTAAATGAGAAGCAACAAATAACACTAATCAATAAGTTAAAATCAAAGCAAAAATGGAAGCTACCACCAATACAAAGCAATACTAGAAGGAAAAGATGAAGCTAAAACCAAAGTTATCTAAGCTCTAAAAATGGTGTAATTTATTTAGTCGACGCAATTCAAACTGCTTTTCTAGGATCTATGGTTGACGCTAAACAAGAAGAAAAATTTGGTGGTAATCATACCATTAATTATAGTGTTGAGTGAACAATCATCGTGGCATTGAATTCTGCACAGATAATTCAGCCCAACTTGGAAAACAAAATACACTAAAATCCAACCCTATTTCCGGTGCTAATGCCTTGTTTTTTGTAGTGGTTGTAGGATATGGAACATTTCAGGTAGATGATGGTCAATTTCATGATATACTATGTGTCCAAGAATTTCATGCAATTTATTGTGAGTCTATCAAATCACTTATTCTAGTGAAGTAAATATTATAACGTTTATGCCTCACCAAGTTGTGTAATCAATCATTTTAAAGATATTAAGGATGTCCTAGACACTAGAATTGTTGATGAAATTACCAGGTTGTACAAAGTTAACAAATTTGGGTTGTCACCTTTTACCTTATTTTTTGTTTCTCATAGAAATGACTTAATCAAACTTTGGGATGAGTGATTTGGTCACTTAAATTATCGCTCATTACAACAACTATGTAAAGAAAATATGTTGATATGTCTTACAATGGTATATTTTAGGGATAGATTTTCATCTGGTTGTATACTTGGAAAACATCATCATGATAGTTTTGACAAACATGCCCCTTGGCATGCCTCATCCCCCTTCCATATTATGCATAGTGACTTCTTTGGTCCTCTTCCATTTGCTTCATTTTCTGGTTTCAAATATCTCTTAACTTTAATTGATGATTTCTCTAGATAAACTTGGGTTTATTTCATAAAACTTAAGAGCAAATTATTTGACATGTTCTTGGACTATAAGGACCTTGTTGAAAGAAATATGGTCATCAAATTACTAAGTTAATATATAATAATGGGGAATAATATGTTAACAAAAAGTTCATTACTTTGTGTGAATAATGAATCCAACAACAACATATTGTTCCATATACACCACAACAAAATGGTGTAATTGAATGGAAAAACCGCACCTTAAAATAAATGGCTAATTGTATGCTCCAAGCTAAGGGACTAAGTCTTCAATTTTGGTATAAATCCAAAAATTATGTAGTTAATTGCACCCCCACTAAATATTTATAAGGTATCACACTTAAAAAATCATGGAGTAAAATTAAACTAGATGTGAGTCACTTCCATGTGTTTGGTAATGAAGCATGGGCTCATATTCCCAATGAAAAACAGAAAGAGTTGCATCCTAAAAGTGAAAAGTGCATATTTATTGGATACTCTGAACATGTAAAAGTTTATAGACATCTTTATCCACATTTTCATGATATAACTATTAAAATGATGTTAAAGTTGATGAAAAATATCTCAGCTTGTGAGCCCAGTCTATTGTTTGTACCATCTATGGCCTATGATCCATCTTCGACGCTTGTGCCATATTCTACTCCCAACTTCCTTGATAGTGTTCCTACTCCAGTTTCTATTGATGGTAGCGAGGATGAAAATACACCTCCACCTGCTCGTTTTCCTCTAGTTTAACCATTACAACCGCTTCCTCTATGGGATCGTACAACATGTTAACCAACTATTTATCTTGTCGATGATCCCAAAGATCAAATCCAAACTCGTTCTCAGTTCCAGCAATCCATTTCTATTTTGGCTCAAGTTTTATAGAATCGTGATCCAAATACTTTTGCAGAAGCTTCAGGAAATCCAAATTGGGATGCAAGTATGGATGAAGAATAGTGTTCCTTAATGGTGAATGATACTTGGGATCTTGTATCTCTTCCAAAGGAAGAAAACTTGTCAATTGTAAATGGGTTTATATAAATAACTATGAATCATATGCAAGTGTTGAATGATTGAAGCAAAGGTTAGTTTCCAAAGTCTTTTCCTAAGTTGAAGGAATTGACTGAAATAAAAACTTTTCCTCTATCATCAAAATGAACTCCATTGTTCTTGTTTCCCTTCCAACCTTACATAAATGAGATGTCCATCAAATGGATCTGAAGTCCTCCTTCTTGTATGATATTTGCAGGAATAAATTGACATGGAAAAACCTCCTAGATATGTTCAGAATGACTCTATCCTTTTCTGTGGCCTTAATAATTCCTTATATGGACTTAAGCAAGCTCCTCGAGCCTAGTATGCCAAAATGGATATATTTCTCATTGACACTAGTTTTTCTAGATTTCATTGTGACTCCAATGTTTATACCAATAAAATAGGAACCCATCTCATCATCCTTGTTCTTTATGTTGATGACCTTATTATTACTGGTAGAAACCATAAACTTATAACACATGTGAAATACATCTTTAAGAAGAACTTTGAAAGGACAAACTTAGGAAATTTGCATTATTTACTTTGCCTCCAAGTCTTGGAAACCAAAGAAGGATTATTTATTTCTCAGTATAAGTATTCTCGTGACCTTCTTCATCACTTTCACATTGAATATTATAAGCCAATCCCATATCCATTCCAATAGATTCCACCTTGCGTCATCATCTTGTTGGTAGTCTCTTATACTTGTCCCATACTCGTCTTGATCTTTCCTTTGCCATTGGTCTTATTTCCTACTATATGAAAACACCCCATGAAATCCATTTAAAGAATTAAAAAAGATACTTCAATGTATTCATGTTAAAATTAAGGTTGGGATTCATTACAGTTCAAGGGGGACTCCTTTGTTGGTTGGTTTCACTTATTAAGATTGGGTTGGATATCCTGATGTTGGAAGGCTATTGGAGGTTATGTTTTTTAGTCTTGGTTTTGGACCTATCACTTGGGGTTGTAAGAAGCAGCATGCTCTTTCTCTTTATTCAATAGAGGCATAGTATCAAGTCGCAATTAATTCCAGTTAGGAAGCTTTGTGGCTTTTATAGATCCTTTCCAAGTTTGGATTCGAGCAACAAAATCATATTACCTTTTGGTGAGACAATCAAAGTTCTATCATGATCATTAAAGATCCAATTTGAAATCAGTGCAATGAATGCATTCAGATACATATGCAATTCATCATAAATCTTGTTCATAATCACATCGTCGAAGTGCTCTTTTTCCTTATAGATTATCAAGTTGTGGACAAAGTATTCATAAAGTCTATTACAAGAGCAAAGTTTTCTAAACTTTAATCTATGTGAGGAGTTCAGTAATTTGGCATTAAGGAGATAGGGTATAATGCCTCCTTCCTTCTTCTATAGTGTCACTTTTGTAAATCCTTCAATCATATCCCAATTTTTTTCTTATGGGGGGGTGTTAGGATATTTAGACATTTAGGAGTTTGTTAGGATCAACTTGTTATAATATATTCGTTAGGTAAAGTGTGTTTCTTTTTTATGCATTTGTATATATGTAATATGACAGTAACAATATTTTCTTGGCATAGAGTGATCCAACGATTCATCATCGCCTTGATCTTAACAACAATTGATTTGTGGCTTAAAACCTTATTGGTCCATGATCTCTATTTAAAAAGAATGGAGGGTCATTTTCTAGTTGATCGATTATGAGAATCTCATTTGTAATATTCTCTTCTTCGCATAATAATATTGCCTCAAGTATCTAGTTGGATAAGGACATGGATTGTTTCTCTCTTCAAGGGTTTAAACCATGTAAAAACATCGACATGCTGGTATGTGATCAGTTTGTGTGAGTGCTTACTCAAGGTGTTTGATCTTTTTGAAGTATAATGTGATAGTCCAACATTGTTATCCTTTTTCTATTTGTAGTTAGATGCATATTGTTTTTATTACCAAGTGCATTTCCATGATTTTCTCGAGGAAATTCCAACTCAAACTTGATTTATAATCCATTGTCTTTTATGAAGTATTATCTATTACTCTCTTTTTCATTTATATCATCCTTCCAAGTTGGTTATGGTTACAATATCTACAATAAGTTATCATCATTAGAACATTTACAAGTTCACCATTTTCCCTTCCTCCACAAGATCATTTCATGGAATGATTTATAAGTCAAGTATACGCTGCTAATGATTGAAAATCAATCTTGTAGAAACCTTCCTAAGGGTTAAAATATTTGTCTCTCTATAATTATATTTCAATCTCCTAATTCTATTAATAGGTTAACTATCATATTCCACGTGTAACTAAATATTATCTTTAAAGTATATACACATTGGCTCAAGTTTTGAATTCATTTCAGGTGTATCATTGAATAATTGTACCATATACTCTCAAATAGATGAATATCTAGTGTCTTATACACTTCCTCTACTTATAGAGGTCAATTTAGTGTATTGAGTAATTAAATAGTAATTCACGCATGATAGACTCTTTTTAATATCCATACCTAGACTCCTAATCTCATAATATAAATCCCTAGGGAATCACATAAGGAAAATTTTAGTTTTATCATGCATCCATTAGTGCATGTTAACAATGAATTAGTTATGTGCATCATTGTTCTATACATATGTATCCAAGTGTGTCATCATAACACTTAGTCAAATTACAAGTCTGCTATTATTCTAGAGAGTTTATGCATCTACAAGTCATACCTTACCTTTATTCTACATCCTTCATGTGTGGGAATTTCTATCAATATCCTTTATAGTATATTTTATAGGGTTCATATTAATAATCAACCACACATATGCATGTGTGTAATCTAGCTCACTTCCTACCATAAGTATGAATATGAGAAAAAGAGGAAGAATATGAAGAATATGCAGCCTACACAAGTCCAAGGAAATAAGTGTCAAATATTTATTCTTTTGGACTCACGATTTTCGTTATACCAAAACCAGTAGGTACTAATCTCTACCACAATCATTGATTTATAAATTATAGCACCATTTTATGAGGTAAACCTGTCATAGATTACACACATGACTTCAAGGGAATCTTCAACATTTTAAGAGCTTCATTGCATCTTCATGAAACTTCTTTAAGGGATCTTCAACACTTAAATTTTTCTAGGGATGCTTTCTTGTATAAGTAAGAACATTCTTCTTCTTACTACCCTTGGGAAAATGGCCGGGTTGAAGCTATTAATAAGTCCCTTAAGGCCATTCTACAAAAAACCATCACACAAAGAAAAACAAACTGGTATATAATACTTTACCCTACTTTGTGGGCTTACCGAACCACAGTTAATACTTCCACCATATTTTCTCCATATCAACTAGTACATGGGGTGGAGTCGGTTTTACCATTTGAATGCAAAATCCCTTCATTGAAGCTATCCATAGAGTTCTTTCCTGACACTTCTAAGTTAGAAAAACGTTTGGTCCACTTAGAGCACCTGGATGAGCATCGTTGGGACATCGTAGTAGCTCTAGAGATAAATAAGTGTCATGTTAAGGATCAATATGATAATTATGCCCATCCCCATTGATATAGTGAAGGTGACTTGGTCCTCTTGTATGATCAAGCTAGTGAACCATTATGGGTGGGTATGTTTAACCCCATGTGGCATGGGCCTTACTTGGTGAAACATGTCCTAGAGAAAGGAGCCTATGGACTAGAAGACTATGAAGAAAATGCCTTGGAAGAGCTTTGAAATGGGCTCTATCTTAAGAAATGTTATGCTTAACCTTCAATTGGGGATGACAACTTTTATATTATTGTACCATTTTCATAGTTTTCCTTTTGTTCCCTTGTAGTGTTATCGGTTTGTTGGCATGCTTCCTATTCCATGGAAGATGTCAATGAAGTCTTCAATATACTTAGGATTCGCTGATGGTGTAATGTCCCCGACCCTCTGACCAGTGAAGAGGACGCTACCAAAACATCAAAAAAACCTCTGGGAAAATAGCCCCATGAAAATGAACATGCATATAAATTGAAATAAAATTCTTAAAACATAAAACATGCTAAAATTCATAAACATACAAGGATGAATAGTTACTCAACATACAACGGAAGCAAACATATACATTCCAGCATCAACATGTTCCTCATGATTCATTAGACATTAGACAGTAAATGTAAACGTAGAAGCAAAAAGGACAAGAACACTTATCTTATATAGAACTCATCCACAAATAGCTACGTCGCTGCAACGTTCCACCCAACCATAGGCCAGCGTGCTCATCAGTCTCTCAGTAGCACTGCCACCCCCAAGATGGGCATGATTCCCCAAGGAATAAGGGTCAAAGAAGGCTTACACATGGCCAAGGTTACACAAAACAGCCAAGTCAACACAATTGGGTTTATCAGGCTGCCAAGGAGCTAGGAAAAGGTAAATGCTAAGCTGGTGGTCTCAATGGAGACCTAAGGATGCCTACACTAGAACTATCCTGACTTCTAAGACATCCACACACCCAACACCAGGAATCAGTCCTTTCTCTACTTCATAGTCCCTCAGGCCCTGACTTCACAGCAGTCTAATTTTGTCTGAATGGATCCCAAACACCAGGTTTCTGAAGCATACCCAGCCTCTAATCGTACTCTAAACAGTATGAAGACCAACCACTGCATACCCCTAGTAAAACAAGCAGTTCACAGCTCTGTGAAGAAGATAAATACAATAGGGTGATGACCCAAAAGAAAAGGTGAACACAACTCAAGTCAAACAAGATGCTTCAGAGTTGTTCTTAGCCCTAGCGTGGCCAAAACAACTCAATAGGAACCCCACAAGATATTGGCACACAAAACAACCAAAACCAGGTAAAGATCAACAACCCATACCCATAATGAAGCAACAGGAACCTTACACAGTCCACAGATGGGGAAGTAGATGGACTCCCAGTGTTGACAGGGGAAAGCATATACACACCAGAATTGTGCCTCTCAGGCCGCTCTTCCAGCTCGTTGCGTGAGATCACAGTCCCCCAACCCATGCGTGAGGAAAACCATGCTGATTTCCGATCTATGTGTGAGGATGAACAAAATGATGGGGAAATCCCCCAAGTGGTGCATGAGGAGAGTGAACAGAATGACTCTCTGTGGGAGGAAAAACTAGAACCGCCCTGCATGAGAGTGAGTAAGACCAAAACCTTCGAAGAAATGGGATCGTGGGAGAGTGGAGTAAGTGTTTTCTTCTGCCCCATGCGATGTGAAGAGGAAGAGTCCCCTGGTGGAGTGGGCACATGGGCAAGGACTGACATTCCTGCCACACCCACCACTACCCAGCAATAACTGCTCCTAGACAACAGAAATTTAAATGGGTGGTTGACACATGGAAAACTCCCAATGGCCCCCACGGGTTAGACAACCCCCCCTTAACCTTAGGAATCATGTCCTCTTCATTTAACATTGCACCATCGTAGCTGGTTGTAGGTTTATTTTAATTAATGTGCATATTTACATGATGCCCAAAACTATAATGTGCCAAATAACACGATATACCATCGACAACGATCCCTATTGCCAAAATATACACAACCAAACCGATGGTGGGGATTTTTCCTTTAGCTCCACACCACGATTAATTACAAAATATACATCATGTATCTTTTAATTCAAAGGGGTCAAAACCGGGGTATTACAATCCCCTCCCCCTTTGAATAACGCCACCCTCGGTGTTCCAATACATAGGAATGCATATACCATTTGCACATTCTAAATTTGAAAATTTTGCAAATCTGTCCCATGTTCAATTATTTACTTTGAACTTTCAAGACCAATCCCCTCAGCTTCCACGAGCTTCTCCCACTGGTTCTCAGCTTTCAGCTCATCCCCAAGTCTAGGAACTTTGTGGCTGCTACCCTCTTTATGTTCCCTTGTTAGGCAGTCCCAGTGGTAATGATGTCCTCCGCATTTCTAACATTTCGCTGGCTGCTTCATCTTTACCTCCTCAGTTTCCCTTGAGTCTTCATGCCTGGAACGTTTATTAACGGATCACTTGGACGAATGTCCCATCATTGATCCACTTTCCTTTCCCTTACAGATTGCTCCTAGAAGGTTTCTCACCTCCTTTTGCAAACAAATAGAGTCTTGCAAAATCTAGTGGTTCATCTCATTCTGCCTTTTCTGTATCTTGAGCATCTCTCCAAGATTCTCTTGGGTCTTGGCAATTGTTTGAAGGAGACTTCCAGCCAAGTCCAACAGCTTTTGGTCTGCTGCCATGATCAATGTGCACCACTGGATTTCACCTTTCTCACCTGTGAAATGCATCATTGAAATTATGTTAGACCAAGGATAATATAGGAATTAAAATCAGTCAATTAATTGCCCAATTGGTGTTATAGCAGATTTCACCACTCCAGGTGAATCACACTTTGTATGGCCTTCCCCTGTCTCGCTGCAGACTCCTTAGACACTATGGACCACTTTTTTTCCTTTGATGTTTCCTTGATCATCCCTAAAAACACATGAAAAATGCTATATGCGACTTTTAAACATATAAGCGTGTACATGCGTGGGTTTGACCACTAAAACCGTGTACATTGGGATGTGTGCATAATCCAAATCCTTTTGGAGTTTTCCTTGACATGGATCTGACTCATTTGACTCCTGGCCTTCCCTATGCCTTGAGATCGCTCAGATTCGACCTTTCATTACCCCTTTGAAAAGCTATATAAGGAACCCCTTGGTAATTGAAGGCATAAGAGAGAATTGAGAGCAACGAAACTATAGTCCATTGTTGCTGGAACTTATGCTTGAGTCTGCATCCCTTTGTCCCTTGGAGCACTTTTGTGTTCTTCCCAAGCTTGCCTTTTTCTTGTGAGCTTGCTATTGAGAGATGGGGGATTGAAGTGGTGGAGGCCAAAGTGGGGGATTCAGTTTCTTCGGTTCGCAGACGTGCCATCAGAGGTTGTATCTTGTAATCTATGATTTATATTAATAGAAATATCTTTCCAATAATGTGTGTTTGAATGAATATGTTCTCCATTGGATTATGTCAAATGCTTATACATTATTGATTATATATGCTAGATTAGATATAACACCATGATATATAGAATGCTTGTATTGTTTACTTGTTGTTGAGGAAGTAACAGATCAATTCAAGCTGAAGATTGGAAAGCTCAACGGGGATCTACTTCAACCGTCTGGAATAAGGTACGAGGTCTGATCCTTTAGTGTTAGACATTTAATTTCTATTGCATATTGGAAAGGATTGATTTCTGGAGTCAAGCTTTCTGTTGTGGTACCCCAAGCCATAGGAATTTCTCTTTGTAACAGAATTGGCGACTCCACTGGGGAGTTCCTAGTAGTTGTCCTTTGGGGGTTGTTTTCTCGGCATTCAATGAATTTGAAATGCTCTTTCTCTCTTGTTTCTGTGTCGGTTCTGGGGGCATGTATGCTTGGTAGAGTCCGATTGGTGTGAAGTTTGTCTCAGCCTGTCTGTTTGCCTTTATTTTATGCACCTTTCTTCCTGTACGCGGGTTTTTGATTTACAGTCGCGTATACACGCGGTTTCCTCTGCGATTTCCGCATATACACGCGGGTTTACTGCGAACAGTCGTGTATGCCCTTGATTTTTCCTTTTTGGGGAAGATAATTGGTTGCTGGGTGAATGCTATTATTTGCTGAGTCTCCTTTGTCATTGCCTGAGTCTGTTTTGACCTTTGTTTCTGACCAGAAACGTTTTTTTTAGGCTAATTTTTCTTTTTTAGGAAAGTTCTTGTCATGGCATTTTCGATTTTTTGTTTGAGATTAGTGCATTAGAGTTATTTTACCTTAGTGCTTTGCTTGAGTGCTGTTTGGGTGTGCTTGCAAAGTCTAGGGGTCGTAGAATCATTCTTTTTCTTTTTGCATCTCTTTTATTTTCAAAAAATCCAAAAACATTTTCTTATCATTATGCATTGCATTTTGTACTTTGCATTTTTACTTGCACTAGATAGATTTGCTTTGGAGTACTAGTTAGGACTTCATATAGGAAATTTGCATTCATCATTTGAAGAATAATTGTGCATTTCACGTAGTAGAATACCCTGTTTTCATGGACACAATGCATTTGCATTGATTGTTAGGTGTGCATTTTACTTCCTGTTGCATCATAACACCATCAGT